>MU226413.1:1131812-1144580 GCA_018584345.1 Thuja plicata
TTCTTGTCTCCCTTGTTGTTTATTTTGGTGTTTTCTCTAAGGATTAGTTTAATTCATGATAATCTTCCTTTTTCCTGCTCATTTGGATTAATATGTTCCTAGCTCAATTTGATTATCCATTTTAACACAATGCTACTTTTATGATCAAAATTTTTGATACTCCTTGGGATGTATCTCAATTGTAAAAGACTTTTAATTTCTATTTGGTTAAGAGAATTGATGCTTCAATGGTTAAACTAAAACACTAATGATCTGTTCATACATAAAACTCAATTTCAGATTTTCAGATCTATTGTAAGTCCATTACCTCTCTGATCAATGTAATCACTTATACCTTTTCTCAACACTATTCTTCTTTGTGATGTTGTCTCACTGTTTGTTGGTGCCTGTAGAATCTAGCTCTTTCCTCATCTTGTTGATCAGGACTGAAAGAAAAATTTCTTATCCTTTAGATTCTCTTTAGCATCTTTCCTCTATTCTCTTGTTCACCCCACAATTTATAATGAATTTGGTTTGTCTATATATAGACATGATTTCCCCTTTTCTTAGCTTTCTTGATTCTTGGCATGTTACAAAATTCTCGCTAATAGATTTAAAGAAAACTCCTAATTTATCTCAAAGAGATCTTCTTGCCAACTAGACAAATCAACTTTAAATCAATTACTTATCTCCGACTTTATCTGGATGATTAAAACAATGATAAGTATCCATTAATTTTATCTTTAGCTTCTTGACAGCTAAGCATTTTGTCATTTTTTGAACTCTCTATTCTGTCGGTCAACACTTTAGTTAGTCATCAGTGATAACTGACTGTTCTGTCAGTGTGACTTCAGTTGTCATCGAGATCTTTGTTCTTTTCTTCTCTGTCAAGAAACACTGAAATTATTTCCGTCGGGTTACTCTATGTTTTCTCATCGAGCAAAATTATAACTTTGCTTGTCAGTAATGCTGAGTATTGGCTCGTTGGGTAACATTGTGACTCTGCTCTTTTACTCTCACCGTCGATGTGCACTTTGTTGGTGTATGCAGTCACTTAGTGAATACTTGACTTGTATGCATTACTGATAGCATAGCCTTGATTCATCAGTTCTTTAAAGTTTTTTGGAAGTGTTTCTATGACCATACAGATTATATCAAGTTGACATCATTGAAAATACAATACATTAACTGATTTAATACCTTTCATGATCATCAACTTAACATCTTCAAACATTGAAGCAGTTACATGTCATCAAATTTGACCTGGTAAATGCAATATCCTATTGCTGATACATATCCATTTAAGTTTACATGAATAAGATTATCACCTAATGTGATTGAGTAATACCTCTGATTCTCAGTAGCCTCTATTCTTGGTTCTTGCTAACCAAATTTACCTTTTGTTGTTTTGTTTCTTGAAACTTTCAATATGATCCATAGATGTGCTCGTAGGCTTCATTCATCCTCTCTTTAATATTTACATCATTGTATAATGAATTATTACATCATCTATTTGTAAGATGGACTGACATCATCAAGTTTCATGAAAAACAATGTTAACTCTAAGATCAGGTTTACAACTTGTACCTTGATCTCCTAGTCTATGTGTTTTAAATCAGTTAGACTAATTAAAGCACTTACATTCATGTTTCTTGTCCCTAAAGAAATTAATTTAAAAAAATCAAGATTCTATAAATAGAATAAGACTTCTTTATCTGACGTGGAAGTCAGATCTACTTTTTGCGGGCTGCAACTGATTCTTGGTTCTTGACGGTCCATTATGCTTCCGAAATCAGTTGACTATCTTTCAGTTTTGTTCTCTCAGTTTCTCTTTAACTGTCTCTTGGTTTGCACTATATTCTACACATTGGGTTCCTCTTTATCCTTCTCCTTTTCAATTTTGGTGTACACACAAAGTTGTGTCGTCGATTCTCTTTGTACTTAGTTATTTCAGTGATCACTTTATATCTAATTTTTGGTTTTCTCTTTGTCCTGTCTTTCGGTGTATGCTTACCAAAAGTGTTGTTTGTATAATAATGTAAAATTAATGTCATCAATCTCCCCCTTTGACTTTAGTATCAAAAAACTGATATGTGCAAAATACTAACAAAATGTTAAGTATATATACAACATATATAATCCTTAGTCATTTAATGACTCCCCCTATGTATATGTCGTTATATCTTTACATATGATATATTTTATTTTGTAAATACATGTACATATCATTTTCCATATATATATATATATATATATATATATATATATATATATATATATATATATCATTTTCTTAAGGGCAAAGGTCTATACCTTAGAGCTTATAAAAAATGTGGGAGTGTGAAGACTTCATGTCTTCCATCATTTTCTCTCATTGTTCCTTTAAGTTCTCTAGAGCCATGTGCTTGAGTGTGATTTTAGAGTAGATATCATAGATGTTGTCTTCTACAGACATGTTAAGCTATTAGCACTATTAGCTAGATCTATATCTAACTTTTCTATATTGTCACTATTCTCTTTAGTGAACTTTTCTAATGTGCTCAGTTGTTGAATCAAGGTTATAGCTTCAATTATAATTGGATCTAATTCAGTAATGAATTATAATAGCTTTACCTTGTTGAATGCCACTTCTTGGATGATGTTCTCAATGAGTTTTTTTTGGTACTTCTGCTAAGCTCTCTCTTCAATTGCCTTGTCTGCATCAATATTTTGTGTTGTTATTGCTTTAGTGAGAGTGGCTAATTGATCAAGAATTGGCTTATTTTGATCAATATCAACATCAGGTACAATCTAATGCAAGATGTCCCTAGTTTTTTCTAGTACCATTGAGTCTCAATGTTGTTTCTTTAGCTTCTCCTGTAATGCCTTCCTTTGGCATATTTCACCGTATTCTTGTAATGCTTCAAAATCAATTGTAGTTGGGTCACATTTTGGTATCTCAATGATTTCATCCAAAGTGACCTCCAACTTATTCTTTTTGGATTTCTTCTTCTTTTTGTGTTGCACTAGAATGTAAAACCATTTGCAATTTCTCAACTTTGTCAGTTGTTCTTGACAAAGTTACCTATTGTGCTTCTTTTTGCTGTTGTGTATCAGTTTCAGCTTTTTAGGTGTCTGTAGACGTCTCCACATTCACCTTCACATTTTTGGTAGCACCTTTGTTAGTTTCCTTAGGAGTTCCATCTTTAGTTTTATCTCCTTCATGAGTGTCCTTAGCTTCATCATTCTTTGTTTATGCATTCTTCTTTTTTGTGTCTACATCTACCTATTGTGAATCTCCTCTTCTAACCTTATTAGTATTAGTTACTATGTGAGTGTCCTTGATGTCTTTCTGATCATCAGTGTTGTCTTTCTTTTCCTCTTCCACTGCATCCTTGGGAGTATCTTTTTCAAGTGACTTGTCTGATTCTTGCATAATATTGATAGCTTGTATCAATATTGGCATGTTGCCTGGTATGTTCACCTGTGCAGTATCAACTATTGTGTCCTGCTCATCAGTTGTGTCCTTTGTAATATTGACATCTTCATCTTTATTAACTTCTTATGTTGGGTCATCGGTAATGTCAATGATGGTATTATCCACAATGTTGTCATTTGAGGTGTTAGACCATGACTCATCTACAACATCCATGTTTTTGTTTCTGGTTGTGCCTTCTTCTTCCTTGTCTAACTCAATAGATGTATCATCTTATGTATCTTTTACTAAGATTTTTTCTTGAGTTTCCTTATCAACATCTTTTTTTTGTAGGTCTTTCTTGGGGCTTTCTTCCTTAGTAGGTCTATTTACAATTTTCCACCATTTCTTATGGCTATCTTGTTCAATCTCTATAAGCTTTCCTTCAAGAAATTTATATGCTCTCAACTTTGGTAAGAACTCCTTTTTGTGTTTATCCATCACCTCATCTATTTATTCATTCTTGGATTTTGAAGGCATGAGAGTAACAAGTACTCTTTCTCTTATTTCCTTTTCACTCTTCAAAGAAAATGTCCATCTAGAGTATAGTCTATCTAAGAGTTCCCTCGGTACATTATTGCTTTCAAACTAAATCGGTTCCATTTGAACTTGTACATTTTTTCTATGATGGAAACTTCAACTTTGTTCTGATCTTTTGGATCTAGTTTCAATCATCTTCTAATCTTAGAATCTGTGATAGATCCTAAATTTGCAATAAATTTACAAATGTCATCAATATTTTCTGGAGCTTTTATCGTGACATTTTCTGCCTCTACACCTTCATCTTGCTTGGTATCTTCAATATCTTCTTAGGTTCTGATGAGATTTCTTACTCTTTTGTTTGCACCTCTCTTCGGTGTAGCCTCTTTCCTCTTGTATGTTCTTACCTTTCATTTCTTCAAAGGTGAAGGAGTTGAATCCTTAGATGTTTTGCTTCTTGTTCTAGAAGTAGTTGTGGTCCTTGGCTTCTTAGTTGGTGGAGGAGGTGATGAATCTAACTTTGTGGCTTCAGAGTCATCCTTTTCTTCAGCTTTACCGATAGGTAGCTTTTCTTTGGTTTCTTCCTCCTACTTGGTTCCTTCCTCTATTGTCGACAGTATCTTCTTGAGGTTCTTTACCATCTTGTCATTTTTCCTAACAATTTTCTTAACAACCAGGCCAGATTTTATTCTTGTTTTCGCCGCCTCACATGTTCCAAAATTGGGTTGTTTCTTATCTAGTGGTTAATTTAACAACGCATCAATTTCTTTAGATGCAAGATCAATGTTTATCTCATATCTTAATGGTTGAAGCCATGTTGTCCTCAGTACAATAGGCTTGATATAAGTATGATCTGTATCAACTATAAAACATAATTCATCTTTATATTTCTCAATGATTTTCTCGGGGATCCTTACCCTCTTTTGTATTTGGTCTTTGAACACATTAAAGTATTCATCCATGACTATTTCAAAATTATCTCCCAGTGAGGCTATGTGTTCATTGATCTGCATGGTGACCAGTTTTGTGCTATCCAATTTCACATCTCCTACCGATGGGAATGTTTCCTAAAAGTAGAATAAAATACACATTATGAGTGAACAAAACTTACATGTGTTTGACTTCACATTCCTTATATTCTTTAGATTCTCTTCTAGTTGATTTAGTAGAAGTTCAAATAAGTCCAACTATGTTCCCTTCTTCACAATCTTGTAAGTTGTGTCTACAGCACTGTATGCTATGTTGTTCATTTTGTTGGCTTGGAAGAATTTGTAGTCTAGAACGCATGCACTAAATTTCATCTCATCATCAGTTATGGTGGAAAATTTCAATCCTCTGCCATCCCATTTGGCTCCTGTGATCTTCTTAGTCTCAGACTTGGGTGGATGCTTCAGTGCTTTTACCTTCTTTGTTATAGGGTAATCGTTGACCGCATGGATAACATCTTAGGCTATCATCTTTGGTTCATCCACCCAAAGTCTATGATTGTGCATTCATCTTAGTACCAACCAAATCCACTTAGTTTTGAATGCCTTCAAGAACATTAAGGCATTAGTGAGACATTTTACTTCTATATGTTTATGTTCATCTTTCAGAGTTCCATCTTCATTTCATAGCTTCTTGTAAGCTTGTTCAACCTCTGAATCACCTATTTCTGCAATCTTGTAATGTATAAATGATCGAACGTCCTCGATGAGAAAAACCCTAGTTGGTATTCGTGAGAAAGCTCCAACATCGTCGGGTTTTGAGGCAACCTTAGGGTGAATCTTGTAGTTTGGTTCCTCACATGCCAAATTCTTGATGAGCTTGAACTCATCCTTCTTGGTGCTCTTTGATTTCACATTTCTTGATGTCGTGGCCATTTTTCAGATTTAGGGATTTTGAGAAATGTGTGAAATAGAGTTCTTAGTGGTCGTAGAACTTACTGTATACACCTGTAATGATTTCTAACCTTTATGGAGTGCTGGTGGTCAAGTTGTGGTCACTTTGTGATCCTGTCACTTTCTGCTCAAAAAATTGCTCTTTGTCGCTCTTCTCTAGTCATGGTGAACAATGAGACTGACCAGTCGCATTTTTATAGTTGTTTGACCTAAAATGTATGTCATTAATGCTTACCAACTCCTCACTGTGTGAAGATAGAGTTTGTTGGTTAAGACTTAAACTTTCCTTCAGTGACCAGATGATGTTTTCGGGTGGTCATTATACCTTTTGCTTTTGCTGAAGGGTTTTGGTATTGTAAACCACTTGTTCACCTTTCTCAGTTATCGATGAGCCTCAGTTTATACTAACAACTTTGCTTTTAACTGATGCTTCTCGGTAAGTGTAGGAAGTCTCAGCTTTGAGTGTGTACCGATAGATTTTGGTATGTATGCACGATAGCATAGTTATCATAGATTTTAACAAGTAATACCATGATGCATCTTTACTTATACTCATTTGGTATTTATCAACATAATATGGAATTGATGTAAAAATAATAACTTGGGGTAATGCAGTTCTATACTTACTTGTTCTACTTAGGTGGGGGTGGCACCGGATCCATTGGATGGGGTGTCATCATTTGCATTACTCGGTCCAGCTTCATCATTGTTTGAATCTTTTCTCCATATTTTGTCTCTTTCCCTCCAGATGTTTTCAATGGTGTTTCCATTGGGATATGTGTTGGTTTCTGTCATTCAATCTCTGCAGTATTTCTTGAGATGACAAACTTTATGACAGTGTAAGCATTCCATTCCAGGGTTAGTCCAGCCTCTAGACTTTCTAGTCCACTATCTAATACAGTTTGCAGCAATGTGACCAAATATTCCACATTATGTACAATTTTTCCAACTGTTGTAATCCCATACATACTGGTTACCAACTCTCTTCGGTTGATAGGGAGTTTATTGACCTTTAGGATTCCATGATTTCCTTTTCTTTTTCTATCATTCAAGAGTTGTGTGCCCATTCATTTTGCAAGTAGGACAGTATTTATCCATGTAGGTTTCCTTCTTTGGTTGTTTCATCTCAGACTTACATTCATATGCTTTATGTCCTTTCCTGTTACATTTATAAAAAAAATCCTATGTATGAAGATGTAGATTTAGGAATACCTTTCATTTTTCCTCTGCATACATTTGATGTATGGCCTTGCTTTCCACACTGATTGCATGTAAGCTTTCTTGGTCTTGAATTTCTATAGACATTCTTTGGATTAGTTTGATTTGATGATTCTCCATTCTTTGTAAAACCTAGACCTATATTGCTGTTGACTCTTCTTTGTCCTTCCAGAAAATCATCCATTCTTTTATTTCTTTCTTCAGATTTCTTGATAATTTCATTATGCTACTCCTAAATTCTTATTTCATGTTTCAACTTTTCATTCTCATCCCTTAGCTCACCGATAGCTTCTATTCTTTCAATGAGTTCAACATTTATTCTATTTGCCTCTTGACTCATAAGAATAATCTGATTTGTAATCTCATGGTGATGCTCTGTAAGTCTTTGTATTTCAGACTCTTCTTCTTGTAGCCTTTCTGTAATCTTTCTTCTATCATAACTAGCTAGTGTTCTTTCTTTCTCAGCTTGTCTAGCATTGTTCATGACATTAATCATCCTTACCATCTGTGTCTCTTGACTGATTTGCAGAGATTTAACTTATCCAGCCAAATGTAGATTTATTTTAGTTAGGCTTGTGATTCTTTCTTCTGATGTATCTGATGCTTTGCTTGTGGTTGATCTTGAAGACTCAAAGAAATCTAGTATCTCTTCCTCATGATAATCTATCTCATTACAGGGAGATGCCATAATATTTCTTTCATCTAACAGTTGTGTCATGTTGATTCTAGCTTCTTTATACTATTCATAGAACATCTAAATTTCTAGCTTCTTATTTTCAATATTCTTGTTGAGTTTGTACTTCTCCATTGTATGATCTTTTCTCTTAAGCTTTTAAGATTTTCAAATAAGAGACTTATCTCTAATACCAATTGTTGGAATTAAATATGGGAAGTGTGTACTAAGAGGGGAGGGGTGAATCAATACCTCTAAAACTTTTGTATCCTTTAATCAATTAAACTTTGTATAATCAATTATATGTCCATTCAATTTGATCTATACTATCTTGATGTGAGTTATATTAATTCATAACATTAACATACATGTGAACATTCATAGAAACATTCATGAATTAATTGACACACAACACAATATATGATATCACAGAAAACTCCTATTAGGAAGTAAAAATTAAGGTGGGGATGGCACCCATAAAATCTTCACTATCTACAAATTGGAAGGGGTCTGTTAAGGATTACAATTTGATCACTTCTGATGATATACCTAGTTTAGAGTATCTGTGTAGACCTATTAAAGTCTACTCAGTTAAGAGCTTTAGCAACACTGCTGAGTATGCACTCGGTAAAGAGATTTGTAGTTGGAATCTTAAATCCACCTTCCTTGCAAGGATTTTTACACTTTACTCCACTTGTTAGAATGATAGAAAATTAAAATTTGACCTGGTAAATGCAATCCCCTATTTTTGATAAAGATCCATTTAAGTTTACATGAATAAGATTATCACTTAATGTGATTGAGTAATACCTTTGATTCTCACTAGCCTCTATTCTTGGTTCTTGCTAACCAAATTCACCTTTTGTTGTTCTGGTTCTTGAAACTTTCAATCTGATCCATAAATGTGCTCGTAGGCTTCATTCATCCTCCCTTTCATATTCACATCATTGTATAATGAATTATTGCATCATCTATTTATAAGATGGATTGACATCATCAAGTTTCATGAAAAATATTGTTAACTCTAAGATCAGGTTTACAACCTGTACCTTGATCTCCTAGTCTATGTGTTTTAAATCACTTAGATTGATTAAAGCACTTACATTCATGTTTCTTGTCCCTAAAGAAATGGATTTAAAACAAATCAAGATCCTATAAATAGAATAAGACTACTTTATCTGACATGGAAGTCAAATCCACTTTTTGCGGGCTACAACTGATTCTCGGTTCCTGACAGTTGGTTATGCTTCTGAAATCAGTGTCTTTCAATTTTGTTCTCTTGGTTTTCTCTTTAACTATCTCTCAGTTTGCATTGTATCCTGCACATCAAGTTCCTCTGTTGGTTTCCTCTTTTTTTCCTTCTGCTTTGCAATTTTGGTGTACACAGAAAGTTGTCATCGGTTCTCTTTGTACTTAGTTATTTTGGTGATCTCTTTATATCTAATTTTTGGTTTTCCCTTTGTCTTGTCTTTTGGTGTATGCTTACCGAAAGTTTTGTTTTCATAACAATGGAAAATTAATGTCATCAATATGTATATGTATATGTATAGGGAGTAACCTCTGAGGGGGAGTTACAAATTTTGATGACTTTGGGGTTTTTGACAAAAATGCCCGACTAATGTCAAAGGGGAAGATTGTTATCTCTACAAGATATTTTGTTGTCATTAGTTTAGTCATAGTCACAGATTCAAGAAGAATCAGTCAGTGAAAGTAAATAGTCAAGTATTAGGCTACTCGGTAATGCACACCAAGCTAGTCGGTGAAGTCAAACAAGTTAAGTATAGTCGGTAAAGTAAAAGAGTTAAGAATAGGTTACTAAATGCCTATAGATACCACGTGACACACTACACTAAGAACATGTGTAGTAAACTAAGTTGATAGTCACCAGGTATTGAAGATTATTTAACTGAGAGAGAGAAATTACTCAGCCAAGTTAAACAATTGATTCAAAACACAATCAGATAACATTTAATGGATTTTCAGAGCATTAATTAAGATTCTCAAAGCACGTAGAATAGTTTTCTACAAGATTAAAATCAAGATAATTCAGAGTGAAGATCTAAGGCATAGATCAAGTGGAAAAAGAAAAAAAAAATTTCCAAGAAAAATAAGTACTGAGGTAAAATTGACATGGTCACCAAGTAGGAAAGAAGATCTAAGGGTTCGTAGAAATTCTCAACATACCTAACACATAAGATTAAGAGGAAAAAATATCTATATATTGGATGAAATTGATAGTTGTTGGAGTTGTTGTTGTTGTTGTTTTTGATGTTGTTATTTTTTCTGAGAAAGTTGAAGGAGTTATTGAAGTGAAGTTATTGAAGAAAAAGAGTAGAGAAGTGAGCACCGAGAAGATATTTTGCTACAACAGAGCAGAACAGAGTAGTGTTATAGTTTGAGATTGAGGTAACACATGAGAGCACATAGAGTCTGATTAGCATTTACATTTGATGCACTTATTACAGACATTGTTAAGTCATTTGATACTACTGTATTGAGAGATTTAAATCCCAATACTAGGTAGATCTTAACTGGTCTTATATTTTATAAATATTTTAACAAGGTACATCTCTAAGTGTAGATATTGTAAAAATCCTTTAACCAGGTAGACCTAAAAATTATTTTATACTCTTAACCAGGTAAGCTATCAATGTAATGTCCCCGGCAGGGAACCGATAAGGATCAGGACTAAAGTACAAATATAACAACTAGATTTTTTTTTTTAAACATTACTAAGACTATTTTAAAAATTATAAAAATGAATATGTCCTTAAAGGTTCCCCTTAAATGATTTCCATGAATATAAAAAAATACCGATTCTATAAATTACCTTAATGAATTCATTTCCTTTCCTAATTTGCATTGTATTTAGATTTTTTTTTAAAGGAGACATAAATAAATAAATTTTACTTCTAAACATAATTTACCCTTTTCTTTAATTTCATTTCCAATTAACCTTGCCTACACATAATTCATTTGTATTACCGAAACATAAATAACTCTTACTTCCAGTTTTCTTTTCAAGAGAGATAGGATATAAAATACATGATCACATTTCTTTATTACAACTTTCTAATTTCCAAATAAGGATTCCCTTTGATGTCCCTAAATCTACCCTTCCCAAATTACATTACTTTTCCTTTAATATTCAATAAAAATACATCAAATTTCCCAAGGGCTTACAACAGATCTCTACATTTTTGTTTACAATGGATAGTAGTACAAAAAAATTTTAAAGGAAATCTTCATCACTGAATAAATCTGAATCCAAGCCAAGACACGAACCACAAACATTACCTCGAAGAGATTTTCCACCCAACCATGTGAAACTTGTGAAGTTCCACCCTGCGTGCTAGGAGATAGAACCAAAGTACTCTCAAGTCCTAAGGAAATCTAAAGAAAAAGAACCATGTAATAAAATACAAAAAGATAAAAGACATAAACAACAAAGAACCATCAGACTGTGCACCAAAGGTTCAGGTTCTAGAATACTACCTAGGTGAGTGTCATCACATAGCCTGTGCATTGAGATCCTCCCTGGAAACCATGTAACATCGGTTCCCTCTCAAAGTTTCAAGATCCACCCTGGCAGTTACCCATGGTACCGGTACTCCAACAGGTCTATGTGGATTTAACCATTAAATATATATCTTTCATTATCTTTTGAAACCCCCCTCCCAATTTAATTTTTTTGTTATCACTTGTTTACAAACTCACCCATAGGATGCCCTGGCAACCACTTTGGGTTCCAGCACCTATGGTGAGCCACTCACCTAGGGTATCTAGTTCCCTACCAAAAAACATACCAAAACAAAGATAACATCTCAAATGCTCTGATTTATATGTTAAAGAAATCCTCCTATTTACTCAGACCCTCAAGATGAGTCCCAATCCTTAACTGTGAGAAATATGAGGAAGATAACAAGGATTTCATATACAATACATACTAAGAACAATTTATTGTTCTACCATATGCAATATATTGAACATTCAAATGGGAAAAAAGAAGTAGACAGAAAACAAGATCAAACAAGAAGATGCAGACCACAATAACAGAACAAAAACAATTGACAAAACCTTTCCAAAATATGCATAACATAGGGTAAAAATAACCATTTGTAGAACTTCCTAAAACATCTGAAAAAACACATACCTAAACTCCCTAATCTTCCCTGAAAGCTAAATACATAAAATAAAGCATTCTATACATCCACAAAGAAAACATAACCTTCCCAGAGAGATTAAAAGGAAATTATATCATTATATAACATCATTCTTCCTAAATAAATAAATACATTATTCCCCATCTTTTCAAAAAAATTCACACCACATAAACTTTCAAGAAATGAATATCAAACATTATTAAACCCACACACACACACACACACACACACACACACACACATATATACCAAAACATGAAAGGAGTATTTTTCTATGGTTACAGATCCTACCTAGGGTCCTGCGGAGAAACCTTTCCAAACTTGAGAAACCTTTCCAAACTTGAGAAACCTTTGCTTCCCGTATGAACCAGCCCCTCCTTCCAAATTTTTGATGGCTGCTCTCCTTCCAGGTTGTATTTCTAAGTTTCTCCTGAGATAAAAATCCTCCTTCCTCCCAGATAAATCCTAACTCTAACTATTTCATACTTCTGAAATTTTCTTCTCCGAAATGATTATCCAATTTTCTACCCCATCAAACCCCAACTCCTCACATACTCCAAATATTAAAATCCAGCCATATAGTTGGAGGATTTGCTTTACAGGAAGCAATGGCTCCAACTAATATAGTTGGTTTTAAAAAGATTAAAACAATTCCCAAAAGCATAACTAAAGGTTTTATTTATATTTATTTACTTATTTAACTCACCACGACCATAAAAGAACAAAGGTGAAAATAATCTTCAAGCAATTCACATAGCCCAATGGAAACTAACTAGCCTAACTACTAGGAGGTCTCAGGTTCAAAACTCCTAGGTAAGCTTAGTTTTACTTATTGAATTATTATTACTCTATCATATTTTGTTTTGCAATTACATCATTAATTTTACAAGCATAAAGATATAAAAAACACCCTTATATATA
>MU226413.1:1147285-1159954 GCA_018584345.1 Thuja plicata
CTATCTTCCATAAAATATTTTAATTATCCAAACATATACTCATAATGTCTCATCAACTAAAAATAAACAAAACATAGAGTCCATAATGCTCAATATAGAAATCATGTATGTGCAAAATATCAAGATATTAGGGTGGACATTACAATCAAAAATAGCTAAAATTTGTAGCTCTAACCGAGCACCCTTTTGTTGGAATAACTAATGGAAAGTTGGGACTGAGAGGGGAGGGGTGAATTAGTACCACTAAAAATTTTAACCACAATTATTTATTAAACCATAGAATTTTTCTTATTGATTACCGAGTTCATAAATTTGAAATAAAAGTAATGTAATGCTTATAAAACCATAACATCAAAACATTAAAACTATGGTGGGGTTGACACTTAAAATCATAACATCAATAACATCATAACATCAAAACATAAAACCATAACATCAATAACATCATAACATCATAACATAAAACCATAACAACAATAACATCATAACATCAAACCATAACAATTATAACTCATAACACCATGATTTTGGTAACACAAAAATCCTTGGTTAGAGGATAAAAACTGCGATGGGGTTGACACCCACAACCTTCACTAACTGCAGTATAAAGGGTGCTCGGTTAGAGCTACAAACTTTAGCTATTTTTAATAGCTTACCCGTTTAAGAGTATATATAAGACTTGTTAGGTCTGCCTACTTAAAGGATTTTAACAAACTCTACACTTAGAGATGTACCCTGTTAAAGGATTTACAAATATAAGATTAGTTAAGATCTACCCAGTATTGGGATTTAAAGCTCTCAATACACTAGTATCAATAACTTAACAATGTCTGTAAAAATGCATCATATTCAAATTTTTTTCAGATTCTATGCACTCTGATATGTGTTACCTCAATTCCCAAATTGTAACATTGTTCTGTTCTACTCTGTGTAGCTGAATTTCTGCTCGGTGCTCTCTGCTCTGCTCTCTGTTCTTCAATAACTCCTTTAACAACAATAAAAATAAAAAATATCTATCCTTCTTCTTTGTATATCCTCTTGTGTCTCTTACACATACAAAATTCATCCAATATATAGATGAGTTTTGCCTCTTAATATTATGCGTTGGGTACGCTATAAATTTCTCTTGACCGTTATATCTTCTTTTCAGCTCGATGACCATGTCACTTTTACCTCGGTACTTGTGGTTTTTCTTGGAAATGACAAAATTACATTTTCTCATTTGATCTTTGTCTTAGATCTTCAATCTGATTTATTTGAATTGTTGGTCATGTAACAAACTGTTATAAATACTTTTATATGCGTAATTAATGCTCTGATAATCATTAAATATGATCTGATCGCATTTTGTATTAGCTATATAACTCAGTTAAATAACTCCACAATACTTGGTTAAATGTTCTTCCTCACTCGGTGTAATATAAACTTGGTGTACTACATGCACTCGGTGTAGTGTGTCACTTAGTAACTATAAGCTTTTGGTACTCTGTCAACTATGTGCTTTACCGATTGGCTCGGTGTGCATTACCGACTTGTCTTATCCTTGTCTTTCTCCATTTACCGATTGACTCTCCCTTACTCTATGACTTTGTCTAAACTAATGACAAAAAAATATCTTGTAGAGATAACAATCTCCCCCTTTGGATTACTTGGGCATTTTTGACAAAAACTTCAAAGTCATCAAAATTAGTGACTCTCCCTCAGATGCTACTCTCTATACATATCCTTTTTTCATTTTCCACATTTATAATTTTTTTTTTTTTTCATTTATATCTATCTCACTTTTTTCTTCTGAGATATATATCCTACTTTATCTCCCTTTATCTGACTAAGATATCTATCCCCCTTTTTTGACAAAAAGTACCAAAAAGTAAAACTTATTAACCAAAAAGATGTTTATACCTCTGTTGTATGCTTGAAAGTATAGTCTCCCATGTATCTCAAAGATTCTGAAGTATAAGAATATATTCTATAATATCCATAGATAAGCCAACTATGGTGTCAAGTGAACTGATATCGGGAAAACTTGTGATTTCTTTGGCTTTCTTCAAGCATATCTGCATTGATTGGATATGGGGAATTAACAGTGCTTGCAATTCAAGCAAATCCAATCTAACTTTTTCCTCCTCCTATCTCAATGAAAGTTGAATTCCCATGAGTTCTTGTATCTTTGAGTAGTCAATCTGGAATGTTCCAGGCTTGGTAGATAGTTTCTTAAGATGCTCATTTAGCTCTTTCTCAAAATCTTCTTTTTTCTTCTTGATTTCAATAGTAAAGTTTGAAAGAATACAAAACTTTTGAAACAATGAAATAATGGATGTCAGTTGTGTTTCCCCTTGAAAACATAACTCAGAAAGAGTTACCTTCTCTATGTCAATATATTTTAGTAAATCTTCCATCAATTTCTTCTCCATTCTCTTTTTATTAGTCTTCAACATATATTTTGTCATATCCTTGTTTGGTTCTTTCATTTGTTGGGATAAATCACCAACTTGGTTCAGTAGGGGTTCAAATTCATCAATAGTTGCTTCAAGAACAATGTCCTGGAATATTTTCTTTACATGGTCAAGTATATTTACCTTCTTCTTCTTTGAAATTAACTTCTCTTGTTTATCCTTTTGAGCTACAGTCTCAGCATATATAGCTAATTTTTTAGGCTTCATTGCATTAGGGTCTCCCTTTGGTATTATGATTCTCTTTCTCAAATCAATGATTTACTTCCTATTTTTTCTCTTCTTCTTCTCAATCAATCTTCTCTCTAGTAGAGCATTTGGAACCTGATGCCTTAGTTTCACCAGGTGACTCGGTAGGGATACCTGTTATGCTCTCTTCTTCTTTTACTCCTTTTTGTTCACCTTTCTATTTCTCTTCATTCTTTTCCTTAAGATTTTATCCCTAATGCATTTCACTTTTAGTATCTATTGTCTTTTGTACATTCTCATCCATTGATGTGTTAGTATCATGCTTCTGACCATCAGTGTCATTTGGGGAATCTAACTTGGTGTTCTTTCCTTTTTCTGTCTTGGCAGCCTTTGGTTGTCCATTCTTATCCTTATCTATATCAAGTGGTGTCTCAATTTCCATGTCCTGTGTATCTAGTACAAACTCAGTATTAACAATATCGTCAATTGTGTATCTTTGTACGTGTGTCATGATCAGATCTTTGCTTAGAAAAGGTGCATTGTCAATATCCATACACTTAGTATCATTCATTTGTGTATCCATGACATCTTCATCTTTTGAAAACTCTTTTGCAACATCTTCTTCATCAACTATATCTTCAATGATAACCTCTGCATTGTCATTAGTTAGATCAATATGATCTATTTGCTTTGTGCTTCCCTTTATTTGATCAGCAATGGTTTCTTCTTATTCCTTCTCTGCCTCATGATACTCAGTATCATCTATATGAAATATATTTTTCCATTTTGTATTTGTATCCTTCTCCACTGATTGTATGTCTCCATTTATTATTTTGTAGGGCTCTCCCTTTCACTAGAAATTTTCTTGAATGCTTCTTTAATGCTTCATAAATTTCAAATGGTGCAAGGTCGGGAATAGTGTGTACATGAGATCTCTCTCTCATTTACTTCTCTATATTATTTCATACTTCCATATTTCTTGAATTTTATTGTATAGTTCCTCTGGTATCTTGTCAACAAGCTCAATAGTTATCAATTTGTATCTCAGTAAAGTTACAAAAATAGCTTCTTCAATTTTTTTCTTATCTTCTTCATTCCTTTTCTCATATATTTTCTTCCCTGAAGGATCCTAATCTTCCTAATCTATTTAAAATTTTCATATAATCATCAATACTTTGTGGAACTCATGAAATTTTTGCAGCTGGTATAGATTTATTACGCTCATCAGATTCTGTTTCACTCTCATTTGTTACTCCATATTAGTTTGAATGTTGTCAGTAGTATTCAAATTGCCCAGTTGGTAACTGATTCAAAGACAATCTGGTTGGTAATAATTAATGCATGCAGAGTTAACCAAGTATAGTGATTTCCAAGAAACATCATTACCAAGAAGCATACACTGAGCACCGAGAGACGGTATTCACTGAGTGAACCAGCAGTTACATAAAATTTTGTAATGGTACATTATTCTAGGTAAAAACAATTTCTGAGCTAGATAACTAATTACCAATATTGAGGAGGATATTAATTGTGAATTTAATCACTTATTGGTTATGTTTCATATGTATAGATGATCAAGGTAAATTTTATAAACCGTTGATCTTAGGTTTTTTAAGATATTGTAAAACCCTAATTAGGTCAAACAATCTGATATATGAATGTCAAGATGTTATTTTTAAATGTAATGATCAAAGTATGATCAAGTAGTTGCTGCACTAAGGACATCTAAAGGGCAGACAAGGGTTTAGCACAAGGATTTCAAAGAATCATTCAATTTATTCAAAATAGTCACAAGGTTCTCATGTTGCACAAAAGGTATTATCAATCATGGCAAGGTGATAAACTTATTGCACATAAAGGATCTGATATCAGCAAAATTGAGATTGTATTATTCAGGTCACAATTTATTGTTACTCTCTAACAATTGTAAAAGACTCAAAATTTCCTAATAGAGTAGACTTAACTATCTTTGTTTAAATCTCCTAACTGAGTGCACACATACATTCTGTTGCAAAATCCTTTCACAAGGTAGATCTAACAAATCTTATTGTTACTCTTAATAGGGTAAGATCACCAGAAGTGATCAATCTATGTAAGCCCTAACAAGATACTTTATTACTACAGTAGTGAAGCTTTGTGGGTTCCATCCCCACCACAGTTTTTACCTTCTAACAAGGGTTTCTGTGATACCAAAATACATGTGTTTGTTGATCTCTAAGTTTTGTTGATCACTAGTGTCCCACACTTAGTCATTTATCTAGGCAGGTTAGTCAGTCATCACTGTAGCCGAGATATCTAGTATAGGCCAAGCTATCTAGAATAGTCATTTCCAAGAAAATAATGGTTTCTGAGTGACTCGACAATCAAGAAAAAGTTGATCATGTTCATGTTGAGCACCAAAGTCTTAATGTGCCGAGCAAGACAATTTTGACATACATGTTAGGAATGGCACAAACTTGAAGGTAAAATATTTTGGGTCGACATGTTCATGCATTTAATGATTTCAACGGAGTTAATTATGCATTAATTAATTGATCCCAATGTGTAGCATGGAGCCAATCAGAAAATTGGAATGCCCAAGCGGCATAAGCATTTGATCTTGATTGTTGATCTAGATCTAGATGCCAGATTTGTAAAGTATATAAGATTGCTTCTTAAACCCTAAAAATATGGTGAAGGTGTGTATGAGAGGAGAAGTGTGTGGATACATGAGAGATGTACAAAGCTTTATTTTGATAGAAGAAGCATAGATCTAGCAGAGTGAAAGAGAAGTGAGCAGTAGAGTAAAGAAATATCAAATTATTAGATCATAGAAGGTATTGGAAAGAGGAGATCTATTATCAGCATCAGAGTGCATAATGAAGGATTAGTTCTTGAGACATTATAACCAGTGTATCAGGTGAAATCTCTTAACAG
The DNA here is from genome assembly GCA_018584345.1 of Thuja plicata. NCBI lineage: Eukaryota > Viridiplantae > Streptophyta > Pinopsida > Cupressales > Cupressaceae > Thuja > Thuja plicata. The sequence goes on from MU226413.1 coordinate 1,152,844, forward strand.
AGTGGTTCTAAAAGACCTTTCTAAATCTCTTAACCAAGTGCTTACTTTGTTGTAAGTTTCAATCCTTTTAAAAGGTAGATTGTAATGATCTATAGCTCTTAACCAGGAAGGCCTTTAACCAGGTAGGTTACATATTGTGATCAAACTTTGTAGCCCTAACAGACACACTTTATTTTTGCAGTAGTGAAGATTTTTGTGGGTGTCATCCCCAACCCAGTTTTACCTTATTGGGTTTCTGGGTTACCAAATTCTAAGTCTTGAGTTATTTATTTAATGTCATGGATGCTACTAGTTGATAGATCAATTACATTTATGTATGGTTGTGAATCAATTTTGTTTTAAAGGATAAAATGTTTAAGATCTGATTCACCCCCCTCTCAGTATCTTGATTTCCCATAATGTATTTCCAACAATTGGTATCAGAGCACAGTTCTCTTACAAAAGGTTTTAATCAGCTTGAGAGTACAGATCTGGAGATGGAGATTTACAAATTGCGCAAAGTCATTTAGAATCAAAAGATTAAAATTCAGCTAGCATTACATCAGCCTGAAACTGCAAGACAAGAACTAAAGAAGTCCTTGCAAGCAAGGAAAGATTTGGCCAAACAAATGAATGACACTCATTATCAAGAAGAGACACTGCAAATCTATTTCAGAATGGAAACTCTACTGAGAGCGATGCACCAATTGCAGATCTACTGGAAAGGAACAATACATTGTGTGAAGAAGTCATAAACCTGAAAAGAGAACAAGAAATGAAAATAGTAAGACTATGTGAAGTAGTGGAACAAAAGAAGAAAGTTGAAGATGACAAAGCTATGGCTGAAGAAGACAAAAGAATGATGACCATCAGACTTGATGAAAGGACACATGAACTACAAATGATGACAAACAATCAGGTTGACATGGTGAATCAACTGCTACTTGAAAATCAGGAGATCAGTAGGAAAGACATGGAAATTATGAATCCGAGATCTGAAAATAGTCAATTGAAAGATGAATTGAGATCTAATAAAGAACTGAATGAAAGTTTGAGCAGACCCAATGAAGCTTTGACTCATTTTGAAAACTTGATGGAAGCATCAAGGAGATCTAAATATTCTTTTGGATTAGGTCACATCGAACAATAGACATCTACTGAGAAAGGAGAATCATCTAAGATTGGTGAAAAGAGGAATGAAAAGTCAAAGAACAACAAGCCTGTATGCCACCATTATGGAAAAATAGGACACACAACAAACATCTACTGAAGAAAGAATGGTAAGTCCAATCCTAAACCTAAGTTCAATCGTTATTTCTTTAATTGTAAGAAGTTTGGACATCAAGCACATGAATGATGGGAAAAGGAAAATAATGCACCTCCCACACCTAGATTCAATGAGTATTATTACAACTGTAAAAAATTTGGACATAGAGCACAAGATTGCAGATCTAATGCTAAACAATAATGGACATCAAAGACACAAGAAAAATCACCAAGGAAGGGTAAGACTTACAATTGGGATTATAAAACATGACATAGCTGTCGTTACTGTGGTGATTATGGATATGTTCTATAAAATTGCATAAAGACACATTTCAGAGGAAGATCTAAGATTTAAATGAATGGAAGCCTAGTTTTCTATAATTGTTTGAAAATTGGTCATACTAGGAAAGATTGCAAAACAAGGGTACCTGCTCCCACTGTTGAGCAGATTAGAGCATAGATGAACCAAACATGGATAAGGAAAGTAGAACCATGCAGCAGTGAAGCTACCGAAGCCGAGGTCACCCAATCCAATGGATCAGGTGATCCTACCATCACTAATTAAGCAAAGAAAGGTATGTAAGGAACTATGTTCATATCTCAAAGCTTTTATCAGTTCCTAACACATAAAAGTGTAATAGTCCATATCTGCATATAATAAGATGCATCAGGACATATTTTGAGTTATGTAGCAAGAAAATTCAAAATGCACTATAGGTGCAAAGCAATAGTATATTTATAATGTATTTTGAGTAAGTTTTTTTTGATGACCGAGAGGTAAGTGAATTTCGTGAGTCAACCGAGGACAGTTGTTTGGCACTCACTCAACAGAAAGAACATTTAATGCTGACCTAAATTTCGACCGTTGTAGCCTATATAAAGGAAAGAGATACTTCATTTCTTCTCACCATGCGATTAAGTATTTCATGAGAGCGATTGTGCATTTTTGAACTTGAATTCTGCAAAGATTTTCAAAGATTTCTACATGGTGCCATCAGCAACCTCTTTAGTGGAAAGTGTGGATTTTTTTACTTGCCAAGGTACTCTGTTCGTGATACTTGAAATCTTATTTTTTGGAGAAAATAGCCGCCAGTTATTCTACACCAGCTAAGAGAATGGAGAAGGAGTGACACATGTGTACCTCCTAATTTCTAAGAAGTTCATGAGAGTGCCATCAAGGGTGATCTAACTGGAGCCCTATTGTTAATTCCATCAAAGGTACTCATGATTCATGATATTAGGTCATGATATATGTGCAAGATAAGTGAAGTTGGAGATCATGAGCTAAGAGCATCTTACAACAAATTGTGCATAGATGGGGCCCTAAAAGATGAACACAAGTATTTAGCTGAGAGAGGGTTAACTCATGCCCTAGAATTTTCAAGAGAATTCAGAATGGAATGGATCAAGATTGTTCTGAGTCATGTACATGACATGAACATATGGCTGGAAAATGGACCAGTTAGGATTACAAAGGAAATCATCCATTGATTAATAGGTTATCTAATTCTAAACTGGAAGAAAACTATGAGATGTCAAAGTAAAGAAAACATAGAAGAATTCACTGGAGCCATTTGGAAAAAAAGAGGGATAACGATCTCTATGATTACAGACATGGAGCTTGATTTTGCTGTTAGCGTTATAGCACATAAGTTTTATCAGTTGAGCCGACTAGATAGTGTCCCCTACATTGCAGTCAACCAAGCTTGGAAAATTGTGAAGAAGGATCATACCTATGACCTTGTTGAGCTTCAACTAATACAACTTTCCCAGAACCTTTCTTTAATTAGAAAGGCAAAGAACTCAATATGTAAGTTTGGATCTCTGCTCGTTTGTATATTTTTCTACATATAGAATACATTTCCTACTTTTGGAAACATATTGTGGAAAACAGACAGGCCTATCACACAACAAATCAATGAATTTATTTAGCAATTAGGTGATAAGTTTGACAATGTGATGGGAACATATTTTGTTGAATTTAAGAAAAAGATGAGATTAAGTAGTAGAATTTCTAGATCACTGGTTGAGAAAAAATATGAAGATGTATGCTTCCTAGTAGACATAGATTTCACCTATGTGCAGGCAGTAGTGCTGAGGGCATCATGGATGAGGCCATTACCTTATGAAGTAAACATTGATGAAACATCTACAGCAATAACAGCTCTATTAGCAGAGGAAATTGATAGTACAGTGAAACATTTTGGAAACTATGAAGAATCTAAATCCAAAATCTCTATAGATTTGAAGGTTGGCACTATGGAGAGAAAAAGGAAGAATATTGTCAAAAATCTAAAGAAGATGGTTGGTATTGAGAGTGATGAAGAAGCAGAGGATGCACCTTTAGGCTTATCAATAGGACATGGAGAAGATATGTCTAGTGAAGAAGAGGAGAGTGAACCTGAAGAGCATATCATTGTGAAAGGTAAAGGGAAGTAGCCAATGGTTGCTGAGGAAACTAAAAAAAGCAAAGACAGACCTAAGGCTACCCCTCTTGTTACTAACTAACCAGGGACCAGGGCATCATCTCTTGCTCAGACAACAAAATTATATAAAAAGAAGAATGTTGGGGAGAGCAGCTCAGGGAAGAGAAAACAAGTTGCAACCAAAGTTGTGTCAAGCCAAACTGCTAAGAAAAGACCAAGGAGGAAGCTATACTTGGATTTTGAAGATGATGAGGAGATAGATACAGATGTACCTAGAAACATACATATAGCATCACCCAAACAAACAATCAATATTGATGAGGTATGTAAGAACATCAGAGGTTCAACTGGATTAGCAGGATTCAAATTTATTCAGTATGAAAAACAAAGTATAGTAAGCAAGCATAAGATTTAGGAGATATTAATAGATATGATATGCACATTCAAGATGACACTTGTAGAGATAGGAAATCTTATTCTTACAGAGCTTTATGATATTTTATCACAAAAATGGTAATATGAACTAATGACTGAAAGACAGATAAGGGAAGGAACATTGCCTAAGGTCATTCCTGACTTAACAAAGAAACAAATAGCTAAATTCATTGAACAATATCAAAAGAAGTTTATTCCTAAACTTAGAGCTTATGCTATTTTGAGAAATGATGTTGAAGGAGTAGAGCAACAGAGTACTCAAATTTGGAAGGATATTTTTGGTTTATCAGTTGCAAAAGAATAGAAGACAGATGAAGACACCTCAGAGCCGAAGGAAATGGAGAAAGAAACTGCTACAAATCAAGCGGAAACTGAAACTAAATCACAAAAGGAAATAGGAGATGGGAAAAATATAGATTCGACAATGGATAGTCCCATTGACACTACACTTGGAGAGAATATCAATTCGGATGCCGAGGATCAGAATGAGCCGGCAGAGACAAGTATCCAATCGCCTATTCGTACAAATGAGGTTGAGCCAGAGAAAGAAGGAGAAAAGGAGGTAATCAATACTAATCCACCTATTTTAGAGGTTCTACAAATAGTTTTAGAGAGTGGAGATAAGATGGAGGAAATTACAAATAAGCCTACAGAACAAGAGGTTATACAAGTGTTGGTGGATCTACCACACTCTGCAACATCTACTCCTAATGGAACCAATATAGGAAATATACCTGATCAGCAGGTAATCTTGACTCAGATGAAGGCAACAATTGAAATTAATACTAACAAAGGTAAAGATATCACAGTACTTAAGTGGAGTATCATCTCTTCAGAACTCAAAAGGAAGAAGTCACATAAGAGGAAGTCACCAAGTCCAAGTGTCACTTTGGGTGAAGTGATTGTGATTCCTAAATGGGATACATATAACTTGACATATGAGCGGATTCAGACTCTACAAGACCGTTTGAAGAGGAAGAAGAAACAAGAGGAACTCAAGAGGGAGAACCAACAAAAGCAAGTGTTACATGAAATGAATGATATTTTTGTTAATGCTTTTGATATAATAGATATAAATGAACAAACATCAATCTTGGAACAGTTAGTCCATATTGTGTAGAAAGTTAATGATGAAAATATTGAGGCAAATGAAAATTTGCTACAATAGTCTAAGAGAAAATTTGAGAACAAATTTTTGGAGAAGATATCAAAAGAGATTGCTATCAAACAGGTTGAACTTTCTTCTCTTATTAGTATTCTTGAGGAAGTTGCAAATAATGTTTATTCCTTGTATAAAAATTTATGTGATGTAGAATTCTTTACCAAGGATAACCAACAACTTATTGATAATTTGCAACTAGCTTTGAAGTCAACAAGGAGTACATTGAGTATGGATGCTAGTTCTATCTCCTTACAGTTTGACAAGTTGACTCATGCACAGAGGATATTAACTGAGCTTATGGATGAAGATGGAAGAATAAGAGAAAATTTAATAACTATTTAGACTTCCTTAATACCTCATTTGGAGGTTATACAGAAGGAACTTAAAGCTGAAAATGAATTAGTCAAGAGGGATTCTCATCTCTCCATAGTAGATAGTTTGGTAAGTCTAGCTGTCGAGCTAGAAATGAAGGTACAAGTTATGAATTTTGTAAAGGATAGTTGGGATACAGTGTTTGCACTAACATTACAGCTTCATAAGTTGTTTTTGGATAAGTATGACTTAACCCCTCCAGCTATCAGTGACAAAACAAGGGGGAATCAGATAAGGAAACAAATAAAGATGTGCAGAATCAGGCATAATATTTTGTAAGGCATGTATATTATGTAAGTATGAAGTATAATCTTAGGGGGAGTATGTTGTGTACTTAGGAAAAATTTGTGGATGTAAATAAATGATAAGTTTGTTTTTTCCACTAATATCAAAGGGGAGATTGTTGATCTCTAAGTTTTGTTAATCATTAGTGTCCCACGCTTAGTCATTTATCTAGGCAGATTAGCCGGTCATCACTGCGGCCGAGCTATCCAAAATAGGCTAAGCTATTCGGTATAGTAGTTGCCGAGAAAATAATGTTTGTTGAGTGACTCGACAATCAAGCAAAATTTGATCATGTTCATGCGGAGCGCCAGAGTCTTAATGTGTCTAGAAAGATAGTTTTGACATGCATGTTAGGAATGACACAAAATTGAAGGTAAACTATTTTGGGATGACTTGTTCATGCATTTAATGATTTCAATGGAGTTAATTACGCATTAATTAATTGATCCCAATGCATGGCATGGAGCCAATCTTAAAATTGGAATGCCCAAGTAGCATAAGCATTTGATCCTAATCGTTGATCTAGATCTAGATGCCAGATTCGTAAAGTATATAAGATTGCTTCTTAAACCCTAAAAATGTGGTGAGGGTGTGTATGAGAGGAGAAGTGTATGCGTACATCAGAGATGTACAAAGGGTTATTTTGATAGAAGAGGCATAGATCTAGCAGAGTGAAAGAGCAGTGAGTAGCAGAGTAAAGACATATCAGATTATTAGATCAGAGAAGGTATTGGAAAGAGGAGATCTATTATCAGCATCAGAGTGCATAATGAAGGATCAGTTCTTTTACAAGGTAGATTTTAATGATCTATAGCTCTTAACTAGGTAGACCTTTAACCAGGTAGATTACATATTGTGATCAAACTTTGTAGCCCTAACAGTCACACTTTATTTCTGTAGTAGTGAATATTTTTGTAGGTTTCAACCCCATCCCAGTTTTACCTTATTGGGTTTCTAGGTTACCAAATTCTGAGTCTTGAGTTATTTATTTACTGTCATGGATGCTACTAGTTGATAGATCAATTACATTTATGTATGGTTGTGAATCAGTTTTGTTTTAAAGGATAAAATGTTTAAGATCTGATTCACCCCCCCCCCCTCCTCAGTATCTTGCTTTCCCATATTGTATTTCCAACAGTGTTATGTGTATTTTAGTTTCATGAATGTTTTATTGTTTTGATTACAT
>MU226413.1:1163197-1176926 GCA_018584345.1 Thuja plicata
TACATCACAAGAATGCAGGACTAATATGAAGCAAATTTGGAAACCTAAAGGATAGGAAAATGCATATCAACTGAGAAGACAAGGTAATGCATATACTTGGGATTATAACACTTGGGTAAATTGCACAACATGTGGTAGGTAATGACATATTGTAGCTAACTTTTTGAGAAAGTGGAGAGGAAAATCTAGAAACTAGAAAAATTTTAGAATGGCATGTTTGTACTGTCATAAGGTCAGTCATTTAAGTACAGATTGAAGAGACCGAGTAACAAAAACAAGTACTTTTGGAAATGGAAACACAAATGAAGAAATTATGAGGATAAGGAATCAAATGTGGAGGAAATAATCCAATAACAATGTTGGGCCAAGCACAACAGTCAGTGACACCTCATCAAATGGATTAGGTGATTCCACCACCTCCACCTAAGAAATGCAAGTATGGAACTACATTTTTCAAAGTTATATCTTACATCAGTTCCTTATATTCCTTGAGTTGATGCCAAATTAACATGAATTAAGATGCACTATGGTATTATATTTTTTTTAACTTGAAACTAGTTTAGTATGTTAATTTGTTTTGAGCAAGAAATTCCAGTCGGTGAACATGTGAGAGACAACCGAGTTGCTGAGTCAACCGAACATTTAGAGTAATCACCGAGCTGAAGTATCTTTAGTGTTAAATGAGTGATTTGTTTTTTGACCAAGTGGTTGGTGAAAATAATTTATTACGCTGATTAGGGTATTTTTCTATAAATTTATGAGAAGTGAACTCATTTATTCACACAATGATCAAAGAGAAAAGCAGAGCAATCTAGAGAAAAATTACAACAAAGAATTTCGAGCATTTTACAGAGATTCAAGCATGTTCTGAGAACTTGTCAAGTATATCAAGTGAGTATTTTCCCTTACTGAGTTGTCTGTAACATTCATTGGAAGCCCTAAATTTGCAAACACAGTGACATCTTCATCTTGAACCGTGAGAGGCAAGAGTGAGAAAAGCAAAAAGGTAATTCTTATTAAGAATTCAACATGCACAAAACCCAACTACAAATTTTAACTAGAGGTTGTTGCACAACTCAAAGACAAAGGTGTTTTCTCCATGATACCCCATAGGATTCTACTAGTTCAAGATGTGACAATAAAAATACACTGAAAAATCAATGAGATAGGTGATTTTGAGTTCATCTCAACATATCAGGAGCTTTGCAACAATGGAAAACTCAAGGATGACCACAAGCATTTGGAGGTGAAATGGTTAACCACTGCCCTACTTTTCCCAAAAGAGTTTAGAACAGAATGGATTTGCATTGTACTGAGCCAAGTACACAATGGTAAATTATGGCTAGATGAACATATGAATATCAAAAAGGACATGATACATGTAGTCACTAGGTATGCAATAATTGATAAAGAAAAATCCCTAAGGGATAGGATAAAAATCAATATTGAAAAGCTAACAGGAGTTGAGTGGGATGGTAGAGGTCTAAGGATCAATACTATCAGTGATGTTGAACTAAGGTTTGGAGAATATATTATTTCATACAAGATGTTTCAATCTAGTAGACCCAACAACATCGCATGTGGTGCAATCAACATTGCGTATAAAATTATGAAGAAGGGTTTGTAACTCAACCTAGCTAAGTTATTGTTGAGGCAATTGGAAGAGAATGTGAGGAAAATAAAGTCATCATGTTAAACACATAAAATTTTGGTTCTTTACTAGTATGCACATTTTTCTATTTGCAAAATTTATTTCCCTCTGTCGGTAATGTAACTTGGGATATCAACCAACCAATCATTGTGCAAGATGGTGAATTCATTAAGAATCTAGGAGAAAAATTTGTACCTATTATGGATGACTATTTCAAGAAGTTCAAACAAAGAATAGAGAAAAGAACAAGGATACCAACCTAGTCGGTAGAGAAATATAAAGAAGATATATGTTTTGTGGTAGACATTGACACTACACTTATCAAAGTAGTAGAGCCTAGAATAGCATGGCTACCCCTAGTGGACTATGAAATTCATATAGCTTCAGCTTCAAAAGAAATGGAGACATTACTTAATGAGCCTGTCAACAAATGTGTCATGAGATTTGGTACTTATGATGAAGCTAAGAAAAGGATAAAGATAGGACTTGAAGTAGAGAAGATGGGAATAAAGAAGACCAAAATGGTGAAGAATTTGAAAAGGAAATTCGGTGTAACTGATGATGAACTTGAAAATTCAATAGATGATACCGAGGAGTAGAATCCAGTTGGTGAAGGAGAAGATCAAGATGTTGAGGCCACAAAATATGATGAGATACAAGAAGAGTCACCTAAGGATAAGAAGGGTAAAAGCATAAAGGTTGAGACTCCAACTAGGACTAGAACAAGATAGCTAATAGCTAATTCACCACCTTTAAGAAAGGAATTGTCAGAATAACATGAGCTTCACTGAAATACACATATCAGATGAGGAAGTATAAGGCCACCATCGAGCTCCCTGCACCGAGACAAAGGAAGAAGTATGTTAGAGGAAAAGATGAAAATGATGAATCTGATGAAAATATTGATCAATTCAAGGGTGTAAAGAATAAGATCCCATAAACCATTGATGAAGTACCTAAAGAAATAAAGTCAACTGGAAGGTTGAGTCATCCAAAGCTACACAAATATGCAAGCCTAAGCACCAAGGATAAGGACAAGTTGGAAAAAGAAATTATAGGTATGATGATCACTCATAGAAGGTAGAATTTTCTGCATACATAGCTAAATCACTTTATGATAAAGTATCAGTAAGATGGACATATGCACTGACAACAGAGAAAAAAATGAGAGAGGCATCCTTCACTATACTTAAGGATAAATATATTGTTTCTGAGATTGATGAAACAATGAATAAATATGCAAAGAATTTTCCAAAGCAATCTAGAGCATTTAATATCCTTCAAGGGAATTTGAAAGAATTTGATGAAGATAGCACTTTAATATGGAATAATCTCTTGAGTCCTACTGAGCAGCAAGAGGCTATAACATCCACCATCGACGCCGAGGGAGATCGACCAAGTCCCAAGCCTATTAATGTTGAAGACATAGAGAAACCCAAGGAGGAAATACAAACAGTAGACCTTACTACTAATGCTAACAATGTAATGGATGGAATTCCTAAGCGATTAACTACTCTTGGACATGGAGACATCACAATAACTAATATAACTGAAGGTGAACTAGATGATGATGAAAAGAAAAATGAAGTCATCACTAGTGCTATCGAGAACCTCAAAGACCAATAAGGAACTAAGGTAGCCTGAGCTATGGTACAAGGTAATATGCCTATACTAGTCCAAGAAATTGATATGGAAATGAAGAAAAATAGGAAAACAAGACACCCAAGTAGCTCATAGATACACAAGAAGACAAGGGTGATGAAACTGGCAAGGAGACCGAACACAGTGGAGCTACTACATAGGATGATGCATGAAAAGAAACCACTGATGTGGTAGATAAGGCTGAAGGTAACATAGAGTCCATGATAGACACTTCTATCACTGACACTAGGTTAGTAACCAATCCATCCAAACAAGTCATCACACCCATCGATCCACCAAAGACAAATACTGAGCACAAGGCTCAACTCTTACTAACACAATATTTTGCCTCCAATGTACATAAAAAGAATAAGAAAAAGAAGAAAGGGATCAAGGTTACAATCACACTTGATGAGATAATTGACATACCTAAATGTGACCTGAGGACACTTGATCCTAAATCCCTTAGGCAATATGCATAACTTTGCACTAGAAAAGAAGCTCAAGAAAAGTTGAGGTTAGAACAAAAGAATACACAGGTGCTAGAAGTAGCTAAGGAGATATTGATGTAGGTTTTTCCTAATGTAACATGGATGGATCAGCCTCAATCATTGATCAACTTGCACTGCTCACTGAGGCAATAAATGGTCTAAATATTGATGTTGAGTAGATGATAGAATAATGAGCCAAGTAGAAGATTCAGTAAAAGCTTACTGAAAAGATCAGGTAGGAAGTGGCAATGAACAAGGTAAAATGTTTTGATATTGTAACAACCATAGAAAGTATTATTTCTCAAGTACTTATAATTCTTTAGAAATTATGCACTCTAGATCACTTCACTACCGAGATTAGTGAAAAGATGTAGAAATTAGATAATGATCTAAAGGATAGTACCAGTCATCTCACAATGGAGAAACACTCATTCCAAATGCATTACTCTAATATTATCCACACCTAGTGGTTGAGACTCGAGTTGAAAAGGGACAAGAATAGATAAGAGAATAGGTAACCAAGCTTCAGGCCATGTTACTACCGCATTTAACATTGATGCAGAAGCATGTGACAGAGGCAAAATCTTTGATTTCCACCCCTGAGATATCAGTCACCAACAACATATATGATATGCATGCTCAACTAAACTTGGAACAGTTGACCCTTGAGAACTTAAAGGAGGAATGAGAGAAACTCATGGAAAATCTCCAGAAGACCCATCCCAACATTTTTGACAAGTTGTAAGTTATTTATTTTGGTCATTAATTTCAAAAAAGGGGGAAAATATATGTAAATGGGGAAACATATGTATGTACATAGATATATACTGAGAGCATGTACAAAGGGGGAGTCACTATTTATGAGTTACTAGGTGTACATATAAAGTTTTTGATACTAATGCAAAAGGGGGAGAATGTTACTCCATATTATTTTTGAAGGTTGTCATTAGTATTGAAATTGCCCAGTCGGTAACCGAGTCAAAGATAGTCTAGTCGATAATGATCATCAAGTGCACAATTAACTAAGTATAGTGATCACCAAGCAACAAAATTACTGAGCAACATACACCAAGCACCTAGAGATGATATTAACCAAGTGAACTAGTAGTTACATAAAGTTTGTAATGGAACATCATTCTACATAACAACTTTTTTCCAACCTCAATAACTAATTACCAAGATTGAGGAGGATATTAATTGTGAATGTAATCACTTATTGGTTATGTTTCATATTTATAGATGATCGAGGTAAATTTTGTAAATCATTGATCTTAGGTTTTCTAAGATATTATAAAACCCTAATTAGGTCAAACCATTTGATATATGAATGTCAAGATGTTATTTTGAAATGTAATGATTGAAGTATGATCAAGTAGTTGCCACACTAAGGAGATCTAAAGGGGAGACAAGGGTTTTAGCATAAGGATTTCAAAGAAGCATTCAGTTTATTTGAAATAGACATAAGGCTACCATGCATTACAAAAGGTATTATCAATCACACCAAGGTGATAAACTTATTTCACTTAATGGATCTAATATTAGCAATATTGAGATTGTATTATTCAGGTCACAATTTCTTGTTACTTACTAGCCTATTAGTTTTCCCTACTACATCTCCAATGGAGGGAAATGAATTTTTGTAGTAAAAGAAAATACATACCAATAGTAAATCAATTTTAATGTATTGGTCTTCACCTTCCTGATTGTGTTCATATTATCATCTATCTGCTTTAGCAAAACTTCATAGATATCTATTTGAAGTCCTTTATTTACTATCTTATATGCTAGGTCTACTGCTCCACATGGTACACTATCCACTTGGGATGATTGAAACACTTGGTAAGATATGATGGTGCATGCATATCTTAACTCAGGATCTACAATAGTAGATATTCTCATTCCTGTGTCATCCCATTGTGCCTTGGTTAGCTCGGTGTGCTTACCCTTATCTATTTTCTTGATTGCCTTAGGTTGTTCTCCAATAGGAAATCCAAATATAATGTGCAAAACATCCTTATCTATCTTGATCAGTTCATCCAACCACATAAATTGGTCATGTACTTGGCTGAGTACCATCCTCACCCATTCGGGCTTGAATTCCCTTGATAGATGAATTTCATGTGTCAATCCTTTCATTTCCAAATGTGTATGCTCATCCTTTAAGCATCCATTCATGCTCAACTTACTGAATAAAGCATCAATCTCAGCTTCACATAAATCTTTGATTTTGTAGTGAATAAATGTGTGGACATCTTCAATCAATAGAAATTGTGGTGGTATTGAAGATAATGCTCCCATCATATCAATTTATGTGGCTATAGCTAGGGGAAACTTGTATTTAGGGTTTACTGGTTCAACATTTTTCACTAATACTGGTCTTTACATCCTTGGTGCCATGATAATCTCCAAATGTGTTGAAATAACAAACTAGGGCATGCTTGATAAAATAGGGCTTTGAAAACACAACTCGATAAACTAGATATCTCAGAAATATCACTCAATTCTCTTGTACATATTTAGAAATACCTCATAATCACTTTGAATTCTTAAAAGAGTGATCGCTCTGCAATGTGCTCAAATACTCTTTGAAAACATTAGGTTCAAAATGAATAACATATTGACCTATTTATAGCTTTTCCTTGATTAGGGTTTCCAACGGCTCTAATTATTTTCATTAAATGCACTTTCCAAGTTCCTTTTTACCTTTATACCGATAACATAGTCACTTTGTTTAACTGACTAAAAAAAATAGCCATACATTACAACTCTCAATCAAAATTTCCACAACTTATCCAAATACATCTTAATATGTTGATATGGATCTTAACTTTATTGATTAGAAACTGATGTAACATTTATAATAAGCATGCAGTTCCTACATACCTCTCACAGATTAGGTGGAGCTTGGTGCACCAAACTTGGTAGAGATGGTGTCGTCTATAGTTCCAAGTGCAGTTCCATCTTCCTGAGTCTTTCTTCTCCATGTTTTGTCCATTTGTTTTCTTATTTCTTCAATAGTAGATGGTGCACTCTTTATAGATTCATCCTCATTCAGTGCATCTCCTCGATATCTGTAGTTGCTTGCAAGGTGTCCTACCCTATGAAAATCAAAATATTCCATGCCAGGGTTCCTCCATGACCTTTTATTAAACCTTTTGTGTATCAATATGCAGTTTTCTGCAATGTGTCCATATCTTCCACAAGATAAGCATGAAATCCTTGTATTATAATCCCATGTTATAGACATGCTTGCTTGGTTAGTATTTGCATTGTCTTGGTTAGGTATCCACTTGTCATTTATTTTCTTTAATATGCACTCTTCGGTCTTGTGACCATACTTGTTGCAATTCTTGTAGTATCTATCAAACTTGGGTTTCCTTATGTTGTTAGAAAATTTGGTTCTATACTAAAAAGATTTATGTCCATACTTATTACATCTAAAACAATAACCATCAAATTTAGGTGTACTATGTCCTTTACATTTCCTGCTTCTACAAACGTTAGTAGTGTGTCTAGGCTTACCACAATAATTATAGCTTGGCTTTTTTTTTGGGTTGGGGTGCAGTACCTTGATCTTTCTATGCATTAGATGATTCTCCTTTCTTAGTAGTGTTGTTCTCATTGAATCCAATTCTTGATCTGTCATTCGGTTACTTCTGATTCTTAACCTGTTTGTCCAGTGATTTTAGTACATCTTCATTTCTTCTCAGTATTTCATTTTCATCCTTCTTAGATTTCAATCTTTTGTCCATTCTTTCAGTTTCATCTTTATGTTCTTGATTCTAAAATTCCTTTTGAGTACAATACTAATTTGCATTCAAAAGTTGGTCTATCATATTGTAGTGAACTTGGGTCATCCTTAAGATTTCATTATCTTTGTAAGTTAACCTGATTTCAACTTTTCTTTTGTCATCTTCTACAATTCTCTTTTCATCCTTAGTTGTTATTTTACCCTCAATCAAGTCGATCATTCTTAAGCTATTAGCATGAAGATATTTCTTTATTAAATCCAGCATCTCGGTAAGTGAGTCATTCTTTTCAAGTAGTTCTCTTGTGGCAGTCTTAGACTCATCAGTCACACTTCCTTCAAATGCAGTCTCAAGTGTATCAACTTTTTCTTGTATAACCATCATTTCATCATACAATTGCCTTCTTATCATTAGATATTTCTCAAGTTTCTTTCTCAAATCCATGATTAACTCTCATGCACTCTCTAGCTTAGATTCAAGAAAATCAATCCTGTTAAACTATATATAACCTTCCATGACTAAGATCTTTAACTCTCAGGTGGTCAAACCTTTAAATCAAGAGTACAAGCTCTGATACCAATTGTTGGAATAACTATTGGAAAGTTGGGACTAAGAGTGGAGGGATGAATAAGTACCAGTAAAAATTTTAAACATAATTACTGATTAAACCATATACTACTTCTTACTGATTACTGAGTTCGTAACTTTGAAATAAAGTAATGCAATTCTTGTAAAACCATAAAATCAAAATATTAAAAAAATTTAAACTCATAACACCAATATTTTGGTAACTTGGAAATCCTTGGTTAGAGGATAAAAATAGTGGTGGGGATGACACCCACAACCTTCACTAAATGCAGTATAAAGGGTTTGTTGGAAACACTGAGAGGGGGGGTGAATCTGTGTTTAGCTAATTCAAAAACTTTAAACATAAATAAATTATATATCACTTGAAGCTTAACACAAGATCACATAACAAATAATATGTTTATGGGGAAACCTTGATTAGAGGAAAACCGCGGTGGTAATTAGTACCAACACATATTGCACTAGTATAATGAACTTGTTAAATTTCCTTTGCCATGTTAGGAGCAGTCTTTACAATGCAAGTACAATGACCTAGTTAAAGGCCTAACCCTTTTAGCAGCCTTTTACAAACAACCCTATTAGGGGTGAGGACTCACTATCCAAGAGCTCACTGCTCAATGAGAAAGAAGGCTACAACCTCCTGAGAATAGATATGCACTATATCCAAAAGTGAACTGTTGTATATGACACAGATGTCTGATCAGTTCTGGTTATGCGCTTATGCTCTTATCTTCTTTAAGATCTCTATTTCATACTGACATATTTATACTACTCTTCTATGTCTCTCCTTTGCATATTTCTTTGACACTTCAAATATATATTTACATTGCATATATATATGTTTATACCTGAATAGATGCGACTATAAACAAGACCTTAGTCAGCCCAAAAAAAAAATTCACAACGCTTCCAAACAAATTGGCTTAAGCATGTTTATAATAATTTTTAATACATGATTACAAACTTATTACAATAGGTGCTTAGCCTTTACATAAAAACATTTTACACGCTAATCAAAAACCTCAAGTCGGCTCCATACTATGTATCCTAGACTGCTAGTGTACTTGTTCTTTTTGTAACTTGTCTGTACTGACATTCTATACCATGCGTGTATAGGGTAATCATAACAACATACCATAGAGCTTAATTCTAAATGTGCATATCCTAATGTGATCATACACACGTGCGTTGATACTCTGATCGACTGCAAGTCACTGTTCTATTATGTCTTCTACACTTAGTCAATTTTCACTTCATAGTTTTCTATCAATACTTCATATGACTTTGTTGCCATTATTACAACACGAAATAAGTCATATAATCCTTGGGAGTTAAATTTCCAACAATCTCCCCCTTTTTTCGTTAATAGAAACAAAGGAATGTGGCCAAGTTACTCAAAATTGACTAACACCCAAAAAAAAATATATTCTCTTCTCTTAACATATACTATATATTTCCTTGCATATATATAAACTATTCTTCATACATACATTACTCCCACTTTGACATTAATGACAAAGGTGTCAAAATTGTAAGTCTCTAGATACTTACTCCATGTATACATCTGGATATGTTATCTGCAGATTCTTCATCTCTTGCTGCCAAAATCCCTTTAGTGCATCAATTGTTTGTAGATGGGCACACAGGGCATATGTGAGTTTTTCCATCTTTGTCAAATCTAAGTTGGGTCCTTGATCATAGGTAGCAATGGTTGCATCAATCTATTTAATGTTCTCATCCAGAACTACTAAGGAGGGTGCTAGTGCATTTCTTAGTTGAGTCTGTCTGATTCTTATCTTATTGATCTCAAACTTTGCCTCTTCAATCTTTTCCAAATGACCATGATAGATATTGTTGTAGATGTTCATGTCTTGCGTGGATGTTTCAATTGATTTTCTAACACTGTCAACCAAGATGTCAACTTCTTCAATCTTTTTGATGTACTCTAAGGTGAATTTCACTCTGTCCATACAATTTTCTATAACCTTTCTTCCTTTTGATGCCGATTCTTTCAACATTGTCTAACCAATCTTTAATGACTTTAAATCTAAATAAAAATTATTTGTCAGTTCATTCAATCTTTCCTTTTTAAATTCATCTTCTGCAATTCTAGTAGCAGAGTCTACTAGGCTTGTAAAGTGTGCTTTGAAGCTTGTTAGGATGTTGTCTACATCATCAACTGACTGAATTTTAGCCACTTTCTTATCTGCGGACATTAGGTCATTCAGAATTTTCATTGATTCCAAGAAGAGAGGGTTCCTTATAACTTGTTTATCTTTGGCTTTTTCCATGGCTAGGACACAAATTTTTATCAGGTCTTCTTCTCCCCATGTATCTAAACTTACTGAGTCAGGAGTTAAACTTGACAACAATGAGTTTGATGGTTGAATGGATGGGGTGAATATGGTATTCTGACTAGTATCCATGCATTCACTTTTTACTAGGATATCCATGACTGGTGTCTCATTATTTTGATTATCTTCCTCTTTATTCAAGTCTGTTGAATCTTTAGAGGGAACTTTATCTTTTTGCAAAGATGTGTCATTAGTGCACACCTCCTTTGTCTCCTCAGTGATAAATGCTTTTTCAAATTTGTCCATATCATTGTCTAAGGCGGTCATGGATTTTTGATATCATCAATCACTATAGTATCTCCTGAATCTTTTGCTATATCAGAGGCTATTGAAACTGAGGGTGTTGAAACCTATGGACCTGTCTTAGGTGCATTCTAAATCACTGGTTTTGTAACCTCTTTGGGAGGAACTGGAGTTACCTTTGCTATAGGCATTATTGATGGATACATATTTCTATCTAGAAATACCCACTCAAATGCTTTCTGAGTCTCTTCACCAACAATATCATACTCCTTATTCATGATATGGAGAACTCTTTTTTTGGTTCTTTGGTGTGACTTTACTAATTATAATAAAATGGATTTCTCATCAAGCGAACATACTGGAAGAAGACTATCTGTAATGTCCCTCCAACCCTGTCAAGTCTTGGTTATGCTCACTAGAAATTAGGAAGAGCAATATGTGAGAATGATCCTTCTTGAGATGGTTGCTTAAATAGAACCTCTTACAACTCACCATAACTTCATATTTTAATAGGGGAAATAAAAATATTTACATAAATATGTTCCTTTATATCTTCATTTGTGTCAGTGATAGTTTAGGACCTTAATGCTAAAAGGATCACCTGATAGACTTATATGCTTATATGTGAGATTCTCATTATTAATGTTTAAAATTATCTTAGGTTAATTCATTATAACTACTTAAAGAGATTAGATGTGTTATGTAATGCCCACCCTAGAATCTTTCTATGTTAGACTGACAGGACTATTGCTTGACACCTTAGATTTTATGATGGACTATGATCATTATTTAGTTAGCATTTTATGAGACATTTAAGTATATATATATTTGGTTACTGTAGTTTATTTAGAAATATTAAATGACTTAGAATTTAATGATGAATGGTTAGAAATGAACTATGAGGAAAATATTTTACATTGATTTGTGTTATGATGTTTATATTATGATCTAATCCTACTGACCCTATTATGGTTTGATGTTCACTGTTTGATGTGAGTGTAGGATGAGGAGAGGCAGTCATAGATACTCGTACGTGAGGTCCATAGGATGTCGCACTCTCCCTCCTTGTTTTCCATTGTTGTGTATATATATGTATATGCATGTTAGTTGGTGATGCAGGATGCAGGTACTAGGCATCGTCTCCAACTGGCTACACAGGTCTGAGCATGCCTTCAAAATCCTTGAACTATTGATGTGTGGAGATTTAACCAAGTTACTCTCGAGGTTACCCATGGACTTAGAATTCCATTTAGGAAGTTATCCTAGTGGGGATAGTAGAATGCAACTTATGTTATGGTCTTGATTTGATTTTGGTCTGAGTTTATGTTATGAGTCAGAATTAAACTATTTTATGTGTATACTAATTATGTTATAAATATGTTATAACTATTTGTATGTTATATAGGTGTGTGTATATGTGGGTGCACACGCATATATCCATGCTTATATAAATAATAATATTTGTATGTTTTTATTGACTGTGTAAATGGTTTATTATTTAAAGTGAATTCACTAAATGTATTAAATAAAAGTGAAAATAATACTAATAATAATAGTTAATAAAATAAATTCTCTTATAGTAAAACTAGCTATCTTGGAGGGAGTTGAACTCGAGACCTCCTAGAGGATAGGCTAGTTAGTTTTCAATTGTGCTATGTGTTTTTCCTTGAAAGCTTGATGTTTATTCTTCTTGTTATTGGTTTCTTTGAAGGATATTTTAATTAAATTTATTAAAACCTTGATTAAGTCCTTACGAGAATTATTTGGTTGTTCCTTCAACCAACTATGGAAGTTGGAGAAGCTACTTCCCATAAAGCAACTCCTCCAACCACATAGTTGGAGGATAAATAATTGAAGATTTTTTGTGTGAGGGGGAGGATAATTTCGGATGATAATTTTGGAGGATTCATTTTTTTTTGAGTTGTCTGTAAATGATTTCTCCGGAAATTTTTATTGGAAGTTTATGTGAGTTGGAGAGGCAATCTTGTTTTGAGAAGAGGCTTTAATTCTAATAGGATGTTTCTATAGTTTTAGAGAAGAGGGAGAATTGAATTTTCTCTGAGAGGAAGGGAAGGAGATTGTTGCTGGAAGATATTTAAAATCTTGATTCCTTCTTCATCAACCGATCTTCGCAGGACTCCAGGTTGGAATACATCCTGAGCAAATAGATTTATTTTATAATATGAATGTAGTTTTTAGAGTTGTTGAAAGCTTCTGTATGTTGTATTATTAAGGCAAAACATATCTACATTGTTGTATTATTATTGTATTGTGCATTATTATTGCAGAGGGTCAATATATCAATGTATTCTGTAATAATATATTATTGCAGAAGGTCGATACATTAATGTATTATGCAATAATGTATTATTACAAAATGTTGAAACTTCATTGTATTATTGTAGAATGTGAAACATTTTTGTATTATTCCAGCCGTATATGTCATTCTATCATTGCTTTTATTCTATCATTCATTTATTATGTCAGCCGTTTATGCAATAGAAATATTACGGCATTATAGTATTATGTTAGTCGTTTGTGCAATAGCAAATATTCTATCATTTGGCTGTGTTTTGGTTCTCTGCCATTTGGCCAAGTTATTTGTATTACCTGTGTCATTTTTTTGTGTTAAGATGCTACATTTATATGAGGCTTGAAGTTGAACAAGTAAAATATTTAAGCCAAGTAGTATAATAATTAGGTTTTCGCTTTATACAAGTATACCATTATTTAAGTATAAGTTACGATACTTTAATTTCTTATACTTTATGTTATACTCGTATAAAGGGATTAGGAACCTTCTGGGATGATTGGGATAGGTTTCAGATTCATGGGAGTTAAGATGCAATTTCTAATTTTGAGATTTCTTGAAAATTCAGACTTTGCCAAATTTCAGGCACATGAGACTTTTTTCTAGATTTTTGAAATAAGCTATGGAAGGTTGTGTTTAGGAATGTGGAATTTTGTATTCCCTATGTATGTTTATTACTTGTTGTATGGTATACTTTTGAT
>MU226413.1:1238912-1263892 GCA_018584345.1 Thuja plicata
AGTTTGTTTTGGATTTGATTGTGTGTGTTTTTTAGCATCGTCATTTTAGATCACTCTCTGTAATCCATCATCAGGATGAGAGTGCAGGATGTATGCAAAATGTCAAATTATAGGCAAGGCATGCGAAATGTTTTATAGAACGCCTAAAAAAAATTTTGACCAATCATTTGTCAAAATTTCCACCAATGATTGGTCAAAATTTTCGACCAATGATTGGTCAAAATTTCAACGAAACCCCAACACAAATAGCACAAACAACATGCACAATGTTCGAACAATAGCTCGTGGAACTTTCGACCAACTATTGGTCGAAATTTCGACCCACAGGAAGATGGTCGAAATTTTGACACCAAAAATTTTGACCAATTTGTTGGTCCAAATTTCGACCAACTTGAGTCAAAATTTTGACCAATATTGGTCAAAAATTGGGGTCAAATGTACTAGTGAAACTAAAATGAATCCAACTTAGATTGAGAAATCCAAGATGAGTCCTCAATCGGTCTTGTATCATAGAAAAATGGAAGCACTTCCATTTTGGACTTGTTTAGCCCTCTGAGTAAGTGGTTTCGGGTCATGTCAAATGCCTTGAATGGTTATTTGACTTAGATCTCTCTTATCCCCTGTTTGTCCATGTTTTCCACTTGTCTCTGGCATGTTTCTGGCATCCTACTTTGTAAATTTGAGGTTCTTAACCTCAGGGTCAAAGTCAACCTTTTGGTTCATGGTTGACCTCAACCCTAACCTAGGACAGGGTCCACCTTGACCCTGAGCCAGGATCCAAATTTCAAGTTTCCAAAGTTTCTGGATGTCAGTGTTTGGAAAGATTTAATTCCTACTTTCGGGTCGGTTTTTTTGGTCTTCAAGGTAACAAATTTTAAAATTATATTTAATATAGGTCCACTTCTAGGGGTATGAGATCAATTGGAATTTAATTCTCCTATGTTGGCCTCTCTAGAAGATTGTGCCCTAGATTTGTATATAAGGAAGCCTTCTCCTCTCATTTTCTCTAAGACTTAAAATGACAAGACGCAAGAAGCAATTTCATCCATCGAAAATCTATGCATAATCTATTGAAGGAATCATTGATGCAGGAG
This sequence comes from Thuja plicata, assembly GCA_018584345.1. NCBI lineage: Eukaryota > Viridiplantae > Streptophyta > Pinopsida > Cupressales > Cupressaceae > Thuja > Thuja plicata. The sequence goes on from MU226413.1 coordinate 1,240,007, forward strand.
AATCTTGGGTTATTGGCAATCCTAAACAACCAAAAAGATGTTTTTCTTTAAGTTCTTTAATTTTTTCTCTGTCGCTCGGGTTCTGTTGCTCAGGCATGCTTGTCTATGTTGCTCGGGTTCTATTGCTTGTGCATGCTTATCTTTGTTGTTCAGGCATGTTTACCAACAGATTTCAGTGATGCTTTACGGATGGATTCCAATTATGCTTTACCGATGGGTTGCTGATTTTTGGTAACCATCTGCCCGAGACCATTATTTTGAGAGTTGGATCTTTGGCCTACTTCTTCAGTTATTTCCAATGGCTTAATTTATTTGGGGTCTCTCATTGGGATCTGTGTAGACCTAAATCTAGGTCTTCTTCTTGGATTTGAGCATCAACCTCTTGTGGTGGACTCTTTTATATATTTGGTTGTATGTTCTTAGTTTAGGTAATGATTCTTAGAGAAAGAAAGCAAATGTTTAGGTATTGAGATCAAAGGTCAGTGATCTATGTTGTATGAATATATTATTGTAATTCATTGAATATATGGCCAAAACTGGGAAGGCCTTACAGCCTGGCATGTAATGATTTTGATCAAGTTAAACATAAAGGGATCACTGTGTTTTATTCTCTCACTCTAATGTTTGGCTTCTGCATTGTTTCTACAAGATGGTTTGGTAGCTGGGAGTGCCCTTGGCCCCTCTAACTAACCTTCCTTGCGTCAGGTGGTATTAGAGCATGGTGAGATCTAGTTCCTTCTTGAAACCCTAACCCTAGTTGGTATTGTTGTAGGGTAGCAGATTGTGATCTAACCTACAATTTCAGAGGGATTCAAGATGGTTTGTGGGAGGAAAAATGTAGATCCAGGTCTAGTTGATATGCTCAGATAGATGGTTGCTAGATTAGAAGCTGTTGAGACAGCCCAATGCAGAGGAAGACATCTTGATTTTGTTAGTGATGATGAAAATGAAGAGGTTCAAGGTGAAGCTGCACCTGCACCTGTGATGAATCAAGAAGAAGAACAATTCCTAAGAGCCTTGACAAGTTTGAAATCCACACCTTAGCTCAATCCTCCTAAGTACAGTGGAAAATTGGATTTTGATGAATTGATTGACTGGATAACAGAGATGGAAAAGTATTTTGAATATGAAAATGTGGCAGAGCATAAGAAGGTGAAGATTGCAAGCACAAAGCTGAAAGGTCATGCATCCCTATGGTGGGAACATCTGCAATTGGATCAGAAGAAGAAGGGTAAAGACAAAATCAAGGTATGGGATAAGATGGTAAAAAAATTGAAAGGCAAGTTTCTACCTTGTGATTATCAAATTAACCTAATTAGGAGAATGCAAATCTTGAAGCAGAAGGATAAATCTGTGAAAGACTATATTGAGGAATTCTATAGACTGGACATAAGATCTGGACATGTTGAAGATGAAATGGAAAGAGTTGCAAGATACCTGAATGGCTTAAGAAGTTCCATACAAGATGAAATCAATTTGGTCAAGATGGGAAGCATTGAGGAGGCATACCAATTTTCCCTCAAATCTAATGAAAATTTAAACAGAAGATATGAGCAAAGACAAAGAGGTAGAGGAGGTATATTCCCTAGAGGAAGAGGTAGATCTCATGATGAGAACAATAGATTTGAACTAGACAAGTCAATTTCAGACACATCTCAAGATAAAGGAAAGACTGAATGGAAAGCTGAAAATTCATACCGAGGAAGAGGAAATTATTCTAGAGGTGGATATAGCAAAAAAGGATTCCAATACCCTATCCCCTCGCTGGATGAGGTGCTAAAAATTGTTAACGGTTCCCAAATGATGTCCTTCCTAGATGGGTACTCCAGATATAACTAAGTTATGGTTAAGTTCAAGGATAGAGATAAAATAGCATTCAACACCAAGTGGGGAACATTTGCATACCGTAGGATGCCCTTTGGCCTGATCAATGCTGGGGCCACATTTCAAAAGGCTATGGACATTGCGTTTGAAGGCCTGGTTAACAAATGTAAAATCATCTATATGTATTATTTAACAGTCTTTTCTCAGGACAGGTGTGATCATTTTTCCCACCTCGCCAAGATCTGTGAGGGATATCGCCGATATGGTTTCTCCCTAAACCCCAAGAAATGCATATCACTAGAGGGAAGCTTCTCAGGCATATAGTCTCTGATAAAGGGATATCCATTGACCCTGAGAGAGTTGAAGCTCTACTGAATTTGCAGATGCCCGGCATCAAAAAGGAGATGAGATCTTTCTTCGGAAAGATAAATTTTGTTCGGTGGTTCATAACTAGATTCACTGAAATTGTTAAACCACTCAATGATATGATGAAGAAAGATATTAAGATTGAGTGGAGCCCTAAAGCAAAGTGATCATTTTCTCAGATCAAGCAAACCATAGTGGAGGCACCAGTCCTGGCATGTCTAGACTATTCCCTCTGATTTCACATCTACTTCTTCGCTTCACCGCATTCTACAACAACACTCCTAACCCAGAAAGTTGAGGGGGAAGAATGACCCATTGCATTCATGAGCTCCCCCTTCAAAAATTCCAAATTCTGATATACGCCTTTGGAAAAGAAAGCCTTTTCTCTAGTCCACGCCGTGAAGAAATTTTGGCATTATATTCTCAAGAGCAAAGTGCATGCTATCATTCCAGACCAGGCTGTCAAATCTTTACTACTGCAGAGTGAGTTGGGTGAACATTGGGGGAAATAGATGGCCATCCTCCAAGAATATGATCCCGAGATGAAACCAATGAAGATAGTTTGAGGCCAGGGACTATGTAGAGCGATGGTAGAAGTAACTCCAAACATTGAATGTCAAACTTATACTGTGGATTCCATCACTTAGGACCTATGGTATACTGACATGGTATACCTATTTCTTAATAATATATTCCCATAGGGGCTTCCCCCCAACAAACATAGCTCCCTGTGACTAAAAAATGCACATTTCATGATAAACAAATATAGGACACTTTTTCACAGGAACTTTGAGGGAATTCACCTTTGGTGCATAGACAAAGACTAAGCTGCCAAGATGATAGAAGAATTCCACGGGTAGTTCAGAACCAGGCATGGCTCAACCAATGCCACTACCAACCAGATTCTTCTGACCAGATACTATTTTCCCTTCATCTTCAAAGATGTCTACACTCACGTGAGGAATTTCCACACTTGTCAAACCGTAGCCCATCATGAGCGAAACCCAGCCATGCCTTTATAGCCGGTCTTTGAAGTTTGACCCTTCACCCAATGTGCATTCAATTTTATTGGGGAGATAAACCCCAACTCATCTGCCAACCACTGGTATATTCTGATTGTGACCGATTACTGTACCCAGTGGTCTAAGGCAATTCCATGCAAGAACAACACGGTGGATGTAGTTATCAAATTCTTGGAAGAAAACATAGTCACCAGATTTTGAATGTCTTTTGCTATAGTGTGTGACAATGGTCCAGCATTTTCTTTAGTGGAATTATTGGAATGGACCTATGAGAGGAAGATCACCTTGAATTTCTCCAGAAACTATTATCCCCAGGTTAATGGTGTGGTTGAGTCTACTAATAAAAATCTTTTGGAGGTGATCAAACATTTGCTAGAACAAAACCCCCAGGATTGGCACTAAAAGCTTAGGTTCACTCTTTGGGAGGATCATATCAGAATCAAGGTAGCCCTTGGGACTTCCCCATTTCACCTGGTTTATGGGTAGAATCTTGTATTCCCTATCAACTTACAAATCCCAGTTTTACAGTTTATGCGAGAATTTAACAACCGGGACAACATTGTGGAGGTTAGGCTCTTGAACCTGGTGAGAATGGTGGAACAAAGAGACACGACACTAAAAAATTTTGCACATCATCAAGCAGTCGTCAAGCAATGGTTTAACCAGAGAGACCAATACAAAGCCTTTCAGGTTTTGGACCTAGTCCTTCTGTGGGACAAGGCCCGGGAGAAGAAAGGAAAGCACACCAAGTTTCAAAGGCTCTGGCTTGGACCATCCCTAATCTCAGAGATTTGTGGGGCTAATACTTATCACCTCAATACCAAGATTGGAGAAGTCATCCCATTTCCCATCAATGGACAGTTCCTCAAGCACTATTTCAAATGAGGTAGGGGGTAAGTTTTCCCAAAGTTGTATTTTGTGTAAAGGTTTTCTCGCTTGTAAATATATTTTCCCGGCACTCCCTGGGAGTGTCCTGCCCTTGTAAATAGTTTTTTGTGGTCCTCTAGGGTCATCTTCTCTCCTTTCATTGTTTTTTTTTGTCTTTGGTTTTCCTTTTTTCTTTACATCTTGTTTTTTGTGCTCCCGGCATGTTTTCCTCTTCTTGTATGACAAGTATGCTTCGCATGGCATCTAGTCCCTGGAATGGTGCCTTGTGCATTTGGTTAGTCTGGAATCTATTGTTAGCATGGTGGAATTTATCTATACTTTGGAGTTATTTTGTACGTATGGTAAAAGGTTATGGGTAATCTTAATCAGATTCATATCTTGAAACTCTTGACATTGATTAACAGAAAATCTAAAGAAGCAAGTAATCGTATGATTCTTAAGATCAGATTGATTGCACTGGTTATTGGCCAAGTCTAAAAATTAAAAGAATATCCCAGATCTGGAACATCTCTCCTATTCAGAAAATTAAAATGGATGGCAAGGTGAAAGAATTACCGCCATAAAAATTATCTAAGCTTAAGGTTCACGGTGAAAGAAGTACCACCTTCCCCGTCTTCAAAAGAAAAGAAATGAAAACTGAAGAATAGAGAATTCTGGCATCCGAGGGGATCATGCAAAATATAATTATTTTGGTCCTATATATTCAGTTCCCTCTCTCTTCTTCTCCCAGAAGTCATCGGCTTGTTTTTATTTCAAAGCACACACCTCATGACTGACAAAAGATTGAAGGATTAAATAAATGACGAGTTGGATTTTCTAAGACACCTCGCGCCTTGCAAGAAGAATTCTCTAGGTAAAGCTGAGTTTCAGGTTTGCTAACCATATATTCTATAGTTTTCAAATGCACTAAGGCATTCATCCCAGTGAGTCACCATTTGTTATGCCCTGCATACCCATCCCTACATTTTTTTGGAAAAATGTTGGGTCCCCCTTTTCGCTTTTTGCCTTGTTCCTTTTCCTTTTGTTTTCTTCTTGCCTTTGCTTCCTCGGGGTCATTTTCTTTTTTTTTTGGTTTCTCTTCCTCCGAGACCTTGTCCTAGAGTGTTTTTTTTCTTCGTGCCAGCCAGGTTCTGGACTCTGGGATTCTCTGTCACCACTTCCTCTTTTTTTAAAGGGTGTGGTTGCATGGAATCCCCAGGCTCAAAGTTTGGAGGTTTGCCTTTTCTCAGGACTTGCGGAAGGAAGTAGTACATTTTTCACCCTAGGAGTATAAATGGAGTTTCACTTCTCACTTTCACATTTATCACAAACAAGATTAACCAGAGCGATTAAGAGTGATTAAAGTGAATTTGCAATTAAGTGCAATTTTATTTGGAAGGTTTAGCAGTGCTTTGCAGTGAAGTTAGTGTTCGAAGCTTATGAGCGTTTTCGGCTTTCCTATAAAAGAGTTCAGTGTTTGTGTTCCATGAGGCTCCCTAGTTTGTAGAGAACTTCCCTTGCTCCTCCTCCAGCATTTCCTAGTTTCAAGGTAGGTCCTTTATGAAAGGAAACTAAGTGTGCGGAAAACAGTTCCCTACGCTAAACTCCTGAGAAGAGGATCATGCAAATTTAGATTTAACCCTTAGCAATTACAGAATGATAATACAATAACATGCATACATAGAAAAATGAGAATGACACAATGATTTACCCTGGGGAAAACCTTTTGGTAAAAAACCCCAGCACTCCAAAACCTGCACAATGTATTAATCAAAACTAATACTGTTTACAATACACTTGCAATGCAAGTTCTTTCAGGAGATAATCAACACTTGAAGACAAATTTTGTAGCATAAAAACATTCCAAAAATACACTTACTTCTCTAAGATTTGCAACCCTAAAAAATGCTTATATCATGCACTTGACTTTTTAGGGCAACTTCCAAAGGCAACCGTATTAGGATTTTACCATTCTCCAAGAAAATAGGAACCCAAAAAAAAATTTTGTGGCGATGCCTCGAACCCCACAATTGCAGAAGAGTGTACAGTACTCAACTAATTAGTTGCCACATGTCTTACACGTCTTCACCGGTCATCGAAACTTCCATAATTATCTCTTACAAATATAAATGACCGTCATAGGAATCCATCATAACTGTTTCAGTCTTGATTACCTTACACATTGTCCAAAGTTCTAACATTTGGATAATATCAAATGTAAGAAAATATACAAGGTTGAGACACCTTATTACTAACACTTTGGCTCTCTTCTGGTTTTTTCATTGCTTTTCTCTTTCCTTTTCTTCTTTGTCCTTCCCTTTTGGGCCTTCATTTTCATTTTGGTTTGCTAGTTAGTCATCGCCTCGCATTGGTGGGATGGCTTCGCAGGAAGGTTGTTCTCCCTCCTTGCGTTGTTTTATTTTCTATAAATATTATACACTCATGTAGATTATGTAAGTAGATGTATTTTCTTTGTAAATTGTTGTAGCTTCTCTGTAAATTATAGATATTATGTAGGATAGGGTCATTTCCTATAAGTTTTGTCATTCTTCGTCTTCCTATGTGAATTTGGTCTATATATTGGTCTATATATGGTTGTGACGACCCTTCCTATGGCAAGCTCATTGCACTCTCCACATTGTATAACTTAGGCTCTGAGCTCGCTCGCATGGTGTCCGCCTGGTTCAAACTTGGCACCTCACCTATTTGAGCTATGGTGGTTTTCTCTCTCCTTCGTCGCTTCATCATTGATGGTGAGATTAAATTCCCCCACGCGTGAACATTCAAAACCATCCCATCTAGAATTCAATTCACTTGTGTCAACACATCTGTCGCCATTAAGTGTTGTTACATCATTTATTGCATGACCACGAGACAAACCATGTCATCCCAGTATGGCTCACTGCCCGGTCACTTCAATAATGGCTAGTTTCTCCGGACTCTGGGTGCTAAGAAATCCCTGGGCCTTCATCCTATTTTGTTGCATAAACCAATACCCTGGAACCTCCGGGTGTCGATCAAATTCCATGTAAGTTGTTAATTGTTATATTCCTGGGATTTGATGCAAGCTAACATCTTTTGACAATAGGTGTGAAATGGTGGTGAAATCTCCAGAGTTTGTAAAGTTGCCTTATATTTTATCACATGTATTAACAATTTTCCGATCTTGTAGGTTGCAGATTATCCAACAAATCATGTCTAAAGTAACAACTCCTCTTGGAATTCCAAAACTTCTAACTACCTCCACTCAGCTGGCCACTAAGATGAAAGTAGATAAAATACTGGCCAATCTCCCACTGACATCTAAATACCCAAGGAATGGTGTCCTTGTGGGATCCAAAGTGGATTTCAAGATTCAAGATATCACCGACACAGAGGCCGGACTATGGGAAGAACTACAGGGCCTTGTCTGGACAATGTACCAACAGAGCCCCATCAAAGATGATATGGCAAAGAACATGGCCACCTCTAGAATTATCAAAGCTGGCTTTTTTCCCTACTTGGTGCAAGCAGCAGAGCTGATCCTCCAACTGGTGAAGCACTACAACTCACCTACTCAAGTGGTTTGGCTTGTTGATTCTCTACCACTAAATTACCCAGTGACCATTCTAACTCTGGATGCTACCACCTTTTCTTCGAGGCTAGGGATTCCCTAGTTTACGAATGCTATTGTTATCTCCCAGGTCGTATCATTGATGGAGTTTGACAAAGTTCCACATCTTGCCCGACAGCATCGTAATTCTCACTAGTTGAAGTCCCCGAGGAAGGACTGCAAGAAAAGGAAGCTAGAGATCCCCCGTGGAGATTTTAAAGAATGTGTACAGGCGGGGATCATCATTTTGTGTAGGCCCTTTAGAGAACCCCATGCCAAGGACTTTTCAACATGGATGTATTATTTCTTATACTGCATCACCACTCACAGTCAGACCTTCGACTGGGCGACTATTATCGCCAATCATGTGGACTTCCAACTGAAGAACGTCGGCCAGAATTCAAGGTTCTACATGACTTGATATGTGTTATGGGCACTGGCACAATAGAGACCCACTCTCTAGGGTTTGTAGATAGTGGGTGTTCTAGGGAATGGGCCCGGCCAGAATGTCTCATGGGAACATTATCCCCAGATCCAATGGGAAGCCAGCTTCCCCAATTTTGGTAGGGTAAATGACGCGTTCATTTATCATAACATTTTGACACTTACTCAAGATTTTGGGTATGAGCTATCTAAGGAAGAAATGACCTTGGTGAGTACATACAGAAATTATTTTATTCAGTTTCAGCAACATTCTTAGATTTGGGTGACTTATTTTTCCTGGAAACCCTACCTACCCCCCAAGCATTGTGGGGATAGGATTATTCTTTTGGAGTTCTGCAGGAAAATCCTAGAACCTCACTCATTCTTTATATTGAAGAAGGCTACCTCCATCCCATTCCCAATCATATATGGGAACTATTCTTGTAGTCTTGCGATGGCCAAGGAAGTTGATAATGAGGTGAAGAGTTTGGGACTTGCAGAGTTCCACCTAGTAAGAAACAATTTTGATCTAGTCGGTAAGATAAGTATGGCACTACCCCAGGCATCCACACCACATGAGCTTCACATTGAAGATTTTGGGGCAGATTGCCAGGATGATTTTGACCTTCAGGCTTGGAAGCATTCAAGGATGTCCAAAGCGATGATGAAGAGCCTCGGCCTTCAGACCTTTCAAATAGATTTTTCAGATAGTGAGCCTCTAGAAGACCCAGCATACAAGGCACAGGGGATCGATAAGATGGATCTCCCTCTAGTGGATTGGGACACCCTGGAGAGTTCGACAATTAAGGACATGAGCCAGAGCATCATACAGAATAGTCATGATTATTTTGCACAAGTGTGCAAGAGGAGCACCCACAGGGGTCCAATTTTGTGGGGGTCTACTTTGGCCTCTGGGGCCGCATGATGAAGCAAAGATAAGGGGAAAGAAAAAGAGAGCACCCCATTTCAAGTCCCACCCTTGAATCTACTCCCCATTTTGAATCAAGTGCATATTCAGTTGGAGGCATCCTGACATATAAGTCAAAAACTAAGTGCCCAGCTTTCCCACAATCTTCCAATTACTCCAGTGGGATCTACCCTCCCAGCAGGATCCCCTTCACTAGCAACACTTATGAGCTGGCAGATGGAGGTCGAGGTAGAATCTGCAGCCATTTTGGATGTCAGGGCCCTGTTATAGTTAAGAAGAAAGAATCAAAGGGTGGATCATCCCCAGAGCATAGATGTAGGCCCCGGGATACCTAACGTTCCCCAGATGGAACTCATCCCCTCCTCTCTTGAACTGGAGGATCCTATAGAAATCTCTTGTCCCCATGATGATTTTGCTGATCTCTTCCGGATGGAAGATCTGGTGAACTTAAAGGCTGATATGGTGAAGGCAATGGAGGAGATAGATGCATAAGAAGAAGTGGCCTAGGAAGAGGTGGCCCCGAATAAATAAGTTTGGGAATAAGAAAAAGGATAAGAACAAGAAGAAATACAAGAAGATCCAAAAGATGTGGAAGAAACATTGTTCCAGGGGACCGAGATAGAACTAAGGCCAACATAAGATGAGCATTCGACAATGGTTAGGGACCCCAGACCTTCGGGAGCAACCATATTCCCAGTCATCACACTCTAAGTGCCTCTAGTTACTTCGGGTGATCAAATGCACTGGAGTACGACATTCGGCGAGGTGGTCTCTATAGCCCAACAGTCAAATCTGGGCCAGAAACCTCCAGCCTCTCTAGAAGATGTACCTATGGATAAGTATGTCCCAACACATGGTGCCAAAGAATAACAGTAGCAACAAAATTATGGGAAAATCCTAGTCATGCAGATGTTACTCGTGTTGGGGGAGACGGGGTCCCCGTCATCATAGATAAGAGAACCAACAGGACAGGAAAAATAGGGAACCACGGAGAACAAGAGAAAGAGTCTGATGTGACTGTGGATACCGGGGAAACACCATGAGACCCTGAAGAAGGCCTCGATGCCCAGGCCTTAACAACAAGACCACCCCAAATGCCACAATGGTTGGTGGATTCTATAAAATTAAAGGCCCCGGCAGTAGCAAGTGTTCCACTCTCCTTGGCCGAAATGATGGCCCAAACTCAAGAGGATAAAAATCCTAAGAAGGCCCGGACCATCCATACCCTTCGGACCAGTCTAGGAGGAAGCACAGTCATAATAGTTGCAATGCCTCCCCTTGATATAGATGCGGTAGTAGTAAGGGCCAAAGATTATACAGTCACAGAAGTTCCTCTAGGGAGGACAGATAAGGAGGGTGAATTAGACCTGCTGAAAGAAGCTACCCAGGTAGTTGAGGCCCGGTATGAAAAATAGGCACAGAAGTTAAAGGAGGAAAGAGAGAAGAATAAAAATCTCCTTGGGCTTCTTGCGGAACTAACACAACCACTAGCCGAGATTCATCCGGAAGCCTCCACCTCTGGAACACCGCTTCGACAGGCTGACATGGATGCTCCAAGAGCCATGAAAAAGAAGGCACAAGCTATAGGTGGGTGGATCACTGAGAAAATCAAATCTATAAGGCAATTCCTGGCAATGACACTCCCAGACCTTTATTAGGTCAACAACCTTGTAGGCCAGGTGAAATGCACCATCATTTTATGGGAGAAAGATATACAGAAGTATGCGGAGTGGAGGTCTGAATTGGAAGAAATAATAAACTTTGGGGAGGAAGCCATCATTGAGATGGGAGCTTTGGGAGAAGATCCCTTTGGATTCCTCTAGGCCCAACACTCCAGACTTGGCCTCAAAATTGAGGTGAGCAAGCAACTGGTAGTGGCCCTAAAGAATAGAATCTTGGGAGTCCAAAATTATTTAGATTTATACACAGAATTTGTATCAAGGGTGTCACAAGTCGATCCCTTCACTACCGAGACTTGTGCCATGGAATATTTCATATTGAGTAAATTTGATGAGCTAATGGAGTCTCGGTACCAGTCTGCCAGAGATTTTGATGGAAGGAAAATGTCAATACTATCCAAGATGATGCTCTGGGCTCATGACTCAGTGACAGTGGCTGTGGAATTTAGGGATGAGGTCAAAGATATTGAGGAATAGTTCAGAGTCATCAGCGACCGGTGGGACAATGTCAAATACATAGATGAAGATGGAGTTGGCCAGATCTTGGAGGCCTTTAAGAAAAACAAGGAATAGTAGAGTTTTGCAAACTTCAGATATATTCACCAGCGGGGTCTAATTTTGAAAATTCATTATTCTTTGAGCGTAAGCTCCCAAACTCTAGAATTCTAGGTCTAAAGTTTTCTATTCTTTCACAGTGATCCGCATCTAGGTTCCCTAGAGCCAACCGGTCATTGTCAAATAGTTAATAAGGGGTCAGTAGGTAGGTGATCCCGATAAGGCATGTCAAATGGAGGGGTGGCTCTGACAGGTGATTCTCTTGAGGCACCTCTCCCAGAATAATTTCTTGGTGTGCATCAAAGATAGTGATCCAAAATTTTCATTTATGAGGCATGTAGCCTTGGATACCAGGACGATCAGATTTATTCTATAAATATCTTGTCACTCTTCTCTGTCGAGTCTTCCAGCTTTCTCTTCTTGTCTTCTTCCTTTGTCTTGTCAAACCTCTACGCTTTTTGAGGTGATTGTAAGTGGCATAAGTAGAGCTGGGCATAGGATAATGTATTATATCAGTTGAGTGTATAGTTAGATTAGGTTATTTTTATGTCAAACTATGTGTATAAATAAGAATTCTAACCTCATAACAAGTGTTAGAAAAATTGATGATTTTACAGTTCAGCAAGTAATAGAAGATAGCTTTTCATTTTCAGTTGTTTCATGAGCTCAATGCTCAGTTGTTCTTGATAGTTTATAATTCTCCCTTGGGGCCATGGATGTATTTACCAGTGATGTTGGAACCCTTTGAGTTAATGAAGAATGAGGAACATCTTATGACTACTTGTTATGTGTTTTCTTGATCTTTGGAGTTCATGAACATCTTTTGTGCAGTATGTGTTCTTATGTCCTTTGCTCCCATGTGTTAGTATAGATTAATGATCTTATCTCCCCTTGCTACTAAATGCATGTGAATTTTAGGTTCTTTATGTATTCGGTATTTAGAGTAGCTTTCTTACATTGGAGCTTAGTTTGATGTTTGAATGTTTAATGCATAACTATAGATAGAAATGTATGTCTAACCTTGACCTATCTTTTGAAGTTTATTTGATAATTTGAATGCTTGTAGGAAACCCCACCCCTCTTGAAATCTCCAAAGAAGATGATTAAAAACCAGCTATCCCCTCACATAAGAGTCACATGCCCAACGTATCTCCCACACATCATCGAGACCCAACTACCAGGTGCTTGGAGGCTAGGAGAATTCATTCTTCGGAAAACCTCTTCAAGCGGAGTTGGCCGATACCCTAGTACCCAGTTACAACTTTATCTCTATTGGCGAAGCTGGTCACAAAGTCCTGTCAAAAAAAACTAGCACTAGAAGGAGGGCATGAGCTCGTCTCCTTCAGAAGATTTTGATTTTACATCGTCCGAGGGTTCCCCAAGCAGTAGTTTTAGGAACCATAATTTCTGCATAATAGGGTCGCCTTCACCCTTAAGTTTTCATAGAATCCTTTGATTAGCCCCAAATCCTGGAGAGTTTGTAGAACTCGGACCTCCTATCTGAAAGAGTAGAACCCAACAAACTAAACAACCAGCCAACTTTATCTAGGGATTCACTACACACTAGAATACCCAAATCTCTCAAATAATCCTGGGGACCAGCATCCAACCTAGCCAAAATCAAACTGCTCCAATAGCTACTTACTTTGGTAACACCAGGTCCCTAATGGGGTAGTTCCCCAATGCTACCAACGATCTTCCTCAGCATCAGGATAAGATCTATCCCAAATATGAGCATCTAGGCCCACGAATCACAGAAGAACATCTCCATGCATACAAGGATGCCATGAACCAACACCGGATACAACATCAAGATGTTGTAACCCGAATGTTCCATCTGTCCTTAAGACAGAATGAGTTAAACTGGTACCTCAACTTTCCCGCCAACTCCATCAAAAGTTGGCGGGATATGGAAGACACCTTCCTAGCGGCCTTCCCTAATCACGTGGACCCAGCATGGTCCCATAGCTTATTTATCTCTATCAGGAAGGAACTAAACGAACCCCTTGCCACATTCAACCATCAGTTCCAACATGCCTTGAAGCGGTGTACGGGCCCCTTCATCCCATCCACTAACGTGACCATCCAGACATACATGAATGCTCTGGACCCCCTTTTTTCCACTCTCCTCTGAAGAACCACCATCACCAATGGTCGAGATACTCTGGCAAAATTTTACAACTTGGCCCTGGAGTTATCGCACGGTTTGAGCAAAGATCCTGGTGGGATTGGATAGAGCTTACCATTCAACATGATACCTAATAGAACTCCTTACACTGGGGGATACAACCTCAACCCGATAATGGGTGCTCCAATGATGGCCATGGGCCCACCACTGATAGACCAGCAGGCTTGGTATGTGTATCCATGTCAAGCCTAGACAATACCATGTCTGGAATACATTCCCTAGAACCAGCCACAGCAAATACAACAACCCTTGACACAACCCTCCAGAGTACATTTCTTACAGTCGTCCACGACTGGAGGATTGTCATCCTCAACTCCAGGAGCTGATGTCAATTTCTACGGGAACCCACCACAACAACCGTCACATTGTGACACAACTACCTAGCTGTCTGTCGAGGTTGAATCCCTCTAGTGATTGGTGTCCTCCCTATCGATGGACATGGGATAGTTGAAGGTGGGGCCTTCTACGCCTCACAACTCTAATTCCCAGAGAGGGAATATTTTCTCTGGACAATGAAACACCAACTCTGGAGGTTGGAACTACAACAATAGGCCTTAGCCTAATCAACAACAATGGAATAATATCACAAATACTAGAGGTCCTCCTCCCAACCAAAATGCCACTCAGGGTGGTATTGGACCCAGTCATTCTACTTAGCTTGCAGAATTCTACCCCCTGACTAGGTGGTGTAGATTGCATGACACTAGCTCTCATTCTGAGGTGAATTGTGCCACGCTGGAGAAGATCATCACTAAGGTGTTAGAGAACACCACCACCTCCATGACCTTGATGGATTTTTTTTTGAATTGTCCCAAGGAGAAGAAGTCCCTTCTGAAGCTCTTGGGAAACCCGGAAGCCATCGGTCATCCCCCAAAGACTGTCGCATTTGACGATGCCAACTCGACCATCTTCCAAGGAAACACAAAAGATCCTCCCTTCCTACCAGGCTTGAAAATTCAAGGGAAGAAACTATAGAATTGCCTAGTAGATTCTGGTGCTTCATGCAATGTCATGCCCTTATCCATATGCCAGAAGCTCAGACTCACTCCCACTCTATCCAATGGCGCATTCATCCAATTGGACAAGACTGCTATGAAAATGGTTGGTGAGCTAAAAAATGTCTAGATTTAGCTCATCCAAGACCCCCAGATATCGATCACAATAGACATCCAAGTGGTAGACATACCTGAAACCTATGGGATATTATTAAGTAAAAATTGGTCTAAGGCTCTTAATGGGTATTTCTCTATGGACTTCTCCTACTTGTGACTCCCTTGGAAGGGGAAATCAAACCAAATCTGGGTGGAGAGTGAACCCAGAATGAAACAGGCCCTCACCAAAGTCGGGAGGGTAAATGAAGTCCTTTTCTCTGAATCCTCCTCCAGGGTGTACCAAACATGGGAAATCTTGACCTCTGATTTTATCCCCGGGGAGGATACCATAGTCTCTTAGGGAATTTAGGACCTAGACGAGAAACTAAAAGGTGAGGTAGACTCACAAGATAACACAGAAACTCTGGCCACTCTCTTGTCTGACACTTGGTGCCAAGTACACTACCAAAAGCACTCTAAACTGGAGTGTGAGCCTTGCATTGTTGCTATTACCTGCCAAATCAATGACCTCCGAGAGAAATAACATAAATCCAGTTCACTTGGACCAAGTAACCCATCCAGCGATACACCTAAGGTGCCACTCGTCTAGAAACCCAAATCAGAGGATTCTCCAAAGGAAAACCTCACCCATGCACCATCATAGCCAGAGAAATCACCTCCCAACCCTCCCAAAATCAATCCAAATGCCAATTTGCCTTCCCAGCCCCAGAAAATGAACAATGACTTGTGGATCCTGAAGTTTGATGGATCCCGATCTAAACAAGGCTACGGGGCCGGAGTGGAGCTGATCAACCCATGAGGGAAATCCTTCCTCGTGTCTTATAGGTTGCAGTTCAACTGCACCAATAATGTCACAGAGTATGAGGCCTTGGTTCTCGGACTCCTATTCGCATTAAGAAAGGGGATCACCTGCCTCCGGGCAATGGGTTATTTAGAGTTGATTGTAAAAGAGGTCTGGAGCCAATATACATGTCATGAAAAAAGGTTGGCCTCATACCACAACCAGGAATGGATCCTAATTGAGTACTTTGATGCTTTTAGCATCGAGATCATTCCCTGGAAGCATAACTATGTTCTGGATACCCTTGTCATGTTTGCCAACACCCTCGAGTCGATGGCTGGTTCTCGACTCCATAATTTTTCTTTTGAAATGGTCCCCACCCCATCCATCCTAGATAATATCACCCACTTTCAGGTTTTTGAGGATGACCAACATATTCTGGCATTCATGGCCAATGTTGGAGTCTTCGAGGATCAGATAGTGGAAGAAGTTGATCATGACAATACTGAGCAGGGTGAAGAAGATGAAGGGATCATCAATCTACACACCAACACCATCCCTAAGGGGATGGTAGCCCTTAAATGCATCTTTGATTCAGACCCCCAAGGCCGTGACAAGATATCATCCTCCTCTAAGGGAGCAAAATTCAAAAAATTCAACATCGACAAGGTCGATGAAGAAAAATTTGTGCACATTGGTACCTCCTACTCCCCAGAGGAGAAGGAGAAGATTCTCACAGTTCTCTGAGAATACATTAACATTATTTCCTAGAGATATGAGGATCTTAAAACCTATGACACATCCATCATGACTCATACCATCCCCTAAAACTAGATGCCAAACCTTTCCAACAAAAGCAGAGGTCGGTAAACCCATTGATCAAACCTCTAATTCATTAAGAGGTTCAGAAACTACTGTCAGCCTGGATTATCTTTCCCATCCAGCACTCAACATGGGTTGTCAACCTCATCCCAGTGCAAAAGAAGAACGGTGAGATCTGCCTATGTGTGGATTTTCATAATTTAAACAAGGAATCTAAGAAGGACAATCACCCTCTCCCCTCACTAGATGAGGTGCTACAAATTGTTAACAGTTCCCAAATGACATCCTTCCTAGATGGGTACTCTGGATATAACCAGGTTATGGTTAAGTTCAAGGATAGAGATAAAAAAGCGTTCACCACCAAGTGGGGAACATTTGCATACCACAGGATGCCCTTTGGCCTGATCCACGCAGGGGCCACATTTCAAAAGGCTATAGACATTGTGTTTGAAGGCCAGGTTAACAAATGTATAATCATCTATATGCGTGATTTAACGGTCTTTTCCTAGGATAGGCGTGATCATTCTACCCACCTCGCCCAGATCTGTGAGAGATGTCGTCGGTATGGTATCTCCCTCAACCCAAAGAAATGCATATTCGAGGTCACTAGAGGGAAGCTGCTCGGGCATATAGTCTCTGAGAAAGGGATATCCATTGACCCCGAAAGAGTTGAAGCACTACTAAATTTGCAGATGCCCAGCAGCAAAAAGGAGATGAGATCTTTCTTCAGAAAGATAAATTTTGTCCGGTGGTTCATAACTAGATTCACCAAAATTTTTAAACCACTCAATGATATGATGAAGAAAGATACCAAGATTGAGTGGAGCTCTAAAGCAAAGTGAGCATTTTCTCAGATCAAACAAACCAAAGTGGAGGCACCAGTCCTGGCAAGTCCAGACTATTCCCTCCCATTTCACATCTACTCCTTTGCGTCACTGCATTATGCAGTGGCAGTCCTAACCCATAGATTTAAGGGGAAAGAGAGACCCATTGCTTTCATGAGATCCCCCTTCAAAAACATTGAAGTCTAATATACGCCTTTGGAAAAGCAAGCCTTTTCTCTAGTCTGGGCAGTGAAGAAATTTTGGCATTATATTCTCCGAAGCAAAGTGCATGCTATCATTCCAGACCATGTTGTCAAATATTTACTGCTGCAGAGTGAGATGGACAAATGCGGGGGGAAATGGATGGCCATCCTCCAATAATATGATCTCGAGATGAAACCAATGAAGATAGTCTGAGGCCAGGGACTATGTAGAGCGATGGTAGAAGTAACTCCAAACATTAAATGTCAAACTTATACTGTGGATTCCATCACTCAGGACTCATGGTATACTGACCTGGTATACCTATTTCTCAATAACAGATGCCCAGAGGGGCTTCCTCCCAACAAAAATTGCACCCTATGACTGAAAAGTGCACATTTCATGATAAAAAATGGGACGCTTTTTAGCAGGAACTTTGAGGGAATTTACCTCCGGTGCATAGACAGAGACCAAGCTACCAAGATGATAAAAGAATTCCACAGGTAGTTCAAAACCGGGCATGGCTCAGCTGATGCCACTGCCCACCAGATTCTCCAGGCCGAATACTACTGGCCCTTCATCTTAAAAGATGTCTACACTCATGTGAGGAAGTGCCACACTTGTCAAACTGTAGCCCATTGTGAGCAAAACCCGGCCATGCCTTTGCAGCCGATCTTTGAAGTTCAACACTTCACCCAATGGGCGTTTGATTTTATTGGGGAAATAAACCCCAACTCATCCACCAACCACTGGTATATTCTGACCATGACCAGTTACTATACCCGATGGTCTGAGGCAATTCCATGCAAAAACAACATGACAGATGTAGTTATCAAATTCTTGGAACAAAACATAGTCACCAGATTTGGAATGCCTTTCACTATAGTGTGTGACAATAGTCTAGTGTTTTCTTCAGCATAATTATTGTAATGGACCTATGAGAGGAATATTGCCTTGAAATTCTCCAACAACTATTATCCCCAAGCTAATGGTGTGGTTGAGTCTACTAATAAAAATCTATTAGAGGTGATCAAACATTTGCTAGAACAAAACCCCTAGGACTGGCACCAAAAGCTTAGGTTCACTCTTTGAGAGGATCATATCACAATCAAGTAAACCCTAGGTACTTCCATGTTTCACCTTTTTTTATGGCCAGAATCCTGTGTTCCCTATCAACTTACAAATCCTAGTTTTACAGTTTATGCCAGAATTTAACAATCGAGACAACATTGTGGAGGTTCAGCTCTTGAACCTAGTGAGAATGGAGGAAAAAAGAGACGTGACACTAGAACATTTTATGTTTCATCAAGTGGTAGTTTGAAAAGAGATCCCAATACAAATCCTTTCAGGTTTTGGACCTAGTCCTTCTGTGGGACAAGGTCGGGGAGAAGAAAGGAAAGCACACCAAGTTTCAAAGGCTCTGGCTCAGACCATACCTAATCTCATAGATCTGTGGGGCTAATACTTATCACCTTAGTACCATGACCAAAGGATATGTCCCATTTCTTGTCAATGGATAGTTCCTCAAGCACTATTGTGAATGAGGTAGGGGGTAAGTTTTCCCAAAGTTGTATTTTGTGTAAAGGTTTTCCTGCTTGTAAATATCTTTTCCTGGCGCTCCTTGGGAGTGTCATGCCCTTGTAAATAGTTGTCTGCAGTCCTCTGGGGTCATCTTCTCTCCTTTATTTGTTTTTTTTTGTCTTTGGTTTTCCTTTTTTCTTTGTGTCTTGTTTTTTGGGCTCCCGACATGTTGTCCTCTTCTTGTATGACAGGTATGCTTCGCATGACATCTAGTCCCTGGAATGGTGCCTTGTGCATTTTGGTTAGTCCAGAATCTATTATTAGCATGTGGAATTTATCTGCACTTTAGAGTTATTTTGTACATATGGTAAAAGGTTATGGGTAATCTTCATCAAATTCATATCTTGAAAGTCTTGACAGCGGTTAACAGAAAATCTAAAGAAGCAAGTAATCGTATGGTCCTTGAGAGAAGATCGATTACACTAGTTATTTGCCAAGTCTAAAAATTAAAAGAATATCCCAGATCTGGAACGTCTCTCCTATTCATCAAATTACAATGGATGGCAAGGTGAAATAAGTACCACCCTAAAAATTAGCTAAGCTTAAGGTTCACGGTGAAAGAAGTACCGCCTTCCCCATCTTCAAAAGAAAAGAAATGAAAACTAAAAAATAGAGAATTCTGGTATCCGGCGGGATCATGCACAATAAAATGATTTTGGTCCAATATATTTAGTGCCCTCTCTCTACTTCTCTTGAAATTCATTGGCTTGATTTTCTTTCAAAGCACACACCTCACGACTGACAAAAGATTGAAGGATTAAATCAATGTCGAGTCAGATTTTCTAAGACACCTCGCGCCTTGCAAGAAGAATGCTCCAAGTAAAGGTGAGTTCCAATTTTGCTAACCAAAGATTTTGCAGTTCTCAAATGTGCTAAGGCATTCATCCCAGTGAGTCACTATTTTTTATGCCCTACATACCCATCCCTACATTTTGTTGGAAAAATGTTGGGTCCCCCTTTTCACTTTTTGTCGTGTTCCTTTTTCCTTTTGTTTTCTTCCTTCCTTTGCTTCCACGGGGTAGTTTTCTTTTCCTTTTGGTTTCTCTTCCTCCGGGACTCAATCCTAGAGTGTTTTTTTTTCTTCATGCTAGCTGGGTTTCAGACTCTGGGATTCTCTATCACTACTTCCTCTTTTGTTAAAGGGTGTGGTTTCATGGGATCCCCGGGCCCGGAGTCTGGAGTTTTGCCTTTTCTTAGGACTTGTGGAAGGAAGCAGTACATTTTTCACCCTAGGAGTATAAATGGAGTTTCACTTCTCACTTTAACATTTATTGTGAACAAGATTACCTAGAGCGATTAGAGAAAATTTGCAATTAAGTGTGATTCTCTTCGGAAGGTTTAACAGTGCTTTACAGTGAAGTTGGTGTTTGAAGTTTGTGAGCGCTTTCAACTTTCCTGCAAAAGAGTTCAGTGTTCTTGGTTCGTGAGAATCCCTAGTTTTTAGAGCACTTCCCTTTCTCCTCCTCCTATATTTACTGGTTTCAAGGTAGGTCCTTTGGCTCTCTTCTGGTTTTTTGTTTTCTTTGTTCTTTCCTTTTCTGCTTTGCCCTTCCCTTTTGGGCCTTCATTTTTTTTTTGGTTTGTTGGTTTTTTGTCGCCTCTCATTGGTGGGATGGCTCTGCAAGAAGGTTGTCTACCCTCCTTGCATTGTTTTCTTTCCTATAAATAGTGTACATTCATGTAGATTTTGTAAGTAAGTGTAGTTTCTTTGTAAATTGTAATAGCTTCTCTGTAAATTGTAGATAGTCTATAGGATAGGATCGTTTCCTATAATTTTTTCCATTCTTTGGCTTCCCGTGTGAATTTGGTCTGTATATTGGTCTATATATGGTTGTGATGACCCTTCCTATATTGGGGATTTCATCGCACTCTCCACGTTGTATAACTCAAGTTTCAAGCTCACCCGCATGGTGTCCGCCTCATTCAAACTCGGTTCCTCGCATGTTCGAGCTATGGTGGTTTTCTCTCTCCTTCATCGCTTCATCATTGATGGCGGGATTAAATTCCTCCACATGTGAACATTTAAAACCATCCCATCTGGCATTCAATTCACTCATGTAAACACATATTTTTCCATTAAGTGTCATTATGTCATTTATTGCGTGACCATGTGACAACCCATGGCAGCCCAGTACGGCTCACTGCCCGGTCACTCCAATAACGACTAGTTTCTCCTGACTCTATGTGCTGAGAAGTCCTTGGGCCTTCATCCCATTTTGTCACATAAACCAATACCCCAAAACCTCCGGGTGTTGATCAAATTCCATGTACATTGTTAATTGTTATATTTCTAGGATTTGATGCAGGCTGACATCTTTTGACAACAGGTGCAAAATGGTGTTGAACTCTCAAAAGTCTGTAAAATTGCCTTATATTTTATCACATGTATTAATGGTTATCCAGTCTTGCAGGTTGCAGATTATCCAACAAATCATGTCTGAAGTAACAACTCCTCCTGGAAGTCTAGAACATCTGACTACCTCCACTCAGGCAGCCACTAAGATGAAAGCAGAGAAAATATTGGCTAAGCTCCCATTGACATCTAAATACCTGAGGGATGGTGTCCTTGTGGGATCCAAAGTGGATTCCAAACTTCAAGATATCACCGAAATAGAGACCAGACTATGGGCATAACTATAGAGCCTTATTCGGACAATGTACCAATAGAGATCTGTCAGACATGATATGGCAAAGAAAATGGTCACCTTTGGCATTATCAAAGCTGCCTCTTTTCCCTGCTCAGTGCAAGCACCAGAGTTGATCCTCCAACTGGTGAAGCACTACAACTCACCTACTCGGGTGGTTTGGCTTGCTGATTCTCTACCACTAAATTACCCACCGACCATTGTTACTCTGGATGCTGCCACCTTTGCTTCGGGGCTGGGGATTCCCCAGTTCAACAATGCTACTGTTATCTCCCAGCCCATATCATTGATGGAGTTCAATAAAGTTCCACATATTTCCTGGCAACATCTTAATTCTCACTGGTTGAAGTCCTCGAGGAGGGCCTACAAGAAAATGGAGTTGGAGATCCCCTATGGAGATTTTAAGGAATGTGTATAGGCGGGGATCATCTTTTTGTGTAGGCTCTTCAGATAACCCTATGCTAGGGACTTTTCGGCATGGATGTATTATTTCTTTTAATGCATCACCACTCACAGTCAGACCTTTGACTGGGCGACTATTATCGCGAATCATGTGGACTTCCAAATGAAGAATGTCAGACAGAATTTGAGGTTCCACGTGACTTCATATGTGTTGTGGGCACTGGCACAATAGAGACCCTCTCTACGAGGTTTTCAGATAGTGGGCCTTCTAGGGAACGGGCCTGGCTAGAATGTTTCATGGGAACATTATCCCCAGATCCAATGGGAAGCTAGCTTCCCCAATTTGTGTCGGGTAAATGACGCGTTCATTTATGATAACATTTTGACACTTACTCGATATTCTGGGTACCAGCTATCCAAGGAAATAATAACCTTGGTGAGTACATACAGATATTATTTTATTCAGTTTCAGCAACATTCTTACATTTGGGTGACCAGGTTTTCTAGGAATCCCTACCTACTCCCCAAGCATTGTGGGGATAGGATTATTCTTTTGGAGTTCTGCAGGAAAATCCTGGAACATCATGCATTCTTTGCATTGAGGAAGGTTACCTCCATCCCATTCCCAATCATTTGCGGGAACTATTCTTGCAGTCTTGTGGCAGCCAAGGAAGTTGATAATGAGTTGAAGAGTTTGGGATTGGTTGAGTTCCACCTAGCAAGAAATAATTTTGATCCAGTCCATAAGATAAGTACAACACTGCCCCAGGCGTCCACACCACATGAGCTTCACATTGAAGATTTTTTGGTAGATTGCTAGGATGGTTTCAACCTTCAAGCTCGATAGCACTCAAGGATTTCCAAAGGGATGGTGAAGAGCCTCAGCCTTCGGACCTTTCTAAAATACTTTTTAGATAGTGGGCCTCTAGAAGACCTAGCATACAAGGCACAGGGGATCGATAAGATGGATCTCCCTCTGGTGGATTAGGACACCCCGGAGAGTTTGATAACTGAGGACATGAGCTAGAGTGTCATAGAGAATAGTCATGATTATTTTGCACAAGTGTGCAAGAGGAGCACCTACAGGGGTCCAATTTTGTGGGGGTCTACTTCAGCCTCCAGGGTCGTGGGGCCAATCAAAGATAAGGGGAAAGAAAAAGAGAGCACCCCATCTCAAGTCCCACCCCTGGATCTTCTCCCCATTTTGGATCAATTGCATATTTAGCTAGAGGCATCCTGATAGATAAGCTAAAAACTAAGTGTCCTTCTTTCCCATAGTCTTCCAATTACTCTGGTGGGATCTGCCCTCTCGGAAGATCCCATTCACTAGCAGCACTTATGAGCTGACAGACGGAGGTCGAGGTGCAATGTGTAGCCATTTTGGATGTTGGGGCCCTGTTATAGTTAAGAATAAATAAGCAAATGGTGGATCATCCCCTGAGAACATATGCAGGCCCTAGGATGCCTAACATTCCCTAGGTGGAACTCATCCCCTCCTCTCCTGAATTGGAGGATCCTCTAGAAATATCCCCTCCCCATGATGATTTTGATGATCTCTTCCAGACAGAAGATCTGGTGAACTTATAGGCCGATATGGTGAAGGTGGTGGAGGAGATAGATGCACAAGAAGAAGTGGCCCAGGAAGAGGTGGCCTTGGAAAAAGAAGTCCAAGAACAAGAAAAAGAGAAAGAACAAGAAGAAATACAAGAAGATCCACAAGATGTGGAAGAAATGTCGGTCTAGGGGACTGAGACAAAACTGAGGCCAACACAAGAGTAGTAGTCGATAATGGCTAGGGGTTGAGATTGCTGATACGCAATGCAACCAAGATCACCTGCATGCAAAGCTGTTACACAGAAGAAGAAGACAGAAAGAGGATAGAAGTATTCAGACAGCTATGGCGGCCAAAATGAAAGAGACTGCAAATCCATTGAAACAGAAATAAGCTTCTATTAACTAAAATGATTTACAAAGTAATCTCCTTATGAAATACAAAGAAGACAATCCTTATAAAGGATGTCGAAACCCTAAACGGGCAGCTGCTAGGAAATAGAAACTTTCCTAAAACTAAAGA
>MU226413.1:1274139-1304761 GCA_018584345.1 Thuja plicata
AATAGTTGAAAGTGCAAATGTGAAGATTGATGAATTTGCAGAAAAGAATGAGCTGGAAAGCACAAAAGAACCAGAAGACTACAACAAGTTTGTATATTGTGAAGAACCCATAACTCTACCCAAGCAATGGTGTTTAATTCCAGAACAACAGAATGTTGCAACCGATGGTTAGAATGTTGTTACCGATGGTCAGGAAAATGATCAAGATAATGTGCAAGGTAATGAAGATCAAGCTGATACACAAAGAGTTGTACCTATATTTGCAAGATATGTAAGAAGGAACCATCTAGAGGACCAGATCATAGGAGATAAGAAAGTTGGTACAAGAATAAGAAGTAAGTCCTTAAACTCAAATTGCTTAATTTGTGAGTTTGAGCCAAAATTAGTCAATGTTGCACTAGATAATGAAGAATGGATAAGTGCTATGAATGATGAGATTGAGCAGATTGAGAAGAACAAAACATGGTCACTTGTGCCAAGACCAGATGACAAGAATGTCATCGGTACTAAATGGATATTCAGGAACAAGCTGAACAAGAATGGAGAAGTCACAAGGAAAAAAGAAAGACTAGTATGCAAGGGATATGCACAAGAGGAAGGTATAGACTATGGAGAAACCTTTGCACCTGTTGCTAGGCTAGAAGGAGTAAGAATACTAATTGCTTATGCTACATACAAAGGATTCAAAGTATAGCAAATGGATGTCAAGTTAGCATTCCTAAATGGAATACTTGAAGAAGAGGTATAGATTGAACAACTAGAAGGGTTTGTAAATCCAAACAAGAGGAACATGGTATGTAGACTTTACAAAGCCTTGTACGGATTAAAATCAGCTCCCAGAGCCTGGCATGAATGACTTCATTCCTATCTAATAAGCATTGGATTCATAAGAACTAGTGAAAACAGTAATCTTTATTTGAAAGAAGCAAGGATGCATCTCTTAGTCTATTGCAGAAGCAGAATATGTTGCTGCTACTGCAAACTGCTTAAATATTGCATGGATCAAACAGTTACTGGAAGGTATGCATATGAAGATCTCAGAACCAGTGATTATCTATTGTGATAACACCAGTGCAATAAACATTTCCAAGAATCCAGTCATGTATGCAAAGACTAAACACATTGCAATCAAGTATCAGTATTTAAGAGAACAAGTTCAAGAAAAAGAGGTGATACTTGAGTATGTGCAATAAAAATAATAATTAGCTGATATCTTCACCAAGCCACTGCCCAAGGATACATTTGAGTACCTGATAAAGAGACTAGGGGTCAAACCTTTGTCTACCAGTTAGCAAAGGACTGAAGGCTGCATCGGCCTATATACTATCAAAATATCATTCATGTTGATGCAAGCAAAAAGATGAACTTAAAAGCTACATCTATATATAGAAAGGTATATATCATAACCGAGCACCAGAGCATATTGTTGTATTGCTGATGGATAAGGGAAATTCAAGGAATATATTATGGATAGAAGAAAATAATTGTTTGACATGAATGTCAGATATTTGTAAAATATTTGTTTGGAATTGTTGTCAAAGGGAGAGAATGTATCCATATTATCACAAGAAATTATTCATTATCAGATTACTCCAAACAGGGAGAGATAATATCCATAGGGAGAGAATTTGTATGAAGGAAACATATACAAAGGGAAAGTTGTTGAAAAGAGACAGAGACATCAAAGAAGAAGAACAGTCAAAAGAGAGAAATTGACACAAGAAGAGAACATAACACATCAGTACAAGAAACACAGGAAGCTGCAAGAATCAAATCTAAGCTAATATAGAGCTTACCGGCGGTCAAAATTTTTTATTGGTTATCAAAACAAAGTGTTTGGTAATTTGATGAACCTCAACAATTGTATTTCATATTGTATTAGAAATAGTATAGTGTGATAATATAGTATGTTGCCATCAATGCCAAAGGGAGAGATTGATGACATGTAACTGATTGAATGTTTGATAATGTTAAGTTGAAGATGATGCAAGATATTAAATCAGTTAATGGTTTGTATTGTTATTAATGTAAACTTGATATCATCGGTACGGTCATGTACATAATGCCAAAGACTTCAAAGAATCAATGGAACAGAGATTATGCTTTTATAAATACATAAAATTCAAGTATTCACTAAGTGATAGACAACACCGACGGAGTGCACACCATTGGTAAAGGCAAAGAACAAAAGTCATAGTGATACCCGATGAGCAAAAGACAGTGTTTCCCGATGAATCAAAATCACTGGATGCCTGACGAGCTAAAAACAGAGTTGCCCGACGAGAAAAATCCAATAATGCTCGACGGATGGAGATCCCAAAGCTGACTAGAGTCACACCAACGGAACTGGCAGTTGTCACCAATGAATAACTACAGAGTTAACCGATAGAATAGAGAGTTTAGAAAATGACAAAATATCTAGCTGGCAGAGCTTAAGGATAGACTTAACTGGTTGTTTTATATGTTTTATTCGACCAGAGTTAAGTAATTAATTTAAAGAATATTTGTACAGTTGGCAAGAAGATAACTACAAGATAAATTAGGAGTTAAAGCTGTAAATCAAATTGGCTGGATTAATTTTCACACCAAGAATCAACAATCAAGAATCAAGAAACATGGAATATCATGTCTATATAAGAGACAAGCATAATTCATTTCCGCAATCACATACACGAGAAGGGGAGTGAATAGAAAGAGGATGCTGAAGAGAAATTGATGAAGGATAACTTCATACAGTCCTGATCAATCAAGATGAAGGAGAGCTAAAGAATTTTGTAGACACCGACAAACAGTGAAGCACAGCATCACAGAGTAGAAAGTGTGGAGCACAAAGAATTGAATTGATACATTGATCAGAGAGGTAATGTACTTAAATAGATCTGAAAATTTGCAATTCAAGTTGCACTAGAAATAGGTCATAGTGTTTCAGTTTAACCATTGAAGCATCAAGTCTCTTAACAGAGCAGGACTTAACCGTCTTCAATATATTGAGGTACATCCCAAGGAGTGCCAAAAAGGTTGATTCATGAAAGTAGCATTGAAATTTCATAAAGCCTATTGACATCCTATGAAGAAGGTTGATTCAAGGATGGTAGCAAGATTTGCCTAAAGCCTATTGACAGTCTAAGAAGGAGGTTGATTCAAGGATGGTAGCAAATAGATGCCCGATACTAAGTGACAACCTCTATGTATAAAATCCTCTAACAATGTCACACCTAACAGTGCGTTTGTAACCTTTAATAGGGTTGGCTCCTAACAGGGCTCACTTTAGAAGAGTGAAAATTTAGGGTTCCGGTCCCAGTGGTTTTTCCCTTAAAAGGATTTCCATGTTAAAATCCATGTGTTATGTGTGTGTATGTTTATTACTTTACTATTTTACATTTCACATATGCATTTCTGGATTGATTGGTATACTCTACATATTTATTGAGTATCGGTAAATAGTTTTACTACTTATCGGTAATCAAGGAGAATAAGGATAGTCAAGGTAAACCGACAGACAATTAATTATTATAAGTATTTCATGGAATGCATCTTGTAGGGACTAAATAATCTGAGATGTATTTGATTGGCGGTTAGTGATTAAAGGATAAATTTTTGAGGCCATTGATTCACCCCCCCCCCCTCTCAGTTATTACTAACATAATTGTTGTAGAATTGTAATGGCTTTAGATATANCATTGATTCCCCCCCCCCCCCTCTCAGTTATTACTAACATAATTGTTGTAGAATTGTAATGGCTTTAGATATAACAATTTCTAAACCACTTACAAATTCAGAAAGAGTTACCTTATTGACTGCCACTGCCTAGCTAATCTTCTCTGTGACTTTGTATTGTATCTTCTTCTGAGCCCGCTCTTCCAATTTCTGCTCGGCATCAATGTAGGTTTTTTAATTGCCTCGATGAGAAGTGCAAGTTGATCAATGATGGGGTTCGATTCATTGATATCTAAGTTAGGAACAAATTTCTCTAAAATATCCTTGGTGGCTTCTAATACTTGTGCATTCTTATGTTCTTGCCTTAATTTATCCTATGTTTCTTTCCTGGTGCATAATTTGCTATATTTCTTCAACATTTTTGGATCGAGTGTCCTTGGATCCCATGGTGGAATATCTATGCTTTCATTCAAAGTAACTGTGTCCTTGCTTCCTTTCTTCTTATTCTTTTTCTTTCCTTGGACACTAGATGAAGGAGATAAATTTAATGCTAATTGAGCTATTTTGCTCAGTTTCAAGCTTGGCTTGCTCGGTACTTGGTGTGATGACTTGATGAGGTGCCTTGGTAATTGACCTTGTGTCTATAGTAGAAGTGTCTACCATATTATCTTTATTGTCTATATCACCTTCACCTTTTTCTTCTGCATTAGTGGTATCTTTTAGTGCATCACCTTGTGTTGTTCCACCATTATGCTTTCTCTGTGTACCTTGCTTATCACCCTTATATTCATTTGTATCAGTGGCCTACTCAGGTGTCTTCTATTGTGTTTCATTCATAATTTCAATTTCTTATACCAAAATAGGTAACTAACCTGGTACATTTTCTCGGGTGACCTCTGTGGTGTCTTGTTTGTCTATGGTCTCATTTGCTCTGACTATCTCATCTTCCTTAGCCTTATCATCGGGATCATCTTCAGTTATGTCATTTATTGTGATCTCTGGGTGACTTATATTAGTCAATAGTTAATAAATTCCATTCAATATAGTGTCAACGTCTGCATCATCAACATCTACTAGTTTTGTGCTTGGTCGAGCTCTGTCGGTATCAACTATAGATGCAATGTCTTTTTTTCCTTGGTTTCCTCTATTTCCTCAGGTGGATTTAGTATATCTTTCCAAATTCAGGTGCTCTCATCATCCACTTCCTTCATTTTCCCTTGAAGGATATTCAATGTCCATGATTTCTTGGGAAACTTCTTGGCATATTTCTTCATTATCTCATCTATCTCTACCACTGTGCATTAAACTTTTAGTAGAGTGAGAGCTGCCTCATCTATTTCTCGGTGTTAAGTGCATAGGACCATCTAGTTGATATCTTATCATATAATTCTTGGGGAATGTAAGTAGAAAAATCAATAGGAACTCTTTTGAAGTTGATTTTCATACCTATGATAGCTTCTTCAAGTTTGTTCTTATT
Organism: Thuja plicata; assembly: GCA_018584345.1. Taxonomy (NCBI): domain Eukaryota; kingdom Viridiplantae; phylum Streptophyta; class Pinopsida; order Cupressales; family Cupressaceae; genus Thuja; species Thuja plicata. The sequence goes on from MU226413.1 coordinate 1,279,274, forward strand.
CTCGGTAGTCAGATTTGCATATACGTGTATCTTAGGATGTGACAATCCTCTGGTTATCCTGATGGCTTCTGCAACTTCATCAATAGTATTCGGTTCCTTGCTCTGTACAACCTTAAATTATTCAGGATTGTCATCAGAATTATCCTTGTCATCTATGTTCCTTACATATCTCTTCCTTTGTCTTGGTGCACAATTCTCGGTAGTACCCTTCTATTTTATTGTTTGGTATGTTAACTGTGGTGAGGGTTTTGTTATCTTTGCAACACCTTTCTTCAAAGATGGTGAATCCATAGTCAGTGATTGTGATTTTTTTTGTGGTTGAGACTCAATCTTTATGCTTTTTCCCCTTTTGGCCTTAGGTGCCTTATCTTGTGCTTCATCTCACTCAGTGGCATCAACATCATGTTTAGGTTCATCATCTTAACTAACTGAAGTTTACTCCTCGGTTTCATCTACAGACTTGTCTAATTCTTCATCAATGATTGTGAATTTTCTCTTCAAAGTCTTGACTATCTTAGTCTTTTTCCTGCCCATTTTCTCAACTTGTAGACCAATGGATATTTGGGTTTGGGCTTCATCGTAGGTGCCAAATCTCATGGAAAATTTATCAACAGACTCATTCAAAAAAAATTCAATATCTTCAGAGGCAATATCAATATCTAACTCATAATCCAACAGAGGTAGCCATGTTGTCCTCAATTGTGTTGTCTTGATTAGTGTTGTATCAGTATCAACTACAAAAAATATTTCATCTTTGTATTTTTCCACTAATTTTCTAGGTATTCTGGATCTCTTTTCCATCCTTTCTTTGAAATTAGAAAAATATTCATTCATAACAGGTTCAAAATTCTTCCCTAGACTTGTAATGAATTCATTGATTTGCATTGTAATTGGTCGGTTTGTCTTCCACTTTACTTTACCGACGGAGGGAAATAAATTCTGCATGTAGAAGAATGTGCAAAGTAGTAGAGAACCAAACTTACATGTTTTTGATCTTATTGATCTGATGGTCTTCGTGTTTACTTCAAATTGCCTTTGGAATAGTTTGGCTAGGTCATATTGTACTCCTTTCTTGACAATATTGTAGGCTATGTCAACAACTCCACAAGCAACACTGTTCGTTTTGCTGGACTAAAATATCATGTAGCCAATGACATATACTCTGAATCTTAGTTCAAGATCACCAATGTAGTTGATCTTCAGACCTCTGCTGTCCCATTTGACTCTTGTTAACTTTTCTATTTCAATTCTCGGAGGGTGTCTAAGGGCTTTGGATTTATCACATATGGGATACCCTTTCACAACATGAATAAAATCCTTTGTTATCTTCTTAGGCTCATCCATCTAGAGATTTCCATCATGTACTCGACTCAAAACAATGCGGATCCACTTAGTCTTAAATGCATTCGGGAAATTTAGGGCATTGGTTAACCCTTTAACCTCCAAATGTTTATGATCTTATTTCAACTTCTCATCTGTGCATAGTGATTGATATGTGGAAATAAGTTCAAAATCCCCGATTTCACCTATTTTATAGTGAATGTAGGCATGCACATCTTGGACTAACAAAACCCTAAGCGAGATAGATAAAAATGTGCCTTTTTCATCAGGTTGGGCTGCAACCTATGGATGGATCTTGTATTTTGGCTCAGTCCCAGTGGATTTCTTCACCAAAATAATCTTTTTATCCTTCTCCATCTTTGCTTTCATGGTTCAAGATGTGGATGCCATGATTTATAGATTAGGGTTTGTGTGAACCATGTTCGAATGACTCGGTAATAACATAATGCATAATGACCAACCTCTATATACTTTAAATGTGCTTGAATCTTTATAGAATGCTCAAAAATGCTCTGCTACAACTTTTCTCTCTTTTCTCTATTCTTCTCTGTGATCGTGGTGTGAACAAATGAGTTCACATCGATCAAATTTATAGAAAATGACTTAGGGCAGTGCAATAAATGCTCTTCACCAACCACTCGGTGAACAAACATTATGCTTGGTTAACACTGACAATACATTACCTCGATGAGTATACCAAATGCTCAGTTGCCATAGCAAATTGGTTGTCTATTCACATATTCACCAACTAAAATTTATAACTCGGTACATATTAACCGAGTCAAGTAGATCAAAGTAATCAAAAATATAATACCATAGTGCATCTCAATTCATGCTAATTTGGAATTTGTGCAATGATTATAGGAACTGATGTAGGATATAACTATGAAAAACATAGTTCCTTACCTACTTATATTTTCTCAGTTGGAGACGGTGGAGCCACCTAATCCATTGCATGAGGTGTCACCGACTGTTGTGCTTGGTCCTGCATTATCATTTGATTCTCTCTTCCACATTTTATTTTTGATCCTTACTATTTCTTTGATTGTATTGTCATTTCCATAAGTGTTTATTCGATCTGCACAATCTTTGCTTAAGTGACCGACTTTGTGACAGTGAGAACATGTCATACCAGAGTTTGACCAATTCCTAGACTTGGTTCGCCATTGTCTCATACAATTTTTTGTTATATGTCCATATTTACCACATGGTGTACAACTACTCCAAGTGTTATAATCCCATGCATAATCATTGCCTTGTCTTCTCGGTTGATTTACCTTTTCCTGTCCTTTAGGCTTCCAGATTTGCTTTGTGTTTTTCCTGCATGCTTGTGATGTATGACCATGCATGTTGCAATTTTGGAAGTATTTGTCCATGTATGGTTTCTTCTATGGTTTGTTCAACTTGGATCTACACTCATGTGCTTGATGTCCATGTTTATTACAGTTATAACAAATACATTAAATTTAGGAGGGTTTCTAGGAATACCTTTTTCTTTTCTTCTGCAAACATTTGATGTGTGGTTTCATTTTCCATAGTGATGGCAAGATGGCTTCTTAGGCTTCGAGCTTAAGTATACATTCCTTTGTTCAGCTTGATTTGACGATTCTCCTTGCTCGGTATATCTTAATCCGGTATTGTTGTTCAGTCTTCTTTGATAGTTCAGAAATTCATCCATTCTCTTAGTGCTTTCTGCAGATCTCTTAATCACTTAATTATGTTGTTGTAAAATCTTCAATTCATTTCTCAATTTTTCATTTTCTTCTTTCAATACACCAATTTCATCTATTCTTCTTGCAAGTTTAGTATTTACTCAGTTTGTCTCATGATTCATAGCAACCACTTGATTTGTGATCTCAAAGTAATGTTCAGTAAGTCTCGATATCTAAGATTCTTTTTCTTGCAACTTTTCAGTCATCTATCTTTTGTCATCAACAACTATGTTTCTATCTTGTTTAGCTTTCTTTGCACTGTTCAAGACTTCAACCATTCTAACCATTTGTATATCTTGACCGATCTACAGTGCTTTCACTTATTCTGTGATTTGTTGATTGCTTTCAGATAACTTTGATATGATTCCTTCAGATGCATCAGATATGCTACTAGATTACTAGATTCAAATCCATATGTGTCAAATGGGTCATTAATCTCTTCTTCATGATAATCAATCTCACGATAGTGAAGCTCCGTGTCCTTTCTCTTAATCAACATCTCCTTGAGTTTCTCTTTGGCATCCTTGTATTTTTCGACATAGATCTGCAGCTATAACATCTAATTTTCAATAGTTTTGTCAAGTGTACACATTTCCATTGTAAGATCTTTTCTCTCCAGTGATTAAACCTTCTAAACAAGAGAACTAGCTCTGATACCAATTGTTGGGATAATGGAAAGGTGTGTACTGATAGGGGAGGGGTGAATCAATACCCTTAGAAAATTTTTAATCAAATCTTTGTAAACACTAGTTCTGAAATAACCGATTGAGTAGATTGCATACACCAAACATATAGTATCATTGTTGAAATATAAATGCATGTAAAGTAAACAATACACATACATGAAATTAAGTATTCATGACACTAGTATTTTGGTATCGCAGAAAATCCCTATTAGAAGGTAAAAACTACGGTGGGGATGAGACCCACAAAAATTGACTACTGTAGTAATTAAAGTAACGTGTTAAAGCTTACAAAGAATGATCATTTTTGATGATCTTACCCTGTTAGGAGTAACAATGAGATCAATTAGATCTATTGTATGAGAGGATTTTGCAACACAAAGTATGTGTGCACTCGGTTAAGAGATTTACAAAAAGACGGTTAAGTCTACTCTGTTAAGATATTTAAGGGTCTATTACAATTTTTAGAGAGTAACAAAAGTTTGATCTGAACATATAAAATCTCAATATTGTTGATACAGATCCATTAAGTACATACAAAACTTATTACCTCAATGTGAATGATAATACCTTCTACTCTATTATGCTTGGTAGCCTTGCCTCTGTTCTTATAACTGATTATTGCAATGTAGTCTCTATCCTTAAATCCCTTGTCTGATCTCTGATGTCTGTAGTATGGTGGCTAATTGATCATTGCTTGAACAACATACATTACAAAAATGAAATCTATACATTTATATAAATCAAACTTTATGACCTAATTAGGGCTTTACAATTACATCCCTAATCTAAGATCAATGGTGTACATAATTTGCCTTGATCATCTTAAACATATAATATATAAACAGTTAATGTTGTGAATCCGTAATTAATGCTCTCCTCGATCTTTGTAAACCGTTATCTAGGTCGGCAAAAAAGTTGTTACATAGAATGATGTGCCATAAGAAACTTTTATGTGGCCTTTGGTCCACTCGGTTAATGTTGTCTCTCGGTGCTCGGTGTAGTCTATGTATCCTGGTTATACTGTTGTTCGGTTAAACTGTGTAGCTCGGTGTAGACTACTGCTCAGTAAAGTCTGTCTGCCCGGTAATCACTGTACTCTGTTAACTCTAGGCATGATCAATGTTCTCAGTTAACTCTGCACTTTGGTGATTATACCGATTGTCATGTTTGTGACTCTGTTACCGACTGTCCATATTGAGTGCTTGAATACTAATGACAACTTCAATGCTTAATTGGAGTAACACGTGTTTCGTCATTATGATGGAGGATAATATAATAAAAGAGGCATCCTTACATAGATAGACCTCATTACAAATATGTTATCCTAGTAATGATATTTTAAATTATTGTAACACTAATCTATATGAAATCTTACTCTTAAGCAATATAAATTTTAGAAGCTTTGAATATTAAATGACTCACATTAGTAGCAATGTCATTGATTAAATTTTAGATGTAATCAAACATATCATCTTTAAATCTTGTAGGTCACTTTGTACTAATTTTATCATAATTCATAACAATCTAAATAAGGTTGGTTGGCACATCATATGAAAACTTATCTACTTTGGATGCACTAAGAAACCTTACGTAAGAGCTTCATGTTGGCTTGAGGGATACCCACAAAACAAAAAACTATTACTAGCAGTCGCATGCTTTTGTGCATGCAACAATGAGCCAGTAGGAGTTTAGAGGTCATCAGTGGTAGTGATGGATAGAATGCGAAAAATTTTGTACTTTAAATGTATGTAATAGAAAAGTCATTTCTAACCTTCACCTCACTTTAAACGCTATTGGATTCAATGTTGAAATAGTTGAGTTGGAACATTTTTTGAACAAATCAAATTCTAAGCATACATTACCAGAAAATAGGCACCTTCTCATGTCTCCATTTATGCATTTTGGCTCAACATTATATATTGATGGCTACTAAGTCGTATTTAGCCTTTGAAAAGGATAAAAAATAGACATTTATGAATCAATGATTTGAAATATTTCTAAAATTGATTTCCAAATTTTTATTAATATTTTGAAACACATTTCATAATATAAAAAATTCTACTCTATTTATTCGTAAAAATTCACCATTCCATGTACCTATAGGATTTATATTCAAAACTTTTAATTTATGACATATTAAAAAAGAAAATAAAGATCCACGTAGCTGTAACATTTGTCAATATCCCCAACAATTAAGATGTTAGAAATGATTTCAAAGAACAAATTTAATTGATTTTTTTATTTTATTTTTTGTGTTGTCAATTAATGTTGGGAATTGTTGCAAATGGTATGGTAGGGAAGTGTATTTGATACTTAATAATAATTTAATTTTTTAAAATATTTAATAACAAAATTATAATGGTTAAGTTATAAATGTGTGCCTAGATATACCATTTTTGTTTTAGTGTTTAAATCTTAGGGTCATGGTTAGGGTGAAGGTTGAAACAAGGTTTAGCACATGCATGCTAGTGCAACCAAAACTATAATATGTGTAAGATTATAATAAAATCATAACTCTAATTTTAGTTTATGATTATATGTATAAAATTATAGCTATAAACCTATATTAGATATAAAAAAAAACTTATTTTCAAATAGAAATATAATAGATATAAACTTATAGATTTATAGATATAAACTTCTATAGAATATAAAAGTTTGTTTTCAAAAATTACTAAATGTTTCTAAATTTAAATGACAATTCACCAACTAAAACATATAAACCATAGAAAATTGTAAATAATTTGAGTTTACAAATCATATTGGCAACTTTGTAAAATCTTTTAAATTTTAATTTTTTTAATTATTTTTACAAAAAATTTCAAACCATTAAAAATTATAAATGACTTTTATTCATAGATATAAGACTAGAAAAATTAGAAAAATAAAAACTTATCATACTAACTAATTATCAAAATAGACACTTTCTATTTCACATCCTTAAAATTTTGAAGTTTATTTATTTCTAGAAGGTTCTTTTAAAAAATCAACCACAAAATTTTAGTTTCTTTAAATTTATTATCTTGATTTTTCTCAATTTTAAAATAGATATTTCTAATATAAATATTTTAAAAGTTGAAATTCCTTGCAATCTTGAATTAGTTTCTAATAACTAAATTTTCCAATTTAAAAATAGATGTTTCTATTATAAATTTATAAAAACTTATTTTTAAAACTATACTCTATTTTTATTTACTAATTTTTTTCTTAATTAAAAATATATCTAGATCTACTTTGTTTAAAATAAAAGAGCTAGAGAATTTGAGAAAGTGAAAAATTTATTATAAATAAAAATCTATTTTTTAACAAGTTTCAAGCCATTGAATAAAAAAAAAGTAATCCAAACAATTATTCTAAAATCTCATTACAATAATTAAAATATTATTTAAATTTAAACTTCTACAATCATTATTAGTGATGTGAAAAAATAATATACTATACAAAAATGGTCATCCAACCTCTATACAAAAATGGTCATCCAACCTGGTCATCCAAGAAAATTAGAGGACATACAATACAATAAATATGTTTGTGTGGAAATTGTCTCCAAAACAAATGAATGAAATTCCAACCTGCAGCTAAAAAACAAAGATAGAAGCAAGAATTAGAAACTTAGATAAGGGCAAGAAAAAAAATCACAAAAAATAGGGCAAGAAAAATAAGACACCTAAAATTCCAAAATGAATTTTCAGGGAGCAATGCTCCCACAAATAGCCTATCGGCTAAAATATTAGATCACCATTAGTGAATAATTGGATGAATAGTAATGTATATACAACTATTCATTTACATTCATTTAAAGAATTTGTGAAAATAAATCATGAGTATAATGACTACTCATTGAGGCCATTTTTCAATGACAATAAAATATCCATTATCTCACAAAAATAAAGAATTGATTAAAATTGATTTTAAAGACCCTCGCATTAAGTATAATTGAGTCAACTCAAAATTAGTAAGAATTCTAATACAAGAATAACTTATAAAACACTACATGCACTAAAAGCTTTACCAATTTAATAGAGACTAAAACATAAGAACACTAAACAAAAATAATATTTATTATTTATTTTCTACCAATTATATGCTTTTCAAAAAAATTGGAAAACTATACTAATATTTAGCCAATAGGCTATCTCAATACTTATCCCACTAGAAAAGTGGAAATTTATAAAATAATTTTAGAACTTTTGTTGTTTTTCCCTACATGCACTTTTGGGAAAGTTTTTGTTTTTATTTTGGGTTTAGTTTTATTTTTTATTTTTTTTACACATAAATTTGTTGGATATTTTGATTGTGTTACACAGACAGACATCACGTTCTCTATGATCGAGTTCTAGTATCAGCCAAATACCGCTTTTTATTTAATGTTTCTACATCTTGCAAGTTCAATCTCTTGGCTTATATTAAGTGTTAATGGAGACAGACATGTTATAGGGTTTGTTTTAGAAGAAATTGTATTATGTATTTTCGTCAACATGATGTATTTGTTTTTTTAGGTTTTTTTGGAGATGTTTATATTATTTTTTGTTGTAGGTGAGAGACAAGCATGGTTGTATGGACTAGTACAATTCACTGCCTCAATTAGCATGAGGCAATCTCCCAGTGACTCAAGTTTAAGGGTTCTCAGACTATTTTATGGTTGAAATAATAAATTATTATTACATAGAATGTCACTTAGACCCTCACCAAATCTCCATTACCCAACCACCCCATACTCTGGGTCTGTCACAAATAAGTATTTCTTACCATCTGATGTGCAGTATGCCTGCAAATATAGCCATATGTATTAGTTTAAGGAGAATGGTACTTTCCTATAATCACAGGCTAATACTTTGGGTCTTGATCCATGTGTATGGGGTCTCATATTGTTTCATACTCATTTCTGGAGTTTCAGAAAACTTTTTATTGGATTTTGTTGTGCCCTGCATCCCCGTCCCTACATTTTGTGTGCAAAATGTTGGGTCCCCCTTTTTTTGTTTTGCTTTCTGCTCTTGCCTTGTCTCTTTCTTTGTCTTCTTTTTGTTTTCTTTCTCCAGGGTTTTCTTCCCCGTAGTTGTGCTTTGTTTTGTTGGTTTCTCGTGCCTCTGAGACCCCGGTCCCGGAGTTGGTTGTCCTTTGTCGGGAATCGGACTCCGAACTCAGGGATTCTTCGCCGCGATGTTCTCTTTCCTTAAGATGATATCGTCACAGGGAATCCCCGGGCCCGGAGTCCGGAGGTCTGTCTGATCGAAGTTTGTGGATGGAAAGGTGGCTTGCTTTTTGCCGCGGGTATAAATAGAAGTTACCTGTCATTTTCACATTTACCGCGATTAAACACTCAAGCAATCAGAGCGATTTGCAGCGATTTAACGATAATCCAGTGCTAAACATTTCCAGCATTTTCGAGCGATTGTGAGTGGCTTGTGGTGGCGGGTTGTGATCGTTTGGCAGTTGGAGCTGTTGCAGAGCTTCCGCAGAGGATTCTTTTCCTCTCCTCTCTGTGTTTTCAGGTTGGTGCCTCCTCTCCCTTCGGCTTTCCTTCTGTCTGGTGTCGTTGGTTTTGTGTTGCCTTTGCCTTTTTTGGTTTTTTCGTCTTTCGTTTCTTTCTGGTCTGTCGCCCGTTGGTGGGTTGGCTCTGCCAGAGGGTTGTCCGCCCTCTATGTAGGTGTAATCTAGTCTGTATATAGTGTAGGAAGTTGTAGATATTCTGTGCTTTGCCTGTTTTCTTGTAGATATTTGTTCTGCGGTGTACATATGTGTAAGTTCAGTATATATTTATTATATATCCCTCCAGTCTGTGTGTGTATATCCTTTAGCTCTGATGTATATCTTGTGTGTATCCTGCCAAGTAGCTTAGCAAGCTCACCGTGTTGCCTATGTCGCTGGTTTTCGTCCGCAAGCTCGTTCTGAGCAGAATACCACCTGTTTGAAACTCGGCTCTCGGCCGATTTCAAACAGGCAATTTTCTCTCTCCTCCGTAAAACCAGCCTGACCCTCATTTATGTCCCATGCGCGCATTTAAATCTGCCCAAGTGGCCTTCACTTTTCACGCATTCAGACAGTTGGCTCCGCCGTCATCACCATAACTCCCATTTATTACTCACCCACGTGGCGCCCACATGGGTCTGACGGTTTGCCTTTTGTACACTTCTACCAATGGTCACTTCCCTGGGCTCTGGGTCTCCTGCATCATCCATCCTGTGTCCTTACCAAATATGATAAAATTCCCAGACCCGTATGGTTAATCAAATTCCTAAGTTCATGATATGTACATGTATGTTGTCCAGAGTTTTGAACGAAACTAACTTTTCAGGGGAAGCGAACACCGCGATGGTAAGATCTCCAGACCCCGAAGTATTTATTGATTAATGTGTTCTCACGGTCGCTTTGCCTTGCAGATTTCTGGAGCAATACTTTCAAGCATGTCTGAAGCATCCACATCCTCACCACCCGGAAGTCCGGAACTACCTTCTACAGAAAGTACCAGGGTGGCAGTAAGGTCCAAAATGGAGAAGGCCCTGGAAAAGATGCCTTTGAGCCTAAAATACGTAAAGGACAGAGTCATCACGGGCTCAAAGATTGAGTCCAAGGTCCAGCTTATTACCGACACTAGCATCGAAACATGGCCAGAAATGCAGGCCTTGGTCAAAGTTATGTACATTCAGCGTCAGGCCAGAGATCCTTTGGCCATTCAAATTGGAAACTCTGGGATTCTCAAGGTGGCTTGTTTCCCGTGCTCTGTGCAGTCACTAGAGCTTATTCTCACACTTTCAGCACACTACAACGCATCTGTTCGGGCTGTTATGCTCGCGGCCCTGGAACCAATAGGGTACCCTACTCCCTTGGTGTCCCTCGATCCTGATACCTTCTAAAGGGGCTTGGGAATCCCCCAATTTGACAAACTGGCCGTGGTCACCCGGTCAGATGCCTTGGCCCAATTCACTCAGTTGGAGGACGCAGCCCGTATATACATGAACAATCATTGGTTAAAGACCCTGAAGAGGGATCCCAAGAGGATGAAGCTGGAGATCCCCAGAACTGAATTCAAAGAACGCATCTAAATGGGGATGATAGCCTTATGCCGAGTCTTCAAACAACAACATGCCCGGGAGTTCTCCAGATGGATGTACTACTTTCTGCTAGGTATCAGCACGGGCGAGGAGTATTTTGACTGGGCTGCCATAATCTCGAACCACGTGGACTCCCAATTCCTCCAACTAGCCAAGAAGAAGAAGTTTTATATGAATTCTTATGTCCTCTGGGCCCTGGCGCAACAACGGCCCCATACTAACGGATTACTTACAGAGGGCGTGCTCAGAATCGGCCCAGGACAAAAGGCCCCTTGGGACCACTTCCCACATATACAATGGGAGGCCAATTTCCCCAGTTTTTGCTGAGTAAACGATGCATTCGTTTACTACCACCTGCTCACACCCACCTGGGATGCAGGATACCGCTTGTCCACAGAGGCGATGAATTTGGTCTGGAGTAATGGACATTATTATATACAATTTCAGCAGCATACTTATATAAGGGTGACCGGCTTCTCTGGGAAACCCTACTTGTTGCCCAAACACTGCGGGGACAAGATAGTCCTCCTAGAATATTGCAGTCAGATAATGGAGCTGCACGCCTTCTATGCCCTGAAGAAGGTAACTAATATTTCATTCCCAATCACTTGTGGGAATTATTCATGCAGTCTGGCCGCCGCCAAAGAGGCGGACAATTAACTAAAATGTTATAACTTGGCGGCATTCTACTTGGCGCGGAAGCATTTTGATCCGCATGGCAAGATTGCAGCGGCGCTTCCCCGGGCATCAGAGCCCCACCAATATCATATGGAGGATTTCTGGGAAGATTGTCAGGATGACGTGAATGTCCGGGGGCGGCATTTTGTCAGGATGACCGCAGGGATGATGGAGAGATTGAAGCTTCAGAGATTCTTGGAGGACTTTTCAGATACTGGCTCCATGGTCGATCCCCAGTACAAAGAAAAAAGGATTGATAAGTTGGCCCTTCCACCAGTGAACTGGGATGCGCAGGAAGGGCCCACAATAGAAGAGTTCACTCACAACATTGTTGAACGCAACCACCTCTACTTCAAAAAGGTGTGCCTTGGAAGCGTCCGCCGGGCGGCCCAGCCGGTACCCAAGTTAACTCCAGAGGCCGGGACTTCCTCACAAAGAGTAGACAAAGGAAAATGGATAGACACAACTCCCATTGTGCAGGAAGTCCCTATTAAAGAGCAAATAAGGCAATCGGTAGCAGCCTCCAAGCAAATGAGGGAGAAGCTAATCACACGGCTGGCAACCCCGGTGTCAATGGCTGGACCTATTCGTCCTCCATCCTCCCCTTCACTAGCAGCCTTGATGGTTAAGGCAACAGGGGTGGATCTGGCGGAGCAAGCAGCAGTAAGGGATGCGGGCCCACCCTTGATTACCTAGAGAAGGAGGAGGCTTGACCCAAAGCCTAAAAAAGAGCCGGAGTTGGGGATGCCCCAGACTCCACAAGTTGAAATCCTTTCTTCTGACTCCCCGGAGCCGGAGAAGGAAGTAGAACCTGCCAATGTCCCAGCCAACCCTCCTCTGCAGGATGAGTTTGATGATGTTTTTGCGACCGACGAGTTTGGTAACTTATAGGGGGACATCGAGCAGACGGAAAAAGTCCCAGCAGAAGAGGAAGTTGAGGAACAAAGAACTGCATAGGAGCAGGAAGAGCAAATGGAAGAAGAAAGAGAAATAGAGCAAGAAACCGCCTTTGAAGTTCCGGAGATGTAAGATACGGGGATGGACCAACAAAAGTAGAGTGAACAAGTGGCATCTGCTGAGGGAATCAGACCTATGGGAGCAACCGTAACCTCAGCCACCACATTACAAGCGCCACTCCCTGGAGCAACCTTTGGGCAGGTAATAACCACGGCACAAATGCTAAATCTTGGCCCGGTACCTCCCCTATTTCCAAAAGATGTATCAGAAGAAGAAGAGATCCTGGCAGTCGAGGCCGAAGAGCAAGAACAACGAGAGGAGGACACCCCCGAGACAGCCAATGAAGGCCCCGACGAAGATGAAGATATAGAGGACAAGGCAGAAGAGATAAACCTCGCTGGGGGAAATGTTCCTGATGAAGCCCAAGATAAAGAGAAAGGGGCGGGTGAGACTCACACCATTGAAGAGGAACAACAACAGGACACCAGGGAAGAACTCAAAGAACAAACTTTGGCGAATAAGCCACTCCTATCGCCTTAGTGGTTAGTTGAGAGAAAGAAGAGAAAAGCCCCGACCACCCCTAGAGCTCACCTCTCCCTAGCCGAAATGATGGCTCAGGTCTAGGGTCCGCCAAAGGCCAAGAAAGCCTGGACGGTTCATACTCTTCGAACTGGGCCGGGAGGAGAAACAGTTGTTGTTGCAACACCTCCCCCAGACGTCGATGAGGCAGCAACTGAGGTCGGAGATTATGATATCACAGAGATATCACTGAGAAAGAGAGGAAAATAGGGCGAAGTAAACCTGTTAAAAGAAACGACTAGAGTCGTGGAGGCCCGATATGAAAAGGAGGCTCAAAGGCTCAAAGAGGAAAAGGAAAAGACAACTAACCTCATAGGGTTGCTTACTGATCTGGCTCGGCCCATTAGTGTCATTCCTCCGAAGGCCTCCACGTCTGATGTGCCATTACCACAGAGCAACATTGACTCCCTACGAGCAATGAAGAAGAAGGCCCAAGTGGTTGATGAGTGGGTTGCTCTGCAAATAGGAAACACTTGGCATTTCCTAATATCCACCCTCCCGGATTTATATGTGGCACGACATGTTCTTCATCAAGCAGAGACTATCCTTAATATATGGGAGGGTGATATGGAAAATTACAAAGCATGGAAGGTAGAACTAGAGGAACTCCTCAACCTCGGGGAAGAGATGGTCTCCGAATCTGGGATTCTGGGAGAAGAATCATTTGACTTTGTGAGGATCCAACACTCCAAACTTGACCTCACATTGGAGGTACTCAAGCAACTGGTAGGGGCTTTGCACGATAAAGTCAACACAGTGCAATATTCTTCAGATATGTACAATGCATTTGTCGTAAAGGTCTCCGGAGCTGACCCATTCAGCACTAACACATGCACTCCGGAGGAATACATTTTAGGGAAGTTTGATGAATTGATGGAGTCCAAATATCAATCCCCGGAGGGACTGGACGGGACTCAAATGACAGGGCTAACTCGCATGGTCCTTAGTGGTCATGATGCAGCAAAAATGGCTGATGAGTTCAAGGATAATGTTCCGGAGCTAGGGGAACAAATTGAGGCGGCTAAGTACCGGCGGTCCAACCTTAGAGAAATTGATGAGGATGGAATCTCCCGCCTTCTCCAAACCTTCAATGACAACAAGCAATAATATAATTTCTCCGGAGGCCGGAGAAAACCCAAGCATTTTGTATTCTTTATTCTTTCGGAACGTAAGTTCCCAGATCCTAAATTTTATATTCTTTCAAGTGATCCGTGTCCCGGTCCCCGAGGCCGACCGGTCACTTTCAAAAGCGGTTAATAAGGATTGTCAGAGGGTAGTTGGCTACATCAAGGAACGTCGAATCAGCAGTTGGTTTTTCTGACAGATGGTCTTCTCGAGGCGCCGCTTCGGATGTACACCTGGCACATTGGAGACAGGGCGCCGCATTTCCCATTTATGAGGCATGTAGCCTCGATCCCCAGGGATCTGATTTCTTCCTTCTCCTTCCTAGCTCTCTTCTCGAGGCTGATTCCTCTACTATACCTTCTTGTCTTATTCTTCTGACATGTCAGGCCTATTCCGTCTCAAGGTCTTTTGTAGGGTGGCGCAGGTAGTACCGGCCCCCGTGTATTATATTTTATTGTAGTGTAATGTAAAATAGGGTTAGGGTTAGGGTTAGGGTTAGATGAAAATGTGTATAAATAGTAAGTCTGGCCCGTTTCCAAGGGTCGGCGAAATTGATGATTTTGTTGTCCACAGTAATAGAAAAGCAGTATTTTCATTTCAGTTGCAGAGCTCAATGCTCCATTATTTCACCTTCCAATAGTTAGACACTCCCCTGGAGCTGCCATTGTATCACGCACTAGTGTTTGCTGGAAGAAATATTAATGAAGAAGGGAGAGTTCTTTGCAATGATGTTGTTGGTATTCAAACTTCTGAGTTAATGGTATTTTGTGTTACATGTTCCTTATGTCTTCTGCTCTGATATTTTAAGTAGCTTAACGACCTCTTTTCCCTTGCTACTGACAAAATACGAACTGATGGTTGTGTATTTCTTCGGTATTTAGTGTAGTATATCAGAGCATTATTGATGTTTCGAATGTTTAAACATAACTATAGATAGATGAAGTACTTCTGACCCTGCAGGATCTTTTTCAGTTTATTTGCTAAGTGTAGAATGCTTGGAGAAACCTCACCTTCCTGAATCTCCGGAGAGAATGAGTTGAAGAAACCAGCTATCCCCCTCGAAAACAGTCACTTCTCCCAATTGAGCCTCGCACCGTCGTGATCCGACACCCAGGTGCTTGGAGGCCCAGGGAATCTAACTTCCCCGAATAGCCTTTGCAGGCAGAGTTGGCCGGTACCCCCGGTACCCGGTGACAACTTATGACTGTTGGCGGACCCGGTCAGCAAAACCCCGTCAACAGATTCTAATGGTTTTCTTTTGTTACAGGTGTCAAAGTTTTTTCTCAATTGCTAAGGATCCACAGGTTCTTGTTCATGCTTCAAATGGATCTCTAAGGAGTCTCATTAGTTTTTGAAACTATTTAACGAAGTAGTACTTGGAATGGTGTATTTGTATTCTTGGAGATTCTTTTAT
Source organism: Thuja plicata (assembly GCA_018584345.1). Lineage (NCBI taxonomy): Eukaryota > Viridiplantae > Streptophyta > Pinopsida > Cupressales > Cupressaceae > Thuja > Thuja plicata. Next base: position 1,294,818 of record MU226413.1, read on the forward strand.
TTCTTTAGTTGCATACAAGATTTCTTTTTTAAATTGAGAAAGAAAAACATTGTGTATTCCTTCTATCATTTAATTTGTTTTTATATGCTCTATAAATATATAAGTAGATTGTCTATGTTGTGAGTGAAATTTTAGAATTAGAAGATTTTATTTGTTTGAATTATTTTTTGTAAACATTTTGCTTTGGAATCAGAAAATTATTAAAAAAATTAGATATTATATAGCTTAAAACATTATTATTAATTATTAAAAAATTATTATTGTAGTATAAATGAAGATTTTGTATTTCCTATGTTCAATTTTTCATAATAGATTTTTCTAAATGATTATTTTATTTATATATGATAAATTGAATATAAAATAAATAATATATCTTAGTCTATTTAAAATATTTTTTTTAAATTTCATTTTAGTTAAATTGAAAATTAATTAAAATTTAATTTATTCACATAAAATTCTATTTAAAAAAAGACCTTCCTATAAAATAAAATAAAAATTTAAAAAAGTCATAAAATACCAAAAAAATCTCTTATGACTTTTGAAGGTAATATAATATTTATTATTTCTAAAGTCAAACCTCCTTTTTAATTTCAAGATAACAAACAACAATATTGCTTTTATAATTGTTATATTTACATCATAACAATTATAAATGATTATGAGAATAGGATAAACCATAGCAAATACACAAAAATACTGCCACGTGGAATTAACCAGAAATTTTATTTTTTTTAATATTAATCGTAAAATACATTTCTTATAAAGAGCAAATATTTGTCGCAGGAAATGAGTATACGAAACACAAAGAAAGTCTGCGCCATTGATGTGATTCTGAAACAAAGTCGGTCCAGGTTCAAGTCTCGCTAGCATTTTGACATTCACACGCGGTGAAAGTCACATAGTTCACGAGTCTCAAAGTGAAATTCACGCACATTTAGTCTTAAAAAATTTCTTACCAGCTGGGCCGGGGCGGAAGAAAAAGTCGAGTTATTGCACTGAAATTTTCGTGGAATCTTCTTTTGATTTGACTTGAGCACAATTTGCGCTGTTTCCAGGCAACTCAACTGATCTTCAAACTTGTAGCACATTTTATTTATGACCGTGGATTGGACGTCTCTGCTTCCTAAAGATTAGGGCAAATAAACAATCTCCGCTTACGCAAAAAGCCGTACCGTTGTTTGCAGAAGGGAACTGGAAATCTGGCGGGGACCAAACGTTACATTTTTTTTAATGTGTTTGTAAGATTTGACCGTGAAGAAATTCAAAGATTAGCAAAGCAATGGATTTTCTTTCACATCTGATAGGTATTCAGCGTTATTCAATTACAGCAATGCGGTACAGGTTGTGATTTAGAGGAGGATTGACCACCTCTGTTGTTTGTCTTTTTGTCGAAGGAAGGTTTCTAAATTCCGTTTTCTTGTAGTCTTGCAAGGTGTTTGGCAAGGACTATTTCATTTATATATAGCGTGCCTTTTATGCCTGTGAAAGTCAGCTCAAGTTGTTCGGCAGGTAGGGGTAGACTGTAGGACTATTCGCATGTGGTCGGACTAAGCGTGTTTTTTTTACGATTGTGCAATTCAACTCTCTGAAGCCTGCAAGGTGTTTAGCAAGTACGATGATATAGTCGACATGGGGTCACACAAAGCATATTAAAGATCTCCCTGCAACAAAACAAGCAAATTCTTTTTCAGTAGTTCGGAATCAGGTTGAAGGAGGGAGAATCTTCAGAATTTCAGACTTCAGTGTGAACGCTTCTCAATTCAAGGTAAAGGCTGGTGAATTTGGCAAGTAAGTTCTTTGTCGGTAGATTAGAATCAGCTTGAAGGACAGGAATAAGCTTCCGAATTTCAGACTTCAGTGTGGACGGTTCTCCATCCAAGGCGAAGGCAGGCGAATTCGGCAAGAAAATTCTTTGTCAGTAGTTTGGAATCAGGTTGAAGGAGAGGGAGAATCTTCCGAATTTCAGACTTCAGTGTGAGCGCTTCTCCATTAAGGCCGAAGGCAGGCAAATTCGGCTTTATTTCAATGACTAGGTAGGGAGAATTGGTTTACTGAAGCATACAATTTGTTACGTTTGATAGTAGTGTTTCTGCCTCTGGGAAAGAGGGCTTAGAGGCATAGGAATGCTGAATTTTGATCTCCTGTACAAAACAGTTGTCAATTTGGAGGATTTATTGTAAAAATTCAAAAGAATTGACAAAAGATTGACAAGTTTAGGGATTTGCAACAAAGTTTTTGAAAACTTTGGCATCTTAGGATGCAATCACTAAATTGATGTATATAACCTTAGAAGAGGTTTGTTTTCCATATAACTTTTGAAACTCTTACCTTTTGACCTCATGTCTAAGCTTAATAGTGAACTCAAGCTTGCCAATCCACTTATACCCGGAGCACCTTAGGATGATGAACTTATACCTTAAAAGGCTAGGAGGCTCTTTTTGAGTGCAAAATTTGCAATCTTCTGAACAATAAATTTGGCATATTTAAAGTCCTGCCACAAAGCTTTGTGCATTCTTAAAGTTAATTTGCAGTTTTACCATTGCTAGTAACTTCTGCCTTAGACCCGCAAATGTACTTCTTTACAGATGCAAAATTTGCATTCTTCTGAACAATAGTTTCACATACTATAGGGTTTCCTGCAAAGCTCTGTCCATCCTTTAAGTCAACTTGCAGATTTTAGATGGCGAGCACCTTCTATCTTGCGCCAGTGAATGAACTTCTTGCCAGAGTGCTGTTAAGCATCTCAGAAACCACAGCTGCTGCCAAGGATGTGACACTGGAGCAAGAAAGCTTTAAAGAGTTTGCAACATATATTGCCAGTTTGAAGCCCATACTGGAAGATCTTCGTGCCAGAAGAGTAAGTATACATTCTGAGGCCTTGAGAACGAGTTTGGAGTCCTTGCATACTCAACTGCAGAAAGCCTGTGAGGTAATCCAGCGTTACAAAACAGGCAGTCGCCTGCAACTTTTACTCTCATGTAAAAAATTGCTTCAGCAGATGCAGGAAATCACAAAGGACATTGGAGATTGCTTGGCTCAGTTGAGCTTGGCATCATTGGAGATTTCCTTGGATGTTAGAAAGAAAACAAATGAGCTGGGTGAGAATATGCAGAATCTGGAATTCAAAGCTGCTAAGAAAACTGAGACTATCATTCTAAAGATTGAAGAAGCCATCAAAGAGAAACAGAGCAATGGTCACTACATAAATGAACTGCTGCTACAGATTGCAAATGTTACAGGAACATCCCTGAATCCAACATTCTTGGAAAAAGAATTGCATGACCTTAAGAAGGAAAAGGAGGAAATGGAATCCCGCAAGAAAGAGGCCGAAGCATTGCAGCTTGCACAGATCATTGACTTCTTGTACAACTCCGACATGGTTTCACATTCCTTCTCTATGAGCTCTCGAACTTCTTCAAGGATATCAGATCTGGAGGAGTCATTGAGCAGAAACAGCAGCCAGGACACTGGATGTCAAGTTGACGAATATCCCCTGAAAGCATTTACTTGTCCCTTGTCAAAGGAAATCATGGAGGATCCAGTGGATTTGGTCTCTGGTCATACGTTTGATAGACAGGCAATTTTAGAGTATCTAGGAAAAGGCAAAAGAAATTGTCCTGTTTCAGGTCAGGAACTTGAATCAATTGAGTTGAAGCCAAACCTCGCCCTCAAAAATTCTATCAAAGAATGGAAGGAGAGAAATATGGAAAACAAGCTTCAACATGCTACTTCAAACATTACTTCTAAGAATTCTCATGAGGTTAACCGTGCTTTGCAAGATCTTGATTCCTTAATGGAGAATCCTCGGAATAGGACCCTCATTGCAGAAAAGGGGCTCATTCCGACCATAGTTCATGCTTTAAAAACTTCTGGCGGTAGCATCAACACATGTACCGCATTGAAATGCTTGTGTTATCTTGCAAAGGATTCGGACCATAACAAGGTATGCCTTTTATTTTTCTCCTATCTTTCATTCATGGATTCTATTTTTTCTATTAACGATAGTTCAAAAAAGATAGTACATCATATGAGCCATATCAGCACTTGACCAACTAAACGGAATATAGGTCGCTGAGAAACAGCCATCAAAACTATACAACTAAACCAACCGTATATATATCAGAGTTTTATAAATAACCACAAGAGTTCAGTGACAAAAAAGCAGAAACGAGATTATAGCGATATGTGGGAGGTACAGTAGCATTTCCCACAACTAACTTCATAAAGTAAATGGCCCAACGTAAAGCATTAAAAAGATAACAGACTTGTAAAAAAGTAAAACATAATCCAGAAAAAGACAATGTTGAATAGCACATATGGTTTTATTTTTCTTGATTCTGAATTGACAAACGGTTAAAGAATAACGAGCTCACCTCTGCATCCAGAAAGAGGGCATTGACTTGAACAGAATGCATGCTACAACCATGCTACCACTAGGAGGAAAATGCATTTTGATTTTATTTTAGTAGTGTTACAAAAAACTGAAGTTCTCAAATTTGAGACTTCTCAAATATATTGCAGTGTCTTTTTTGTACTGCTTATATACGTGTATTTTTTGTAGTCTTAAGATAAATATCAGTTTAACCTGCAAAAAGACAGTCAGTCAATGTTTATGATTCCTGAATTCCTCATAAAAACTTAAAAACATGTTCCTCAACCAGTTGGTCTCTCAATTGATTGTAACAATTCTTCTTCCAAAAGCAGGAAGCCATCGTGAATGCTGGTGCAATCAGTTGTGCAGTAAACATGCTCGCTCAAGATGAAGAAGCAGATTATGCAGTGTCACTTCTGATGGAGCTTTCTCAGAGTTCAGCATGCTTTAAAAAGATAGGAAGTGCAAACAATTGCATTCCTTACTTAGTTGCCTTGCTTAACAGCAGCAATCCACAAACAAAACAAAATGCTGAGAGTGTCTTGGAGAATCTCTCTAGCAACACCAAGTTTGTTGTCAGAATGACAGAAGCAAACTTCTTCAAACCTTTCATTAGACTAATAGCAGAAGGTATGAATCGACCACTGAAATATCCTGATAATTCAAATACATTCATGCTTTGACTTGGGAATTTCATATAGTTCAAGTATTTTACTCACTACGGTAATCTTGGCAGGGTCAATTGACACAAGAGTTGCTTTGGCAACAGCACTCTCAAAGATGGATCCAAACAGTCAAAGCAGAAAAGCTTTTGCTCACCCAAGCCTTGTAAATTCTCTTGTCCAGATGATGTCGCAAAGTTCTCCAGAATGCAGATTAGCTTCCTTGCATGCAATTTTAAAACTATCCAAAGTTTCCAAAATTACAAAACGCCTTCTATCAGCCGATTCGGTTATTCCATCATTGCTTCAACTCATTACAATGCCTCTAGATAATCATATGAAGCAAATTGCTGCAGAAATTCTTGCCAATCTGATTGAAGCTTGCAAACCATCCAATTTTGAGAACAGTTCCAGATTGCTTGTTTTGCAATCCCAGCAATCTATAAGTACTTTCTTTGACCTCGTCACTACAGTAGAATCTGCTATTAAAGTCCATCTTCTCCGATTACTTTTTGGATTGGCAATGAAATCAGTAAAGGTCAAAGAAATAATACGGTCTCAGAAGAATGCTATCTCAACTTTGGTGTCATTCTTTGAGGGACAGCGGCCACAAGTGAGACTTCATGCTTTAAAACTCTTGTTTTGTCTTATGGAAGAAAATGCCTCAGAAATCGAACTTACAAAACATCTTAAAGATGTAGGCATGAGAAAGCTGGTAATGATAATTGCAAGCTCACCGAATGAAGAAGAAAGAGCAGCAGGTGCAGGTATTCTTGGTAGATGTCCAACCAGTGATCCGATGTTGGCTGAAATGCTTCAGAAATCTGAGGCTCTCAATGAAATTGTCCAGATTATTTCTGCAAAGGATCTACACATTAAAAATAAAATGAGTGGTGATAGTGATGCTCTTCTCGAAAATGCATTGGGAGCTCTGCTTCATTTCACTTCACCTTCAAATTTCGAGTTGCAAACTTGTGTTTCTGGACTCGAGATTCTTCCCTTGCTAGTTCAAATTCTGTCAACAGGAAGTTCTCTAGCGAAAGAAAGGGCAGCAACGGCACTAGGTCAACTTTCCAAAACCACTTTACAGAGAACAGAACCAATGTTATTGCAAAACCAACCACAGGGTTATTTACCCTTTCAACTTTCCCAAATTTTACCAATGTGGTGTTGCAAACAACCATTGAACTTTGATGTTCTCTGCTCGGTCCATAGAAGGGACTGTTCAAACAAAAATTCATTTTGTCTTGTTAAGGCAGAGGCTATGGAGCCACTGTTGAATAATGTTCGAGAAACCAGATCAGGAGTAGCAGAGGCTGCATTGGAAGCTCTTGACACACTTTTGCAGGAAGAAATTGTTGAATTTGGAGCGCAAGCTATTGTGGAATCCAATGGCATACCGGCCATTCTGGAAGTATTAGAGAGGGGAACTGCTTCAGCAAAGCAAAAGGGAATTGAAGTGCTAGAGAAGATATTCAAACCTTCAGAAAGGAGTTCTCCGAATAGCGAAATGGCTCGCAAAGTTCTGATTGAGCTGCTTCAGCAAGGGACACCTTTGATGAAAAAGAAAGCAGCAGCAATTTTGAACAAGATGGATATCCTGCCTACACAGTCCTCTTATTTTTGAAGATAATGAATGGAGAACAATCACAAGTAATGGCTGTAGATGTTTTAAGACTTCTGTAAAATTTTGGCACAAATGCAAAAGACAGATTGACCTGACTTCTTTAATGGTACAAGGATGGCGATTTGCTCTTGGTCCATCCTTTGGCCCTGTTCAAACCGACAACCATTTTGTAAACCCTGCAATGCACAGTTTTCTAATAGATTACTTTTTTCTGATCCTATGTTTGGAAGCATTGCAGTAATGCACACATCTTATGTATGGTGCAATCCAATCCCACAAAGGTGATTAGTTTCGTATCAAATGTTGTCAGAAGTTGGAATCTACAAGGACATAAAGGAGTCAATATTGTAGCAATGTGGCAGTGTTTTAACTGAGATGAGCAGCAACCCTGAAAAGCAACGTCCAAATATGAAGTGCAGAAACATGTTCTATTATAAGTGTCACCTACAATGCAAAAAATACACTCTCTCAGCTCTGGACAGTTGGATGTTAAAGGTCAAAGTATGACTAATTTTGTTAACTATCATGCAAATTTATATAAATCATTGTATCAGTATTTTGTATTTCACATATTTATAGAATTATATAGAAATATCAAGGACATGTTCCAGAAATGCTTCCGTTAACAGCAGCTTGTATAAATTTAAAAGGCTTTGATTTAAATATAGAGCAAACATGCGATACTGTCATTTTCATGATCAAGATCTACAATCATCTGTATACCTCAGGAGAATCTTAAAGACAGTTATAACACAGTTATAAATCTCCAGAGAGATGATGGCAAATTATGCAAAATTCTAAATACCAATCATATTTTTCGTTCCTTGCAAGTTTTTGCCAACAGAAATCCTGTATTCAAATGCTTTGGCAGATAAAATCCTGGAAAATAAAATTAATTACATTTCACTAAGGGAATAGCGGTAACTATGTCACTTCAAGAGGCCTGGCAAATGATCTCATAAATAAATTTCGCGTTGATTGACTCCCCGATTCTACAAGAATGTTGACAACATATGTAATCAAACAACCAGGTATGATTTGTGATAAAATCTTGTATTTTCTTTCATAATTATCTTCCTTTTTTAATAAACATTTTTGAGTTTCTTCCTCATATTGAGCAAAGAATATTTGTTACTTCATAATTTTACTCCCAAAATCAGTCTTGGCTAACCATCAAATGTTCATGCAGGAAATACAGATGACCAGAGAATTTGTATGTTTTAGATGAATACTTTCTTATCCCTTGCTTCTTGTTCTTCCAAAGTTCTTGTGATAGGAATATTTTTCCCTCCAACTTATTGGCATCCGTACCTCTGAAAGGGATCACACCGACGCTTGAGTGAATCAAGTATTTCCCAATTTAGATCCAAGTAATTCATAAATTTCATACTGATTATTAAGAGCATTTTATTTGAAAAGGTGAAAAGCAGAAAAACCTTATTAGATTTCATTCATAGACACATAACATCTAGCTAAACTGTAGGAAACTTTTTCTCCTTTGGAAACAGAATTTCTATTAATGCTCACTAAGCATTGAGCGACTGAGGTTCGGCAGCTGCATCTTTGTTCTTAAAGTTCATTTTAAGTTCTCATTTGTTCCTTCAAAGAAACCTTTTAACAATTTAATCTTAAATTCTTTGGAATTCATAAATGGCTTTAATTTATCTTGGAAAGAACCATTTGCATTTACAAAATGATAAAATCATGAGCCTTTTTACATAGTCAGATTCTAAAAACTGGAAAGTTCGTAAGTGTATGAAATAAAAACTTATTTTCCCTTCATTCATAAAGAGCAAGCCCAGGCCACTATGTTCGCAAGCCTTATACCTTTGCTACGCCATTGAACTTGCAGTTTGAACAAGTGAAGTACAGCGATGAGGTCCTTCATTTATGGCCTCACCGGTTCATAACTTTGAACAAGTGAAGTGCAGGCAGGGGAAACATACAGAGGGCTTCACCGATTAGAGAGGGAATGTTGGCGGTGGCATAGATTGGGGGAAAGTGGGAGTTCACAGACCGTGTTGAATGTTGTGATGGCTCTGCTCACTTTTTATGACTTTATCGAGCATATGCGACATTCCTCTGCAGCCGATCTTGTTCGATCTATTTAAAAGAAATTTGGACTGCGATCTCTTATTCATTTTCTTGTTCTGGATTTCTTTGCACGATGGATGTATGTATATTTACCTTTACAATAGATTCATTATAATGTTGATGGTTGGAAGTGTACATAGACTCAGGAAATATTTTTACTGTTGGGTTTGTATGTTTCCCTGTTTATCTCTTTTTTTAATGCTCTTTCTAGTTCATTTACAGTTGCTGGAAACGAGTTTTCTTAGATTTTAGGGCTATTAGCTGATATGGCTACTGCTTATTTAACTAATTAACAAGTTAAAGTTTGTTTGTGTGACCCTTTTGGCCTTTCAGGTCAGATAACTCAGCTTTTATAGTCTTAGTAGGAGATGATATCATCTGATATATAGGAGTGTTCTGTTCGTAGTGTATCCAGTTGCAATATCCTTCTGGGGCCAACTTTGTCATTTTACTTCCATGACGATGGGTTCGGGAGAGATTCCCAAAATCTGGGGATCAAATTAACTATACATTTGATACACGAAAACATTATAGGATGTTGATTCTGTACATTCTTTGGCACCATGTATCATTGTCAGAGCATTTAGGTCTGCTGATTCGGTATTGGGATTATTGTGTGTGACAATGCGGTTTCCTTCCGGGAAGACATCATGTATGCGGATGATTCCCTACCCATTTGGATTAAGCCTTGTACCAAATGAGTTTATCCTCCTGTTACCTAGTTGTGTTTTTGCCTGAGATGTAATTCTTCCTCTTGTCTGCGCTACCTCTTTGGATGGCATTGTGCATTAGGGTTCAGATTGGCGTACCAGACTTCATGGTTATCGCTTCATTTTTTTGTCTTTTGGGCATGTCTTTTACTCTACATTTGTATTAAGTATAGAATATATTGAATTGTGGTCACTATAAAATCTAGTTTAAATTTATTTCTGGAATATGCAGCATCCGCTAAAATATGTTGGTAAAGTAGAATGAATTTCTTAATTATTTGACTGCAATGTCATTGCATTTCTTTGAAGGCCTCTTTGAATTTACATTTTAACATAAAAACTTCCTTTACGAGGCTATGTAAGGGATTATAGTCCTTGAATTGGTTTTTTTTTTTTTTTTTTTGAAACATGCATTAAACCTGTCAATTACATTCTCTTTATTAAAGAACAATGGATTGGTCTTAGGAAAGAATATATAT
>MU226413.1:1312890-1325206 GCA_018584345.1 Thuja plicata
GAATAGATATGCACTATATCCAAGAGTGAACTATTGTATGTGACACAGATGTCTGATCAGTTCCAGTTATACGCTTATGCTCTTATCTTCTTTAAGGGCTCTATCTCATACTGATATCTTCATACTGGTCTGCTATATATCTTCTCTGACTATTTCTTCGACACTTCAAATATATCTTTACATTGCATATATATATGTTTATGCCTGAATAGACGCGAGTATAAACAAGACCTTAGTCGGCCCAAAAACAACATTCACAATCCTTCCAAACAAAATGGCTTAAGCGTGTTTACAACAATGTTTAATACATGATTACAAACTTATTACAATAGGCGCTTATCCTTTACATAACAAAATATTACACGCTAATCAAAATAATGAAGTAGGCTTCATACTCTGTATTCTGGACTGCCAGTGTACTTGTTCTTTCTGTAACTTGTTTGTACTTTCATTCCATACCATGCATGTATAGGGTAAGCATAATAACATACCATAGAGCTTAAGTCTGAATGCGCATATCCTGATATGATCGTACGCACATGTGTTGATGCTCTGATCGACTGTAAGTCACTGTTCTGTTATGTCTTCTACACTTAGTCAATTTTCACTTCATAGTTTACTGTCAAAACTTCATATGACTTTGTTGCCATAATGACAACACAAAATAAGCCATATACTCCCTAGGAGTCAACTTGCCAACACTCTTGATATAAGGTTGTAGACACCCTAAAATGGACAGGCTTGCGACTTTACATTAAAAACACTAATTTTCATCTATTAATTAATGGTTTTTAATCATTAATTAATCATCTATTTTCCTCTAAATTCATTCCCCAAATCATCTAATCAAATTCTCAAAATTAATTAAATAATTAATTTTATTTAATTAATTAATCTTAATTGATTAATTACTATTAATTTATTTATTTTTTATCGGTAACATTAGTATTTTTATTGATAAAGATAAGGAAATACATCAAAAGGCCAGTCTTTCGGATGGCTGTCGTATTACAAACCCACACACTTTCCTACGCTACATCTAGACTTTCACCATAGTGCTAAGAGACTAAGGGATATAAACATCCCAAGGAAGAGAATAGACAAAATTGGGGGAGTAATAATATACTCAAAAGGATGCATTAAAACAGCAGCCCTTTGTGCCAGCAAAACATCGAGTCACAAAAAAACCATTGAGAAACTCCCGCCACGTGACCACCGCACCATCTTACTTTTTGAACCAAGCGTCGGATTCTTCCTTGGTAAAATTTGGGATGGATCTGTCGCCTACAACTGAGGCCCGGGAACGACCAGCAGCCCATTTTTTCTTCTCCCCAGTGAGTGATGAGTCCACCCATGTTTCTACACTTGTGTTGGCCCCTATCGCCGCGCCTCCACCCCTGCCCAGTTGATATCTCACGCTTTTTATGGGAGTCATCTTTGTGCGCACCTTCTGTGCATCCTCCTGCTCCTCCGAATGCTCATACAACATTTTGACTATGTCCTGCCATGCCTTCATGGCTTTCAGAATGTGAAATTCCCTTGGGGTTGCAGATGACCACACGAGCAAGGGTTGCAGCGGCGTTGCTCCTCCTCCAATTTGCCTACATGGGTCTGTTCCCATGTGCATCCCAACACCCAGTTCAGCCCTGTTTAAAATTTCTTCGAAACCCTCCAGCCACTGCGGATCAATGCAGGCTTCCACGACTGTTCAGACCTCTTCCTTCGAGTCCCCCACCGAAAGGGCCAGAGCAACAAAAAGTGAGGCAATGTCCAGATTCGACTTCCTTCTCCAGTAGTCATCCAGGTATTCCGGGCCAAAAAAATCCATGACTGAGCTCATGAAGGCCTGGCCATCAAACAGGAAGATGTTTCTCAGTCGCTGCACCATGACGTTCCCTTTGTAATCCTGCGTCTGGTTGCTTGATTCCAACGCAAAGTTAGCCTCCATGATCTTCGCTCTGATGAAAACCCTGTACTATGTGATTTGTGTCGAGACCTTTCCAAGTTTAAATGTTTCCCAGGAAAATTTTGGATACACGCCACGAAATAATTTTCTTCATGCAGTCTTAATGAATGTTGTGAATTGCACTCTCATAATTATAAAAATTGATTCAAGCGTGCCTCTTTTGGTGTGTGAGAGAAGATCGGTATCAAGTTAATCCAACTTGAGAAGACCGAAATCTTCAAAAATTTCATCCTCTTTCCCATGGGGGTGATTTGCACCCAAGTTGGCCAAATAATTGGCCACCACATTTGCCTCCCGATATACATGGGAAATCAAGAAATCGTCAAATTTTAACATAAAACACCGTATCTGTTGAATATGTTTGTCCAGATGCCATGACTCCATGCTGCCTTCTTAATCCCATTAATGATGATTTCAGAATCGCCTTCCAAGTGCACCTTCCGAAAACCCATCTTCACTCCCATTAAGGTAGCTTCTTTTGTGACTTCACATTCTGCCTTGTTGTTAGTCCCGTCACGAAGCCTCCTTGCTGCGATAGCCACTGTGTTGCCCTCATAATCCCATGCTATACAGCCGCACCCAGAGGTGCCTGGATTGCCTCTGGCTGCTCCGTCAAAATTAATTTTTATCCATCCTTCGTCTTGAGGTTGCCACCACATTTCACCTTACGCAGAGAAGGATTAACCCTTTGAAACCCATGAACAGGCTGAATTACCATTAATTAATTAATTAAATTAAATCTCCTATAGTTTAAATTCAAATATTTAAACTTACTAATTAAATTCTTCCAATTAAATTAATTTAATTTCATCAAATAAAACAATTCTTAATCAAAAAGAATTCAATTATCTCACATGTTGAAAACATTAATTAAATAAATGAATTAAATATTCATTTATCTTCAAAGAGATAACTCCAATCAGATCACATGGGTTACTCCACCCATCTCTCCAGTCCACATGGGTAACTTCACCCACCTCTTCAGTTCAAAAAGGTAACTCATAATTAGCTCTTCAGTCAACCAAACTCTATCTCCTCTTTACCAAATGAAGAGGTGGAGTTTACTGAGGACCTCTCCAGTTCCTTTTGATCTCAACTATTCATCTCCCTATCTCTGGGATTGATCTCAACCATTCATATCATCACCAAAACCTATATAATACACCCTTCATAACCATTTGAAGGATCTAGGATTTCAAGCTCTCGTGTGCCATTACTCTGTCAGTTTGGTTCTAGCATTCAAGCCATCTTGCGATCACACACCTATTTCAATTAGCAAAATTCTTGACACTTCTCAAGTCATAGACGTTGCCCCGCCAATACTAAGCATCAAGAACATCATTTCGAAAGGAGTAGAGAGAAACAATAGAAGCTTCAAGCATCGTTGGGTTTGCATTTATTTGTTTTCCTTTCTCTTGCTTGTACATTTTATTGATTACGTTTCATTGTTATTCGTTATTGGTAGTATTGTGTATTTGGTTTAGATCATTGTGAAACCTTTGCTACTGACCCTTGCCTTTGGAAAGCTTGGGAATCCATGGATCACGATCGAAGGAGGCGTACATTTTGGTGAACCCGACGTGAACAAATAGCCCAAATATCTCTTGCAGACGAAGAACCAGATTGATCAACCACGACCGTACGGTCGTAAATTTAAAAATCAAACTTTTCTTCGATACTTGTATTATTTCGCAATTGTTGGTATTTTACCGCAATCATCAAAACTGTGTCGCAATCGACTGGTTTAATACCACAATTGATTGCAGGCTTTCGCAGTATTATTTTGTCTAATTCTGTCTTCATTCTTTGGGTACTTTGCCGCAATTGTCCGATCCGTGCCGCAATTGAACTAATTTTGTCGCAATTGCCCGATCTGTGTCGCAATCGACAGCATTTCGCCGCAGTTGCCAGTGCTTTACCGCAATTGCCAGAAGTTTTCCACAGTTGCCAGAAGTTTGCCACAATCGCAGAAATATTGCAATACCAAATCCAAATCTTTTGTCTATCTATTTCTAAATTGACATTTTTTCAGTTTCTGTGCAGGATTGGATCAAATCACTGAGGACAGAGAAGGGTAAGTTTTGGTAAGCATCATTCATTATTTCAAAGTTTTATATACTCTCATTTTTTGCAAATAATCCTTTTTTGTACTAACATGTTTAAACAAAGCAAACTAAAAGGAATTCATTTATCGATTTGGGTTTAAAAAGAATAGTGCTTGCAAAACATATCACATCTCATATTTTGGATTTGGGCTTAAAATTGACGTGAGGATTAAAATTGAACAAAAGGCAAAAAATCTCTCAATTTGGTGCATTAAAACTGAACAAGCAATCAACACCTACTTTTGGGCTTAAAATTAAACATTGGTGTTTGTATGGTGGTGTAGCTTAGTTCACACTTTAAACTTTGGAGCTTAATCGATTTACCTTGTGTCTTGAGTTTTGGGTGCACTTGCACAAACTGTTAGATTACAAACCTTTACACTTTTTTAGAAAGGCCTGTCTGGGGAATGAGCTTCTTCCTCGGAGAACGACCTTAAACCGGTAATCCTTCTGATCGGTATATAAACAAGGTGCAAACCAAAGTCCTGTCTTATCTAGCCAAGCTCGGGTGAGGCGTGTTGATAATAGTCTGGATCGGGTGAATATCCCTAAGGAGCCAGCGTGGTCAACTAGGCTCTTAAGTGAGTCACGCATGTACAAACCGATTGGAAAGACGTCACGGACCCTTACTACAACCTTGATTAATTAGAGGCCAACCCATTATACCTCCGAACAGATACCTTATTATAGTGCAAGGGGTTGCAGAATTTCCCCCCAAGATTCCCAACATATGTGTCCCACGGTATTTGTGTAGTGAAAGAGATCTTCACTTCACAGCAACAATACCTGGAAACGGCAAAAACACAGGCACCTACGTCATGGACCTTCGTGTCCTAGTAGTGTGACAATTGTTGTGTGAGCTAATGGATATTCAAGCATTGGGCCTATAACATTGTATTTTGAAGCCATTGACCTAGATTAATCTGATTGTTCATTGTTGAGACCTCGTGATAACCTTGCAATTTGAAAAAGTTGTAGAACATACACAATTTCAGTCTTCATTTCCCAAAACACAGTGTCTATTGTACTTTTCCTTTGATCAGTTTCTGAAAACGCAAAATAAAACATCCAAACTGTCAAAATGAGTCAAACGTGTTAAAGTCTAGGGTTGTCAACGTCAACTGTCTTACAAATCAAAAGCATTGTTCCAAAAAATTCAAAATTATCAAGCAGTGATACTTATCCTCTAGTCTTTTTTAGACTATTCCTCATTTACCACAATTGCCCACATTGTGCCGCAATTGAAGGAAGTTTGCCGCATTGGACTTGTTTATTGCCGCAATTGTTGTGTTTATTACTGTAATCGGTGACAAACTACCGTAATCGACCAGTTATTTTACTGCAATCGGTGAAATTGTACCGCAATTGACCAGATATACTATATTCCTGTGTTGACCTAAAACCTTGAAAAAATTCTTCATTTGGTGTCCAAAACTAGTGTCTATCCCAAGAAAACATGGAGAACATTGTGTGAATCTCGAAACATTAAAGATTACCCTTTCTCTGTAGAGCATGATTATTGTCAAAAATATTGTTAGTTCGAAAGCTCAGACTCGAAATACCTTGATCTCATCATATCAAACATCATCATCTTTATCAAATTGACTTTGTCCAAAGCAAAGGTCGGCAAATCTTATCTTTTTATCATCACCACTTTGAGATCAAGTTATATCAAAATCTGTCCTTAGAATTACCCTTGTCCAAAACATAACTTGGACTTCCTCAGAAAGGATCTTCTTCTTTGTTTTCTTTATATCACTTGTTTTAGTTACAAAACTTGGACCGCACTATGTCTCAAACACCTCATGGAGGACCTTACACGAGGTCTAAGGCTAGAACTCAACTTGATGAGTCATATCTCAACCATTTCCCCGCTTGGGAAACAGAGCAAGAGAACGATCCCTTCATGAACACCAATTTTGCTCTATTTATTGAACAACCCCGTGGGGCAGCCTTTTTCTAAGATATCACAGAAGAAGAACTTGAAGATGTGGAACAAGATGCTTACTCCTTGAAAGTAGTTGACGTTGTTGTAGAGAGGAACCCTGAACGTTACTTGGCCATGCTAATAAAGAAAGGAGTCAAACACCCCGCTAAATTTAGTGTATCGACTATATGGCCTAAAAACCCTCTCACAGGTCAGAATACTACTCAGCTTCCTCAGATACTACCTGTTGTGTCTCCAATCTTTCCACCATTGGTTTTACCCACATTGACACAGACTGTATCTAATCAAACCAATGACCCGACCTAGGCCAGCACATCATCTACTCAAGGCATGACAGGCTCGCAACTAAGTGCACCCATGGTCACTAGTATGCCTCCACCTTCAGTCTCATGGCCAGGACAATCAAGCTCTCATGTTATGCCTTCAATCCCACCAAACACCAACTGTTCTGAAACTATGCCGCTGCTGCAGTCAATTCACACTAGTCTTGGGATCAACATCTCATGCCCACAAGGATCCATCTCTGCAGAAATGACTTACAGTCAAGGCCCACCCAAGGCTACACCTTTGCCCATTCTAACACCAATCCAACCTCCACAACAGCAACCTCAACTTCAGTTGCCTCAATTTCAACCCCCGCAACAGCAACCCCAGCTTTAGTTGCCTCAGTTCCAACTCCTGCAATAGCAACCCCAGCTTTAGTTGCCTCAGTTTTAACCCCCGCAACAGCAACCCCAGCTTCATTTGCCTCAAATCCAACCTCAACGACATCAACCCCAGTTTCAAACCCAACCTCAGCAGCAGCAATACCAACCCCAGCAGTATCAACCCCAGTTTCAATCACAACAACAAACTTATCAAAACCCACCATGGGTTGCCCATGTCACTACAGTTACAAATCACTCGGTGGGGAATCAATATCAAGTCCCTAGGATGAAATCCTATGTTCCTACTCAAGGGACATAGGGGCGCAACCTCATACCCACCACAACACAAAGGAACATCATTACACATCAGCCTCAAAATCAAACGGACATGTTAATGCAACAAATGCAAACTTTCAAACCCAAATGATGGATATGCAAAATCAGGGAAAAACTAAATCCTATACTGCAGAGGATTTATACCCATACCCCTTTGACCATTCTCTTCACATGTCTCTGTTCCCAAATCACTTCTTGGTACCAAAATTTGACAAATATAGGGGCAGTACCAACCTTATTGAACATATCTGAGAGTTTTTTGCTACTTGCATCAAAGTCGCTCATGATGAGACATATCTAATGCGACTGTTCCCACAAAGCTTGGCCAGACCAATAATGGAATGGTTCTCACATTTACCTCACAACATTCAGTCTTGGGGTGAACTCGCTGAAAAGTTCATAGCTCACTTCCATCATAACATCGAGCGCAAGGTCAGCATCAAGGACCTTTGCAACATCAAGCAGAAGGATGGAGAGTCTTTTGTGAAATTCCTACATAGATGGAGGAATACGGCAAACCGCATAACATTTGATGTGCCCGAACAAGACTTAATAGTCATGTTTGTTGACAATCTAATTCCAGACATGTCATTCACAACAGAGTTACAGTTAGCTCTAAACTTCACACAACTCATCGAAAGAGGAGTTCGTTGTGAGAAGAACTTAGTCAAACGAGGAATCCTTACAGATCCCACACAAACAAATACAAATAACAATGCAACGTAAAAATCTAAGTGGTGGAACAAAAACCAAAATGTCACTAGCGATGGTGTCATTGATGTGAAGACAGTCAACTACGCACAACCCAAGGTGTCACTGCAAGGCGCACCTGTGGCAAACCAAAAACCCATAGGGCCCACTCAACAAGCATACACCCAAAACCAACCTCCCCTTGTACAAGCAGCCGCTGTGTCAAATAGTCAACAACAAAATCAACGCAAACCACGATTTCAATTCCAGCAACAAGATTTCACATCATTGGGAGAACCGATAGAATCAGCTTTACGCAAGTTGATACAATCAAACACTATCACTCTCCCAGAAAGCAGAGACTTTGAACAAGATGAAAACAAACCAAGGTGGTATAATGACAAATATTTCTGCGAGTTTCATGGGGTGAAAGGGCACAAAACGCCTAATTGTTACCGATTGAAACACGCTATCCAGGATCTGATTGACACAAGGGTCATCGATGTGAAGAATACTCCAAGCAAAGGCACAACTAATCACACTATATTCAACGATACCTTTTGTGATCACAACAAGGGAAAAGCCTCTGGGTCTGGTGGACAAACAAAACAAGTTAACTATACATATGCCAACAGTGATAATGTTATCAATTGCCTCAATCCTTCAGATAGCCATGTGGCTACAATCACTATCAAAGACCAAGGTAACAGTTGTGCTATAACAATGCGTCGTGCCAGAGTCGTCTTGCAAGGAGTACCATCCTCAACTACTACATCGGCCAATCCTATAGAAAACTCAGATCCACAAATAAGCATAGTGGACCAACTAAAGCGCACACCTACCCAAATCTCTATGTTTGACCTATTGCGCATATCTCCACAGCATAAACTAGCACTTGACCAAGCCCTTCAGAATGCAGCTGTCCCAAGGGACATAACACCCGAGAGCTTCCAAACAATGGTCAACCATATAGCAGCTAACAAACATGCCACATTCATAGACCGTGATGTGTCATCACATAAACCCCTGCATAATGATCCTCTGCATTTACTTGTCCAGGTCCAAAAAAGCGCTATCTGTAGAGTCCTTGTTGATGGTGGAGCTGGGTTAAACATTTGTACTCTAAAGTTAATCAAGTAACTAGGATATTCAGAATCAAGCATTGATGTCATAAGGAGGATAAATATCAGAGCTTATGATGAAAAGGAAAGGTCCTCTAAAGGTATTATCATCCTACCTATTCGTATTGGTCATGTGGTTAAAAACACTCCCTTCCAAATCTTAGACCTTGAGTTGGGATACAACATGCTACTAGGGAGACCTTGGATACATAAAATGCAAGCTGTACCTTTGACATACCATCAATGCATCAAGTTCCCACACCAAGGAGAGGAAATCATCATAGAGGGAGATCCCAATCCCTTCCAATATTGTAATGTGGTCCAAATCAGCACTGATAAGCAAGTACCATCAAACCAAGATGCAAGCATCCCATCCTCTTCAGATTCGAATCCCAAGGATGTCACACAAGCAACAGGAAAGATAGTCATTAAACAAGATGCAAGCATCTCATCCTCTTCAGATTCAAATCTTAAAGATATCATACAGAAAGTAGGCAAGATATCCATCATGGACAAGGGCTATGGTGAATACAGATATGAAGAAGCTTTTACCATCACGCACATGCCTCAAAGCCCAAGAACTCATGGCATGCCACAACCTGTTATTGCAACAGAAACTCCGCAGCCTGTTCTATTCAGATGTCCACCCACAACCTTTGTCTGATGGGGAGACAGCGGAAGAAAATCCTTTTGAACAAGACATCAATACCTAGTTATACCAAGATTCCCCTGAGACAATCCAACCACCATTACCCTTGGCGAACTATGGTAATGGTTACACAATGATACAAAGATTTGGGTATGATGGTACAACCAAGCTGGGGGAAAGACAACAAGGAATATATGAATTGCCTCTCCCACCAACCCAGAGAAACACAAGAGGTTTGGGCCATGGACAAAGCACCAGTCCTGTCATCCAAGACATTCAAGTCAATCAAGAGAAAATGGTAGAGATGCACCTGGGGCACAACACAGAGCATGTCTTAATAAGCAACATATTAGCGCAGTTGTTGCCTGCCGAAGAGGGAACCACACAATCCCAAATAAACCTACACATAGCAATCGATGATAACCAAGGAAGTGAGACATCGGACGAGCATTCTATTGAGACAAACTCCCACGAGTATGAGTGGAAATCCCTTCATGACTCTGAACCGTCAATCCCGTATTATTCCCCTCGGTCATACATCATCATAAATCTAGCAGACCTATTTGACCAACTGACCATTACCGAAAAACCCTGTATAGACAAACATGTCATCTATCAGACCTCAAGTGGTGCGTCCAGATCATAGTCCATTTTTGTAGGCACCATATCAGCAGTCCCTTTCAGTCAACCAAAGCCAAACAGTCGTGAAAGTGTCTGTCTTGTACACCCTGAGCTTATAGAGTGGGATCAACAAGGACCACCTGATCTCGATGTCTTCGAGAACAACGAGGCGATAGCTCATTTCATGGGACTGAGGGAAGGCATTCCATCAGGAGATCACAAGGCAGGATTCTCCTTTAACCTAGACAAAGCAGCATACTTCGGGGAGGAAGCTCCTCTTTCTAGTCCACAAAGGAAAAAAGAACAAACGAATGATAAAAAGCTAAAAGAAGACGTATCTTCTAGCGAAAACCTCACTGAGGCGCTAGATGGGAACAAGGAACTTCTCCCCTTGACAGAGGAGAAATCAGTACTACTAGCAGAAGAAAAAGAGGAAATCAACTTGGGGGATGACAAGAACCCAAGGAACATATACTTGGTGAAATCACTCACCCCTGAGGAGAGAGAACAGTTTATCAGTTTCTTCAAGGAAAGAATGATCAATTTTGCATGGTCCTACTCGGATATGCCAGGGTTAGATCCAGAACTAGTGCTACACCATCTCCCATTGTTGTCCAATGCCAAACTTGTCAAACAGAAGCTGAGAAAGATGTATCCCCACGTTGCATTGCTAGTCAAGGGAGAACTAAAAAAGCTCCTGGATGCTAAATTCATCATACCTATACCATATGCAGACTGGATATCTTATTTGGTACCAATTACAAAGCATAGTGGTTAGATACAAATTTGCACAGACTTCAAGGATCTCAACATAGCATGTCCCAAGGATGACTTTCCTTTACCAAACATTGATATGACAGTAGACCTCACTGCCGGACATCAAATGCTATCGCTCATGGATAGATTTCCAGGTTACAATCAAATAAGGATCGCGCCAGAGGACCAACACAAAATAGCTTTCACATGTCCTTGGGGAACATATTGTTGGAATGTCATGTCGTTTGGTCTAAAGAATGTCAGAGAAACATATCAAATCGCTATGACGACTATATTTCATGATCTCAACCACAAGACAATGGAAGACTATGTGGATGACGTACTAGCCAAATCAATACTTCAAAAGGATCATCTACAGGTCTTGGGACCCATCTTTGATAGAATGTAGGAATTCAAAGTCTATCTAAACCCAAAGAAGTGTGCATTTGGTGTCACAGTAGGAAAATTACTAGGGTTCATAGTATCACACAGAGGAAACGAAGTGGATCCAGCAAAGGTCAAAGCAATATTGGACATGCCTCCACCATCGAACCTGGACAACTAAGAGGGTTACAAGGAAGGCTCCAATCGATTAGACACTTCATAGCTCAACTAGCAGACAAGTGCCACCCATTCCAACATCTATTGCATAAAGACATCAAATTCATATGGACAGAGCAATGTGAACAGGCATTTCAGATATTCAAAGACTACCTCCTTAAGTCTCCTATATTGGTACCACCAGTACAAGGTAGACCATTGCTTCTATATATCTCAGCGACGGAATCAGCGTTAGGTGTACTCTTGGCACAACATGATGATGCAGGAAAGGAGAGGGTCATCTACTATCTAAGCAAAACTTTGGTTGGATATGAGCTAAACTATACGCCAATTAAGAAGTCATGCCTGGCAGTTGTTTTTGCTTCTCAAAAGCTAAGACATTATATGTTGAGTCACCAAACAAAATTGATCGCACATATTGATCCTCTAAAGTACCTCCTAAGCAAAGTAGCACTCACTGGATGACTAAAAAAGTGGGTAATGATCTTAAGTGAGTTTGACATTGAGTACGTAGACAGAAAGGCCATCAAAGGACAAGTGATTGCAGATCAACTAGTAGAGGCACCAATTCAAGACCACCAGTCTATTAATTCTAACTTTACTGATGAATCTATCATGACATTACAACCGGTGATTGAGGTATGGCAACTTTATTTTGATGGATTGTGTACGAACTGTTGGAGCTCTCAATTTTTGGCAAAATTTAGAGTCCTATAAAGTGATAAAACTCTAAAAAATGGAATCCTAAAATCTATGCCCAATAATTAATAATATGATGAAGTACATTACATGGGATACAAAAACATATTGCTTTTCAATTAAAATTTGAGGGATTATGGAAGGAAGCTCTATGAGAGAAACAATCAAAATTCTACAAGCGAAGGTTTCAGAGATGCTGGAATTTAGACCTACTGCA
>MU226413.1:1337484-1360449 GCA_018584345.1 Thuja plicata
TTTAATTTCATCAAATAAAGCAATTCTTAATCAAAAAGAATTCAATTATCTCACATGTTGAAAACATTAATTAAATAAATGAATTAAATATTCATTTATCTTCAAAGAGATAACTCCAATCAGATCAAATGGGTTACTCTACCCATCTCTCCGGTCCACATGGGTAACTTCACCCACCTCTTCAGTTCAAAAAGGTAACTCATAATTAGCTCTTTAGTCAACCAAACTCTATCTCCTCTTTACTAAATGAAGAGGTGGAGTTTACTGAGGACCTCTCCAGTTCCTTTTGATCTCAACCATTCATCTCCCTATCTCTGGGATTGATCTCAACCATTCATATCATCACCAAATCCTATACAATAAACCCTTCATAACCATTTGAAGAATCTAGGATTTCAAGCTCTCCCATTACTCCGTCAGTTTGGTTTTAGCATTCAAGCCATCTTGCGATCACACACCCATTTCAATTAGCAAAATTCTCGACACTTCTCAAGTCATAGACGCCACCCCGCCAATACTAAGCATCAAGAACAGCGTTTCGGAAGGAGTAGAGAGAAACAATAGAAGCTTCAAGCATCGTGGGGTTTGCATTTATTTGTTTTCCTTTCTCTTGCTTGTACATTTTATTTATTACGTTTCATTGTTATTCGTTATTGGTAGTATTGTGTATTTGGTTTAGATCATTCTGAAACCTTTGCTACTGACCCTTGCCTTTGGAAAGCTTGGGAATCCATGGATCACGATCGAAGGAGGTGTACAAAGGTCATCTCTCATGCTAAGCTTGCAACGTAAGATCATGAAATGACTTCAAGGTTCCTGAATTTGTGGAATGACTAGCTTAGTTGAAATGATGTGGTTTGCTAGTTAACCACCTAAGGGGACTTACACTATTTGTTTGATGGGAGTTGGGCTTAGCTTGCAATGTATACTCAAATGTTACTCTCAACTTCACTTCACAACTCTCTTAAACTACATCTACTGCTACTTCTACCCCTAACTAGGAATGCAAGGAATCATGGATGACTTGGACTCTACCAAATGGAGGCTTGCATGTGACCTCAACTCCACCTGGTGCAAGCTTCTAAGGATCTCGAATGGTTTTCATAGCAACACATTTTCCTTAATCCAACTTGGAAGTACAAACTAAGGATCCAATGCCAATTGAACTTAAGTGCAATGACTAGTTTACCACACAAGGCTTCCTCACAATCAGAAAGGAGGCTAGTGGCCTAGTTTTAATCGAGTCACACAAGAAAACATCCACAACTACTTTCATCCAACTAACTACTTTGATAACATGGAAAGGAAATCTACTCCAAGTAAGAGATCGAAGAAACCATGAAATACTCCAAACATCACATACATTCACCATGAAAACCAACAATGAAAGAAGGAATAATTTTGATAGTATTATATCAACAATTTGATCAAGTCTTCCTTGGCTAGCCTACTCTATTCTATCTTTTCTCCTACTCTAATCTAATGCTCCTTAGCTATTGAATCTCTCTAGCTAACCATTCATTACAAATGAGAAGGCCTTGGCCTTTTATAAATGTCCAATTACAACAAAGGGCCAAGATTCATTTGAAATGAAGGGCCAAGATTCAATCCTATAAACCCTAATTAGGGTTTCTAATTTTTCAACCAATTACAAGAGGGCACCAAATCATGGTCCAATAAGAAAATTACAATGTTTTGTCAACCGATAAGAAAATAGGACACTTGGCATGCTGTGATTGCTTGTGCTTGAAATCTGAAATTTTTGATTGGAGAAGACACCTAACTGCCACATCATCATCCTTATCTTGTAACTCTAATTGTGAAGAGAAAATACCTCTTGATACTCAACATTTCTAACTTTGATTAACTCTTCTGAAATTATCAACTCCTTGGAGATGAATGGGATGACATGTTCCCAAATTGCTTCATCCTCTCAACTCTTCCATCCTTGTCCTTGGAAATCTTCTCATGGCCATGATTTGGATTGACATCCTTAAACTTGAAAATGCCTTCAAGTGCTTGGACTTGTCCCTCTGATCTCGATATTGAATCCCAACTCCATCTCAATTTGAATAGCCTTGATGTCTTGTCCTTCGATGACTTGGTGTGGACTTCCTTCCCACTTGTGATCTTTGAACTTGAAGTCTGAAATCCCTCGCATTGATCCTTGAATTCTGATTTCTTTACTTGAATATCCATCTCATTTGGATTCGTTGAGCATGAGCTTGAAGTCTTCACTTGTTGGCGTGATGATGGAGGACATGCATTCCATCCATTGTTTGATCTTCTAAGTTGTTCCCAGAATTTTCTCTCCAAGGAAAGTAGCTTCCCATGATGTCGTTGCCAAGAGTTCCAAGATTTTCCATTCAACCCTTTCTCCTTGGTTGTCTTTCCCTTTTTCATTTGAAATCCTCAAGCTTGGAACTTGGAGCATCACTTGAAGCCTCAAACATTTCCTTTCCCTACAAAACATCAAGCAAACACGTCTTAGCTATCTTTGTTCACGATGCTACAAATATGAGAATAGTAAATTAGGAAATAAAACCCCTTAGATGAAGCTAATGAAGTTGGATTAAAATTCTAAAAATGATGTTATTTCCATATTTCATGCCCTTTACCAAAATGACCAACTGATTAAACAACAAGTTATGATTAAATAAAATCTCAGATTTAGAAATTGAATTTTGATTGCTTTGAATTCGAACTCTTTATGACATGAATTGAAATTTGAACCAATGAAGTTAAAGGAAAGGGAGGGATGGGGTAGAGCCTTGAGAACAAACCCCCATCACTCGCAACCAAAAAAAAAATCAGAATGCAATCAGACCTGTAGCTCTTGAGGAATTCTAAGATTTCAGAAAAATGCAAGCTACCCTCTATGAAAATGTTGTAATCAAATCTGCTCCTTGCCTTGAAGAAGTTGGGAAAAGGAAATGGAAAGAAGATCTTCCACCAAAGCCCTACTTCTAAAGATGAAATCCAAATTTTATTAAGTTTGATCTACTCCCTTCGGAAGAGAAGTCGCATGTTGAATGGTGTGAAAATGGTTTGAAACTACCCCCCTTATATACCTTCTTGCTCACCTCTCCCAAGGAGGCTGACTTTGATTTTCATTGGATAAATAAAATATGAAATATCCCCCTCCCTAAGGCCTACTTTCTTTCATTAATTTCTTGTTTGCTTATTGGGACGATTTTTTTTTTTTAATTTTGGTCTTGCTTATGGTGGGCAACTTGGTTTGGAGGGGGGGAATAAAAGATGAGGGCAGAATTGTCCTATGGATGGGAAAATTCCACCCAAGAAAGACATAAAGATCTCTTACCCCTTGGACAAAAATCCACTCACAAAACATCCCAAACAATAATTTTCCAAAGCCGCCTAGACTCCATCCCAAGGCTCCATTAGGGAGCGGAATTTCATAGCACATAGGACAACCCTTTTCCTATGACTGGGCGGAATCCACCCAGTCATGGGACATATGCAAATTTCCCCATGGTTCAAACTCAATAATCTTTGAAAGATCAACACTATAGTGCATGCACTCCATGACCTTTTTGCTAAATACTTTTTTTCGAACCATCGAGGGTGAGGAAATCTTGGAGAAGAGGGAGAAAAGGAGACCAGCTCCTTGGGTAGAATTTTCCCATGGATGGGACAATTCCGCCCAAGGAAGGACAAGATAACTCCCTTGGGACATACCCTCCATCACCCGAAATCTTCAAAAAAATAGCTCAAAACACCTTCTTATCTATCAAGGAGGACAAAGAACATGCAATGAAGGGAGTGGAAATTTGAGGTGGATGGGACAACTTCATGTCCTATGACTAGTCGGATTCCAACCAGTCATGGGACAACTCCAATGTTGCTAACAAAATGTTTAAAATTCAACCCCAAACTCCCATGCCAAGTGATTATGAATGTTTAAACCCACCTTACCTTGGAAGCATACCCCATCTTCCCTACGATTTTGATGGCAACAAGTGTTTGGAAGGGGAAAAGAGTGGGGCAAAGAATCATGGTGGAATTGTCCTATGGATGGGACAATTCTGCCCCAAGGAGAACACTAAACACTACCCCAAAACGCACTCCTTTCCTTGAAAAGGACTCCAAAATTTATTTAAAACAACTTCCAACACCCCAAGGATGTCATCCCACATGGCCAAGAGAGGGTATAATTTCATGGGGTATACGACAACCAACTCCATGGCAAAATTGTCCTATAGATGGGACAATTCCGCCCACCTTCAAGTCACTAAAAATTGCACTCCAAAGGTCAGATTCTTCTAAAACTTTTGCGAAACACCACCATTCCACCTAAGGAACCGAAATGAAGTGACCAAGGAGGGGTGTAAATTTGAAGGTCATAGGACAAACTGTGTCCTAAGGAGGCCAGAATTTTCCCAGGCATGGGACAAAGTAGGTTTGCACTTTGTACTTAGCCATTTTTCAGTTCAGGGGCAGAGAATTTATACAAATATAACATTTAAGTATAAGTCTGATTTATTTAATTTCTTATACTTTAAGTTATATTTGTATAAATACCTTCCAAGATGTTTGAGATAGGTTTCAGCTTCATAGGAGTTAAGGTGCAGATTCTAGATTTTGAGGGTTTTTAAAATATTTCAGGACTTAGCCAAATTTCAGGATTCAGCATGCCTTCAGCAAAGCTACCTCCCACAATCTATTTCAAATTTCTAAGATCAATTTGAAGCTGGAAAAAATATTTTCAAAGGGTTTAAACTTGTTTCATCACAAATCCTTTGGTTTTGATCCCATATTCCCAAAAGATTTAGCACAACTCTCGCCCATGTTTTAGACAGACTTGACTTCCCAGCAGGCCAAAATTGCCCAAAACCAGCCCTCAAACTTAGAGACTTGCCGGACCAAGGGGCTTGAAAACTATCACCAACAAAGACTACCTAAGACCACTACTCCTACTACTTGCAAAAGAGGGGGGGTCTCCATTTGCAATGGGGCGTTGGTGTGAAAATCTCACAACATCTAGCATCAACCCAAAGAAATGTTCCTAAACATTTCAAGGATAAGACTCGTTTGGAACCAAAAATCTTTGATCAATTCCACGTTCACCTATCCATCAACTAGGAAACGCACTCAAAATGGAGGAAATCATGAATTGAACTAAGAGCCTCTGTTCTTGATTACCCACGTGTGTGCAGGTGTGTTCATTCCCGCTCGACAAGAACTTAGTAACTTCTTAGATCCATTGAACTTAGCTATTTTAATGTCCTTACTCCAAAATCATCCTGGATAGAGCCTCGTTGCCAGCCAAGCATCTATAGCCCCGTCGAGGTTATCATTGTGGCCAACCACAAGCATGGTTCTACCTTTAGTGATTTTATTATAGCAGCGGTAGAGATGCTTGCACACCCTGAGCCAATTTGCTTTACTTTTCTCATTTTCATATTGATTTTTCAATTTTGCATTTTTTCTTCTGATATTACTTTTCTTTTCACTTTTCCATCTTTTTTTTGGCTTGCAGGCAATGAAGCCCGCAGAGGGTTTGGAAAACCACAGTGGCACTAGAGCAGGTGTATGATTTTCACTAAATCCAACTTCACTTTGAAACTACCAAAGAACTCAGAGCAATTAAGTGTGAGTGAAATGTTGTAATCGAAAGACTTGGATACTCAAAACACAACCATAATCCAATCCAAATTTAGGAAAAATCCTTTTCGCAGGACAAAGCTATTAGGAATCCAATCTCTAATTCAAGGGAATCCTCACAAAGACCTACCCAAGAAATAAACTGAACAAAACTATTGGGAGAACACCAGAGTGTGTTGTATGATCATCGCCTTTCTCACAAAATTGGATCCCTCTAAACTAAACCAACCAAAGCAAGCACCTAGACTAAAGCAGACCACTTGGGTCAAACGACTCAAGTAAAACCTAAAAACTAACTCACTAAGGCAAACTAAACCACTAGCCGACTAAGCCACTCAAACAAAATTCAAGTCAACTGACTCAAGGAAAATTATTCTTTGGGCTCCCTAAGACAACTAAACTGACCGACAGAAAGGGAAGCCTACTCTAACCCTCTTGAACCAAATGGTCCAGAACCAACCTACTCTAACTATGCACAAGACTATAAAGGGATGACACCAACTAGACCGATATATACACTAGATCTAAAATGGTTTCTCAGGATGTTCAAGAGCAACATGGCTTGGGTGATAATTCTCAATCTCGTAGACTTATCCTTGTACTCTGAAAAAGATTTAGTCACCTCAAACCCAAACTCAAGAAAACTATCATGCAAGCTCAACAATTGAGGCAATTCATTAGGTCTATGATCAATCCTTAAACAAGTGGTCTTTCCAAAATTTCCATTATCAAAATAACAACTTCCAAAACTTTGAACATTAGGAGCAGGGAAAGAAACAACCTGGCGTGAGTCAAATTCAAATGGAACCTGCAAATTCTTCACCACTTTAGAAGGTCGAAGTTGGTGATGGACCACCCCACTAGCATCAACATCAAACTCGTGAGTGATCAAGGCAGGATCAGTCGTTAAATCAAGGCCTTGGATTATTTCTCTAGGTAGCTTGTCCTTGTATAGCATGAACCACGCATCCTTGTGAGCATCGCTAAGTGCATCCTTAAAAATCAAGGATTCCTTGATGGTTTCTCCTTCAAATATATCCTCAAGATGATCAAGTGAAACATCCAATAGTAGCATCAACCCAAATTGTTCTTCATCTTGTTCTCCCAAGGAGTTGCATGTAGATTCTTCTTTATGAACATCTTGCAATTCTTCATGTGGAATCTCCAAAATTTTGGAATCTTCAAAACCGAAAGGAAGACCACCAAATATCTTCATAAGTTCATCAAAATTAATCCCAAGTGGCAAAGCCTCTGGAGGTTGGAGTTGATGGTGAACCATGCCACTCACAGTAACTCGATTATCTTGAAATACATTTGGTAATGAATCAACCTCCTTCATGATATCCTTTAGCATCCCCCCAAAGAATATGGCGGTAATGATGTTCTGGAATGCCTTGTCTAGTTGTTCCTCATATCTTGATTCACTTGTAGTAACTTGAAATTCCTTGTTCAACTTGTCCACTTGATTGTTTCTTTCATGAAGGGTTCTAGAGATTTCTTGCAATTCATCCTCAAGAATTCGACTTTGGAGCATGAGGGAAAGTTCACCAAGGATCACCTTTTCAAACTTGTTATAATCTTCTTCTAGCTCCTCAAGATGTGGATCTTTGTCTGATATACTTCCTCTTCCTTGGATGAATTCAATTGCTTCCTTGATTTTCCTATCAACTTCTTCCTCTTGTCGAGTAATATACGAAAGTTGATCCTTCACTTTGTTATCTTGATCATTAAGCTCAACAATACTTTCATGATGCAACTCATATTCCTCTTGACCCTTTGGTTCCCAACTTGAGCGATAGGTGTCTTCTTCATTCTTTGATTCTGAACTTGAAAGCTGAAAGAAATCCTTGCCACCTCCCGATACATCCTCATACCAACCCATTTGAAACTTGATTAAGTCCATGGCATCTTGACATAATGGGAAAGCATACTCTGAATGTGAGAGGCTATGCACACTGCACCAAGTATTTCCTCTACTTCTACTTCTTGGTTTCCTATTGATATCCTCTTTGATCTCAAGGAACACTGACTCTGAACTGACAAGCATTGCAGGCTCATACATCTTTGAAAAAGAAATTCTTCCTCTTAATGCCAAATCCACTTTAAAAAGGAAAATCAAACAATGCATCTCCTCATGAGCTATGGTACCATGGATCCTATAATGCCCTGGTACTGCAAGATGAGATAATTTGAGTGGATGCAACCTCTTACTCAAATCAAACCAAATGGGAAGAACATCCACCCTCCTATCCATTGAGAAACCTTTCCTTTTGGATTTTTTCTTTTTCACTTTTTTTTTACCTTTTCACTTTTTTGGATTTTTTACTTTTAAGGAGATCTTCTCATCTCAAATACAACTTGAAAGCCCATATTTGTTGAAAATTCCATGAACGAACTTTGTTCGGCCCTCCTTCTACCGCCAATTTCTGTTGATGTGAGTTTTGTTCCACCGCAACATGTAGAATCAAACACTTAGTATTCCAAGATGAAATACCAAATACTTAATCCTCTCTTGATATAAGGTCATCTCTCATTCTAAGCTTGCAACGTAAGATCATGAAATGACTTCAAGGTTCCTAAATTTGTGGAATGACTAGCTTAGTTGAAATAATGTAGTTTGTTGGTTAACCACCTAAGGGGACTTATGCTATTCATTCGATGGTAGTCGGGCTTAGCTTGCAATGTATACTCGAATGTTTCTCTCAACTTCACTTCACAACTCTCTTAAACTACTTCTCCTGCTACTTCTACCCCTAACTAGGAATGCAAGGAATCATGAATGACTTGGACTCTACCAAATGGAGGCTTGCCTGCGACCTCGCCTCCACCTAGTGCAAGCTTCTAAGGATCTCGAATGGTTTTCATATAAACACCTTTTCCTTAATCCAACTTGGAAGTACAAACTAAGGATCCAATGCCAATTGAACTTCAGTGCAATGACTAGCTTACCACACAAAGCTTCCTCACAATCAACAAGGAGGCTAGTGGCCTAGTTTTAATCGAGTCACACAAGAAAACATCCACAACTAATTTCATCCAACTAACTACTTTGATAACATGGAAAGGAATTCTACTCCAAGTACGAGATAGAAGAAACCATGAAATACTCCAAACGTCACATGCATTCACCATGAAAACAAACAATGAAAGAAGGAATAATTTTGGTGGTATTATATCAACAATTTGATCAAGTCTTCCTTGGCTAGCCTACTCTATTCTATCTTTTCTCCTATTCTAATCTAATGCTCCTTAGCTATTGAATCTCTCTAGCTAACCATTCATTACAAATGAGAAGGCCTTGGCCTTTTAGAGATGTCTAATTACAACAAAGGGCCAAGATTCATTTGAAATCAAGGGCCAAGATTCAATCCTATAAACCCTAATTAGGGTTGTGAATTTTTCAACCAATTACAAGAGGGCACCAAATCATGGGCCAATAAGAAAATTACAATGTTTTCTCAACCAATGAGAAAATAGGAGACTTGGCGTGCTGTGATTTCTTGTGCTTGAAATCTGGAATTTCTGATTGGAGAAGACACCTAACTACCACATCATCATCCTTATCTTGTAACTCTGATTGTGAAGAGAAAATACCTCTTGATACTCAACATTTCTAACTTTGATTAACTCTTCCGAAATTATCTACTCCTTGGAGATGAATGGGATGACATGTTCCCAAATTGCTTTGTCCTCTCAACTCTTCCATCCTTATCCTTGGAAATCTTCTCATGGCCATGATTTGGATTGACATCCTCAAACTTGAAAATGCCTTCAAGTGCTTGGACTTGTCCCTCTGATCTCGATATTGAATCCCAACTTGATCTCAATTTGAATAGCCTTGATGTCTTGTCCTTCGGTGACTTGGTGTGGACTTCCTTCCCACTTGTGATCTTTGAACTTGACGTCTAAAATCCCTTGCATTGATCCTTGAATTCTGATTTCTTTACTTGAATATCCATCTCATTTGGATTCGTTGAGCATGAGCTTGAAGTCTTCACTTGTTGGCGTGATGATGGAGGACATGCATTCCATCCATGTTTTGATCTTCTAAGTTGTTCCCAGAATTTTCTCTCCAAGGAAAGTAGCTTCCCATGATTTCGTTGCCAAGAGTTCCAAGATTTGCCATTCATCCCTTTCTCCTTGGTTTTCTTTCCCTTTTTCATTTGAAATCCTTGAGCTTGGAACTTGGAGCATCACTTGAAACCTCAAACATTTCCTTTCCCTACAAAACATCAAGGAAACATGTCTTAGCTATCTTTGTTAATGATGCTACAAAACTGAGAACAGAAAATTAGGAAATAAAACCCCTTAGATGAAGCTAATGAAGTTGGATTAAAATTCTAAACATGATGTCATTTCCAGATTTCATGCCCTTTACCAAAATGACCAACTGATTAAACAACAAGTTATGATTAAATAAAATCTTAGATTTAGAAATTGAAGTTTGATTTCTTTGAATTCGAACTCTTTATGATATTGAATTGCAATTTGAACCAATGAAGTTAAAGGAAAGGGAGGGATGGGGTAGAGCCTTGAGAACACACCCCAATCACTCGCAACCAAAAAAAAATCAGAATGCAATCAGACCTGTAGCTCTTGAGGAATTCTGAGATTTCAGAAAAATGCAAGCTACCCTCTATGAAAATGTTGCAATCAAATCTGCTCCTTACCTTGAAGAAGTTGGGAAAAGGAAATGGAAAGAAGATCTTCCACCAAAGCCTTGCTTCTAAAGATCAAATCCTAATTTTATTAAGTATGGTCTTCTCCCTTCGGAAGAGAATTCGCATGTCGAATGGTGTGCAAATGGTTTGAAACCGCCCCCCTTATATACCTTCTTGCTCACCTCTCCCAAGGAGGCCAACTTTGATTGTCATTTGACAAATAAAATATGAAATATCCCCCTCCCTAAGGCTGACTTTCTTTCATTAATTCTTGTTTGTTGATTGGGATGATTTTATTGGTTTAATTATGGTCTTTCTTATGGTGGGCGACTTGGATTGGAGGGGGGGAATAAAAGATGAGGGCGGAATTGTCCTATAAATGGGACAATTCCACCCAAGAAAGACATAAAGAGCTCTTCCCCCCTGGATAGAAATCCACTCACAAAACATCCCAAACAATAATTTTCCAAAGCCCCCTAGACTCTATCCCAAGGCTCCATTAGGGAGCAAAATTTCATAGCACATAGGACAACCCCTGTCCTATGACTAGGCAGAATCCGCCCAGTCATGGGACATATGCAGATTTCCCCATGGTTCAAACTCAATAATCTTTGAAAGATCAACACTATAGTGCATGCACCCCAAAACCTTCTTGCTAAATACTTTGTTTCAAACCATCGAGGGTGAGGAAAGCTTGGAGAAGAGGGAGAAATGGAGACCAGCTCCTTGGGCAGAATTGTCCCATGGATGGGACAATTCTTCCCAAGGAAGGACAAGATAACTCCCTTGGGACATACCCTCCATCACCCAAAATCTTCAAAAAAATAGCTCAAAACACCCTCCATTAAGGAAGAAAAAGAACATGCAAGGAAGGGAGCAGAAATTTGAGGTGGATGGGACAACTTCCATGCCAAGTGATTATGAATATTTAAACCCACCTTCCCTTTGAAGCATACACCATCTTCCCTATGATTTTGATGGAAACAAGTGTTTGGGAGGGAAAAAGAGTGGGGCAAAGACTCATGGCGGAATTGTCCTATGGATGGGACAATTCCGCCCCAAGGAGAACACTAAACACTAGCCCAAAATACACTCCTTTCCTTGAAAAGGACTCCAAACTTTGTTTAAAACAACTTCCAACACCCCAAGGATGCCATCCCACATGGCCAAGAGAGGGCAGAATTTCACGGGGTATAGGACAACCAACTCCATGGCGGAATTGTCCTATAGATGGGACAATTCCACCCACCTTCAAGTCACTAAAACTTGCACTCCAAAGGTCAGATTCTTCTAAAAAATTTATGAAACACTACGATTCCACCTAAGGAACCGAAATGAAGTGACCAAGGAGGGGCAGAAATTTGAAGGTCATAGGACAAAGCGTGTCCTAAGGAGGCCAAAATCTGCCCAGGCATGGGACAGAGTAGGTTTTCACTTTGTACTTAGCCATTTTTCAGTTCAGGGGCAAAGAATTTATACAAATATAACATTTAAGTATAAGTCTGATTTATTTAATTTCTTTTACTTTAAGTTATATTTGTATAAATACCTTCCAGGATGTTTGAGATATGTTTCAACTTCATAGGAGTTAAGGTGCAGATTCTAGATTTTGGGGGTTTTTTAAATATTTCAAGACTTAGCCAAATTTCAGGATTCAGCGTGCCTTCAGCAATGCTACCTCCCACAATCTATTTTGACTTTATAAGATTAATTTGAAGCTGGAACAAGGATTCTCAAAGGGTTTAAACTTGTTTCATCACAAATCCTTTGGTTTTGATCCCATATTCTCAAAATATTTAGTACAACTCTCGCCCATGTTCTAGACAGACTTGACTTCCCAACAGGCCAAAATTGCCTAAAACCAACCCTCAAACTTAGAGACTTGTCAGACCAAGGGGCTTCAAAACTATCACCAATAAAGACTACCTAAAACCACTACTCCTACTTCTTGAAAAAGTGGGGGGATCCCCATTTGCAATGGGGCGATGGTGTTAAAATCTTGCAACAGGAAACAAGAGGATTGTTTGGTGGCTTGCGAGCACAAGTTTAGATCTGTCTGGAGTTTTCATGCTAGATTGTTGTTGTTACAGGTCTAGGCTAGTTAAGGGGGTGATCTGAGGCTTGTAGAAGATCTTTGTGATAAATCTTAGTGTATTTGGTGATGTATGTGGTTGAAACCAAGAAGTCCTTACAGCTCGACATGTTTCATGTAATTGAATTTCTGATAATTAATGAATTGATATTGATTATATATTGTTCTGTTGTGGTTTTCGATGTTGTTCTTGTTGTTAGCTACAAGTCTGGACATCTCTTTTGAGATCTCTCTGGCCTTGACTGCGTCAGCTGGTATCAGAGCATGGTTGGATCTTTTTGTGGCAGTTTGAGATCTAAATTCTTGACTTGTGGTGTTCCTGTTGTGTTGTTGTGAGGTGGTGTAGAGTAGATATGACTTACTTCAGCAAAGGATTTGCACAAGGTGACTAGAAAGGAGATTGATTGCTACTTGAGGAGTTTGTACTTAGGGTTTTGGAGATGCCTCCTCAGAGACTAAACCCTAAGATGATTGATCAGATAAAAGAGGATTTGCGAGATGAGATCTGTAATGAGATGGTTGAATTGAGGAATGAAGTCATCGAGGGAATCATAAATGTTGTTGGATTGCAGAGAGGTCCTAGAATAGAAGATGTTTATGAAGAAGCTACTAAAAATTTTGAGGTTGTTGGATCTAGTGGAGATGATAGAGCTGATTGGATGTAGAGATCTGGTGAAGACAGAACTGGTCAGTTGCAGAGATCTAGTGCTCGGTTGGGTACAAATTTACAAATGGAGGTTTCCAATTTCTCAGGTACATTGAGACCCAAGGATATAATTGATTGGATCGGTGAGTTAGAAGACTTCTTTGAGCTGGAAGACATTAGAGATCCGCTTAGAGTGAGTATACCACAAACTAAGTTAAAGGGACATGTTGTTCTTTGGTGGAAAGAATTGCAGAGAGATAGAGAAGAAGAAGGTAAGATGAAGACCAATTAATGGAGGTTGATGGTGGCAAAAATTAAAGCTAAGTTCATTCCTCTCATCTATGTGTTGGCAAGTGATCAATTTTGTATGATGTGGTCCACTTTTTGGTTGTCATTTATGGCAACACATCTAGCATACTAATCGATTCATTTAAATTCAAGTTTTGTTGACTCTAAAATCGGCTAAGTACAGAAGCAGAAATACAAAGGTATTTTGAGTATCAAAGATCAAGATCGATGAGTTACAGCAAGCGATCTTAGAAGAAGATAGTATGGGGTATTTGCAACCTCCACCTAAGATAGATTTTGTTTTGGTGATGTTTATAATAATTTAGAGAGATT
Organism: Thuja plicata; assembly: GCA_018584345.1. Lineage (NCBI taxonomy): Eukaryota > Viridiplantae > Streptophyta > Pinopsida > Cupressales > Cupressaceae > Thuja > Thuja plicata. The sequence continues at coordinate 1,351,130 of MU226413.1, forward strand.
TGAAGACAGACAAACAGCAGTCGAACAATGATATAGAGCAGCTGGACAGAAGCGATGATTCAGGGAGTATGACGTGGACTCTTGGAAATCAGAGTTGGATTATGATTGTTGATAACCTATATTTTGATTATGTAAGAGTATCGACTATGCATTTGATATTTTCTCTATTAAATATATTTTGTATTGAGAGCCGACTATGTAATATTTGTATTTGAGAGCCGACTTGGTAAAGAAGAAAGATATATATGTAAGATCTTTTTGTTGAGCAAGGAGAGAGTTGTGTAAATAGATTTTTGGATGTGATATGTGAATGGAAAAGTAGAGGATGACAGAGATCATTGAAGAACTATGAATGGAACTATCTAAGCATTAGAGATGCTTGTTTTGTTCATTACTGAGAACATTTTATAACAGAACTATATTGTAAGAGTTGTATGCTCAGTTGGCCCCTAACAGTGTGTTGTATACCTTTAACAGGGTTGTTATTCCTCTAAAAATGAATCGTACTATGTAATATTCAGCTCCTAACAGGGCTAGGTCTCCTAATAGGGACACCGTATTTTAGTGCATGCTTGTGGGTACCATCCCCACTGGGGTTTTCCCTTGGCTAGGGTTTCCTCGACAACAAATAATGGTGTTATGAGTACTGTGTTATTTTCTTATGCTCTTTTAATTTCTACAAGCTTATGGATTATTTATAATTGGATGAAAAGTTTTATTAAGTGTTGTAATATTGATTCATCCCCCCTCTCAGTATTACCTAATCCTAACAATTGGTATCAGAGCTTTTGGCCCTTGGAGAGAAACTCTAACAACTTAAGGGAGATCATAATGGGTTTAGATAGTTTGCGACAAAAATTTGATGTTGCACTTGAAGACCTTGATAAAGCAAAAGCAGAGAATGGAGAATTAAGATTCAACATGCGAAGAGCTGAGAAATTTGTAAAGAAACTCAGAGACTAGCTTGAACTTTCCAGAAGTCAGAGATAGGATCTTGTGGTTCAGATAAAAGAAGATTCATACAAAGACAATTCAGATCAGATGAAGCAACTTGAAGAAGAAAATGAAACCTTGAAGCTTGAGAATGAAACCATGACTAAATAGATTCAATTACAAAAGGATGCTAAGAAGAAGATTGAAGATGCTTTGAATAGTGTAAATGTTTTGATGGAACAAATGAAGAATGAGGCTGACAACTACAAGAACAAGTATCTAGAACTGGAGAAATACAATCATATCATAAAAGGTGAACTTGTTGAGGAAAAGAAACACATTGAGAAACTTCACACTAGTAGTGATTTGATCGATGAACAAAGAGACAGATAGAAACCTAAAGGTGATATGACTGATGTTGGATTCAATGAAGCTGAATGATCAAAGAAACAAGAAAAAAATATGATGCAAAGATTGATGCTGAAAAACCTATTATTAAAGAACCTAGAGAGAAGATCAGGCCCTTCAACGGTAGATGCTTTGGTTGTAACAAGTTTGGACACATGAAAAGAGATTGCAAAGGTAATTCCCCTTTTAATACCTTTTCTGGTTATTGTTTTAATTGTAATGGATATGGGCACAAGAAAGCAGAATGCAGGAAACCTAATCAATCTAGATATAAACAAGACAATGGAAGAGAACCTACAGTGAAACCTACATGCTACAGATGTAATAATATTGGACACATTGCAAAGTATGGTAAGGTGCAAGTAAATCAAGAAAGAAGACCTCCTATATGTTACAAATGCAATAATCCTGGTCATATAGCAAATTTTTGTAGGTATAATGGAGAAAACAATAGAAGAGTACCACCTCCTATGAATACATAGAAGAATGGAAATGATATTGGTAAGAGTGTTGCAGATTTAAAGAATGATTTTGACAGTTGTTTTAAGAAAGCAGAGGATAACAACAATTGTAAGATATGGAAGATCAAAGAGACAAGTGAGACATTGGTTCAGGGAGAGACAGTAGATGCTACCGGATCTTTTCCTAATGGTAACAAAGAAGAATTAACCTAATTGGCTAATCATGGCCTTAGCGGTAGCATTGGATGAAGATATAAGAATATATCCAGCCCCTAATTTTTTGGATTGAGCTCTAGCGAGCTTAGGTATGATTGTGGCCGACATCATGGATTATATATTTAAGAGCACAACATTGGACAATTCCTATTGTGTGATCGCAAGATTTATAGCCGACTGGACAGTATTGGGTAATGTGAACTTTTAATGACTTAACATTGTATAAAATACCACATGATTATCTATTTCCTTACCATTTGACGAGCAGCAACCTAAGGAAATTAGAGAGAAGAGAGATTCAGTCTATCTTACAAATGCCTTGCGTGATCAATTGAAGTGAATACTCAGAATTTAGCATGTAAGAGGTATTTACATCATCTAGATATGGATGCACCTGTTATTTATGATGTTGTAGATCGACCTAGATATAAATTCAAGAAACATCCTTTCAAGTCTTGTGAAGAAGACCCTGAAGGAGCATCTTCTCAGACACCATACGGAGTTTTACAAATAGAAGACATTAGGGCATACATTCATTGTAAGCATGATATACTGGGTATTGATGAAATTTCTACTGAAATGGAGTATATGACTGAAAAAGGAATTATGAGAGATGAATACAAAAATGTTGATCAATTGAACATTATGAAAATTCTCGACTTATATGAATTCGACGAAGAAGAATGGTTTAAGATATTGTTGAGCAGAGTACATGATCAATTTATTTGGATAGGCGAGCAACTTGTGAAGATTTGTAGTGAATTGATTCATGAGATTACTAGATTGGATAATACTGGAGTCATTCCTGTAGTAGAGAAACATGTGAAGAAGCAATTTGAAACCCTAACACACTCAAAATGCAACAAGTGGGCTATGTCAATAAGAGACATTGTGCAACAGGATGTAAAATTGATTTCTATGATACTTGGTTACAACTTCTACTATAGTAGTAGACCTAATTCAGTATCTGCAGGAGTTATCATGATGGCATGTAGAATGGTGAAAGAGAATACTAAATACAATCTATGTGAAGCGTTAACACAACAATTTCTTGAGAATGTGAAACTGATAAAGAAAGATAGATTGAAGACCTTAAGATTTGGTTCATTATTGATGCATATGTACTTACACATTGAGCACAAATTTCCAGGCATGCACCCTAGTGATTGGACAAAAGGATAGCTACTGGTATATAGACTTCTGACAGTTACAGAAGATAGAACAACACATGGGTTGATGGTGAGTTGTTTGGTATGATTAAGATTCTTTAGAGGCAGGTGAAGGGAAGATACAAGATGCCTAAAGACTTAGTTGAGAAGTACAAGGATACAATATGTTTCATGGTTGAAACTGATTCTGTATGCTCTGAGGTAGTAATACCAAGGAAGAAATGGTGTTATCCTATGAGATATGAGGTAAGTTCTAAGGTATTAACTATGAAAATTGAACATGTCCTTGTTGAAGACAATTATTCAATTATGTATTTTCATTGATGTTACACGTGTATATACACTTATGTAGTGCTTTTACACTAATGTCTACATTCAGACTGAGCACAATTGGTAAATAGAATGAGTTGAGTTAGGGCATTGAAGAAGTTCAATGTTGACCGAGTTCACTCGAGCATTTCAGTCTTGGTTGGGCATTCAATTGCAGCCGACTAACTGTGATTTATATTATATAATTAAATGGTTATATGAGGCCGAATGAATTATGACTTATCATTTAGAGTTTATTCAAGTTGACTTGACAGGGCTTACCATGTATTTAAGAAAGGTCAAGTTTGGATTGAATGTGTTGGAGTTGAAGTCTAAGTGTGTAAGTAGAAGTGAAAGTGAAAAGGTAGAAGTGTGGAATTATGTGAACGTGAAATCGGATGGGATTCTGATTGAATACAGAACACTCAGAGCTGCAATAGAATATCTGATCAGCAAGGATCTAGTTACAATCAAGCAGAGATCTTAATCAGCAAAGACAATTGCTTACATATACAGGTCAATCCATTGTTACTTTCTAACAATTGTAGCAGTGATCAAAATCTCTTAATAGAGTAGACTTAAAAGTCTTTTGTAATTCCTCTCACAAGGTAGCATTTCTAGATTGAAGTTTTGAAGACCTCTAACAAGGCCACTCCTCACAGGGTGATTAAATCCTTTAAATAGGTCACACCTAATAGTGTTTTATTGTAACCTTTAACAGGGTTGGCTCCTAATAGGGCTCACTTCAGAAGAATGAAAAATAGTAACTAGTTACATTGGTGGTTTTTCCCATATTGGGTTTCCATGTTAAATCTTGGTGTCATATGTGTACTTGTTACTTGTTTTATGCTTTATGTTTCTGCACTTAATATCTAAGTATAATTGCATTAAAGATTGCTTTGACACCCGAGTTGCAGAAGGAACACTCAAGCTACAGAAGAATATCTTAACTAACACGAGTAATAGTATTAAAGTATTTAGAAATCTAAGGGACAAGGATTTTTTTTGGAGTAACTGATTCACCCCTCCCCTCTCAGTTACTTATCTCATTTCCAACAATTGGTATCAGAGCTTCAAGTGCTTTCAGGAAAGGTTTCAAGGCCTAAGCTAAAGATCAGAGATGTCTTACAGGAGGGAGATCCCAAAGCTAAACAAAGACAATTTCCTAGCATGGCGGGAACTGATGAAGCTACATCTATCTACTATTGGAGACGTTGGTCTACAATTCTTAGAGACCAAATATGTTGCACCAACAGGGACTATGACTGTGGAACAGATGATGGAACAAAAACTTCGTAACATAATGATGATTGAAATAGCTTCTTCACTCAACTATTTGGAATTTGATGAAGTCAAGGACTGCCCTACAGCCCATGATATGTGGAAGAAACTATAGTACATTCATGCAGGTGATGAAAATGTAAAGAGAGCTAAAGAAGAAAGTCTAAGAGGACAATTTGACTAGATGAAAATGAAAGATGGAGAAGATATCACAAAGTACAGTGAAAGAATCAAGAAGATTGTAAGTGCCATCAAAGTAGCAGGTGGACTAATTGAAGATACTATAGTAGTCAGCAAGGTACTCAGAACTTAACTTCCTATCTATGCTATTAGAGTTTCATCCATTCAAGAAATGAGGTGAAACAAAGACATTACTCTAGATACATTAGTGGGAAGACTTACAACCTTTGAGTTGGACAATTTTGACAACTACTCTCCTGGATCTAGCAATATTGAGTCTGCATTCAAAGTTAAATTAAACCTTGGTAAGAAGGATAGGTACTCTAAAGGCAAGCAGATTGAAAGTGACAGCGATGATGAATCTGATGATGAAGATCTTGACATCATTGAAGCACTATTTGCAAGAAGAGCTGCAAAAGGAAAATACAGAGGAAAGATACCATTGATTTGTTTCTCATGCAATGAGGTTGGTCACATTGCTGCAAAGTGTCCAAACAAGGAAGACAAGGATGAGAGGAAGTTTAACAAATTCAAAGGCAAGAAAGATTTCAATAACCACAAAATCTATAAGGATAAAGGCAAGAAGTCTTGTTATATTGCAAAAGATTATGACAGTGATGAAGAAGAAGAAATGGTTTATATTGCCATTAAGGATGAGCCATATGAGGAAGATGAAAAGACTGCACTTTTCTCACACATCAATAAAAATGATACTTGGATAATTAATAGTGGTTGTTCTCATCACATGTTTGGTGATAAGACAAAGTTTGAACATCTTGAAAACTATGATGGTGGAAGTGTCAGTTTTGGGAATGTTGAACCTTGCCCCGTAAAAGGAAAAGGTTGCATTGTTCTGACAAAAGGAATCAAATGTGATAATGCTTATTGGGTTGAAGTATTAAGGATAAATCTACTCAGTGTAGCACAACTGAACAACATTGGCTTCAAGGTAGAATTTATGAATGGTGAGTCCAAGCTCCTGGATGGTAAAGGGAACCTAGTTGGAACTGGCAGGAAAATAAAAGGTAATTTATTCTATCTTGATCTCACTGAAGGTTCATACTTTATTGCACAAGTAGAAGAAAGCTGGTTATGGAATAAAAGGTTGTGTCATGTAAATTTTGACAATTTGGTAAACATAAGCAAGAAAAAAAGAGTCAAAGGTATTCCTATCTTGAATAAACCGAGTTAGCAATACGCAAACAATGTCAAATTGGAAAGATGAGCAAGACTAGCTTCAAGAGAAAGAATTACAATATTGATGAAGCCTTGGAATTGGTACATACTGATCTATGTGGACCAATTGGAAGAACAAGCTATACTAGAGAAAAATATTTTATTCTGTTTGTTGATGATCATTCCGGAATGATGACTGTCATGTTTCTCAGAGAGAAATCGGAAGTTTTTTAGAAATTCAAGTGGTATATTGCAAGAGTTGAAAAAGAAACAGGAAAGAAACTAAAATGCCTAAGATTTGACAGAGGAGGATAATTCATTTCTAATGAGTTCAATGAATTTTGCAATGAAAGAGGAATCAAAAGATAGGTATTTTCCCCTGGTACACCACAGTAAAATGGAATAGCAGAAAGGAGAAACATATCCATTATGGATTGTGCCAGAACCTTAATGATTGAAAAGAATGTTGCTGCCAAATACTGGAAGGAGGCCATCAGCACTACAGTATTCACCTTGAACAAAGTTCAACTGAAGAAAGGTAGTAATCAGACACCTTTTGAATTATGGTATGGCTATAAACCTAATGTTCATTATTTCAAAGTATTTGGAAGTAGATGCTACATCTTGAAGGAAGCAAGAAATGGGAAACTAGATGCAAAAAGTGATGAAGGAATATTCTTAGGTTACTCATGTAAAAGAAAAACATACAAATGTCTGAATCTTACTACTTATAAAGTCATAGAGAGTGTACATGTCAAGATTGATGAGTTTGCAGAAAAATGTGAAGAGAAGAGTAGTAAAGAGCTTGAAGACTACAGAAACTTTGTATATCATGAACCTGATACTATACCTATGACTCAAGAAATGGTGATGGGAAAACATATACTGACACAAATTGTACTACATGAGTTGCAAAATGTACAACATGAAGTGCTAGTAGAAGGACCCGAGTCACAGACTGAAGGACCCGAGTCAAATAAAAAATGACCTGAGTCACAGTCAGAGGGAACCGAGTATCAGACAGAGGAACAATAAAGAATGTTTGAGAATGACAGACCTAGTGGATCAAGTCCAGAATCTAGATTGAAGGATCCAGTACTTTCCAGATACATGAAAAGGCATCATACACCTAAGAAAATAATTGGAGATCAGACATAAGGTGTAATGAAAAGAAAGAAACTAAAAGGTACGTGCTTACTAAGTGAATTTGAACCTAGAATTTTTAAAGATGCATTGAATGATGAAAGTTGGATAGAGGCAATGAATGAAGAGATTGAGCAGATTGAGAAGAACAAAACTTGGACTCTTGTACCTAGGCTAAAGGACGAGAATGTGATTGAACCAAGTGGGTTTTCATAAACAAGATGGATGAAAATGGGAAAGTCTCTAGAAACAAGGCCAGACTAGTTTGTAAAGGATATGCTCAAGAAGACGGTAATGACTATAGAGAAACATTTTCTCCTGTTGCAAGACTTGAAGGAGTCAGAACTCTTCTGGCATATGTTGCACATAATGGATACAAATTATATCAGATGGATGTGAAGTCTGCATTTTTTAATTGAATCCTAGAAGAGGAAGTCTATATTGAACAAACAGAAGGCTTTATTGATCCCAGAAAAAGGAATATGGTTTGTGTTAGCACTTGTAAAATTTTCATGGTTCCAAGCTTCTTTTCCTATCTCTGCAATTTGTCCTAGCCTCTGGCTCAAACCCTAAGTCTTATTGTGTTCAAAATAAAAAAAAACCTAGGTATCTTAGCCAAGTTTTATTTTGCAGTTACTTTTTCGGGCCACTTAAGTTATCCCTTCTGGCATGTGCGCATTTCATATCTTATGCAGTCGCTAAGTCTCCTAATTTTTCTTCAATATTTTTTGTTTTCTCATGACTTAGCGATTTCCTTGTGTCGGGTTATTCCGTATGAAATGGCATATTCTCTTGTGATCATGTGACCAAGCGACTACCGTCTGATGAAGATGCAGATCTGTGGTGGTCGCTAGTTCTGCATATATAACCCGAGTTAATGAAAATGTCTAGCGACTTAGAGATTAAAGGGAAAGGTGTAACTTGAGGTTGAGAGGCAGTTAAGGTTAGGTCAGGTAATGAAAGGTTAAAGAATAGACAAGTTAAAAAGAGATCATGTGGTAGGCGCAAAGGCTTATATCAAAGCTGCTCAATTTTTAATCATTAAGCGATTACGCCTATGCGATGCGTGGTAGATCAGATTCTTGTGCCCGAGTGACTTAAAGAAGATCAATGGTTCAGTTTTAAAGTTGGTAAAGGTTTCAATCCCAATCGTCAAATTCATTTTTTGTGCCACCTGTAGCCGTTGTAACAGATTTTTAAATATTCAAATGTATTCACAGAGCATTTCATATAGATCAACAGATATTTGTTCTCAAAGACATTAATGACCCGACTTGATCTTTTGGGTGGCTCTCCATAGCTTTTGAAGACCGAACTGATGGGGATCTAATATATGGGAATGCATTTACATCTAGACTATGACAGATGAGAATTTTCTAAACAGAAGTAAATGCATACAAAGTCGCCTGGTCATTTTTTGCATTTATGAGGCTACATTTAGAGTTGTGGCATGGAAATTATTTCCTTTTAGAGTACAAGACTCACATCCATGGATTGAAGAATTAATTGCAGATCACATTGCACAGATTGAAGAGATAAATTCAAGGTTTCAACTTGACATCAGAATTGAATTTTATATTTGATTGGTTGTAAACCCTAACCCTAAATGGTCTGAAGCTTGTAGCATTCTTGTTCCTATAAAAGAATACTCAAGACCATTTAGAAAGGGCTGGAGAATTGGGAAAGTAAAAATCATTAGGCTAATACTTGTTTCTAGTCTAGGAGATAGCAGATGTATTTTAGATTTATGTCAAGATAGAATAGAAAGTTGATGATCTTTTGCATGTTGTCTTATTGCATATTTCCTTGTCATATTGATTCAGGAACTAGTTTTCATTATACGTAATATGAGTTGTTTCAAATTTGAGTATCTCATGTATGTTATCTGTTGAGTTGTAATTTTTCTGGCTTACTGTGTGAGTTATGCTTATGCATATGTGTATTTCATTGGTATTTGATTGAGAATCAAACTAAACTCCTTTGAATACTACATTAATTCAGTCTGGATATCTATGTAAGGATCCTATAGTGAGCAATCTAATAT
>MU226413.1:1368532-1379805 GCA_018584345.1 Thuja plicata
TGTTTTGGAAAAAGTTGAAGAAAAACCCTTGTGAGTGCTGCTGGAGGGCTACAAGGCATGTTATTAGGCCTAGTTTGAGGAATATTGAAGTTTTGGTGTCTAAACCATTGAAGAAAGTTTGAGACCTATTAAAATACCTTGGATTACATATTTTAGGGCTATTGGATCACATCATAAGACTTTTTGGTGGATAATTTATCGTTTCACTTATTGAAGGCATTTTTGGTCTCTAGCTTTAATTGTGCATTTGATTGAGTTTATTGTATTTGGACCTTGGATCCACCACACTCCATTTCCATCTCTGCATCAATTTCTTATGTTTATGGCTTTAAATCTTAGCCTTTAAGGTGTTCCAGTTTCAGTATTGTATGTAAGTTTTAGCCCAATGGATAAGGCACAGATCTAAAGCAAGTATTTTCTACGGAGATATAAATTTGGAGTTGTTTGGATATGTTCTATCCCACAAATATAAAATCAAACTCAGTACAAAATTATTTACCTCTTGAGGTGTTGTCCTACTTATTCTACCCATGGTAGTGGAGAGTCACTGAATGCTAGGTTGGCATTTACTACTTGTAAAGTTTGGAAAAGGGGGTAAGGAGATTATTTTTTAATTGTTGTTTGATTTGATTAAAGTGTGTTAAATTCCTTAACCCTTCTTTACATTTAATTGAATTGTATTGATTGTATATTGAAATTGTGATTAAGGAGAATATAAGATGTTCCACGTTTATCCCCAAATGCACAAATGAAAGATCCAAGTTGATCAACCCAAAGGAGGGATTAATGCACAAATGAATCAACCATTTGGAAAAGAGAACAAAGAGGGAGATCTTAAATTATGTTAATTGAATGTATAGATATGATATATGATAGTAATTGAAGAAATAGGATAAATGTACTAACCTTAAAGAATTACAGATCAAAGAGTGTTGTTTTCTGAGGTCTCTAGACTGTTTCTAGAAAAACTGAAGTATGATCCGAAACCGGAACGCAAAGACAAACAAAACCCAGAAATCTTTTCCTGATCCAATGTTGTCTTATGAAAAAGGTTGACCTTGACCCATAAATGTCAACCCTGACCCAATAATGTCGACCCTGACCTGCATAGATCTGATAGAGAATCTGTTTGTGTCATCCGAAAGAAAGCTGAAAAGGGTATCCAGATTTGTGTCCAAATCCATAGTCCCAAACCTGTACCTACAAAAAAAAGATGATTGTTTGTTGTGGGGGAGGGGTTTGCCTTAGTCAAACCCTAGTTTTGGAATTAACCTCAAATAGATGTAATTGAAATTGCATAAAGATAAACAAAGTAAATGCACGAATTCACCTTGCTTGTTAAAGTCCTTGTGGTGGATTCGAATCCGTGGATCCACGAGTATGCTTCAAAATGTGGAATGTACAAAGGTAGGATGTCTTCAATCTCTTGCTTGTATATCTCCAACACCAAGCCTTGAATGGGTTCTTGAATTTGGAATAGACTTGAAAGAAGGTGGATGGAGAGATCACCAAAAGGGCACTATGTGGCTTGAATCCTTCAATGGCTTCCAATGGATCTCCTTCATGAAAATGAATGCTTGAATGCATGAATTCTTGCTTGAAATCTTGCTCCTTAGTTTTCTTGAACTTCACTTGATAATGCTCCTTAATTTCTCAAGGATGCTTAGGCTTCAATAGAGGACTTAGTTTGCTTGATGATGGATATCGATAGAGAAAATGAGAGGAGAAGGCTCCCTTTTATATGAAACTAGAGCACAATCTTCTAAGGAGGCCGACATAGGATAATTAAATTCCCATTAAATCTTTTACCCCTAGGAGAGGACCTATGTTAAATATAATTTAGGAATCGACACTTTAGAACCCGAAACAGCCGACCCAGAAAGCGGGAAAACACTTTTTGCAAAGACCGACATCTAGAAACTGCAAGACCCTGAAGTTTGAACCCTAGGTCAAGGTTGAGGTCAACCTTGACCTAGGTCAGGTTTGAGGTTGACCTTGACCTAGGTCAGGTTTGAGGTCGACATAGATCCAAAAGGTCGACCCTGACCTTGAAGTCCAGAATCTCAGGTCTGCAGTCCAGAATGCAGAAATCAGGCTGGAAAGAAGTGGAAAGAGGGACAAAATAAGGGGAAAGCCTGGTCAAGATTAGGAACCCATTAAGGGCACTTGTCATGACCCAAAAACACTTACTCGAAAGGCTAAAAAAGTCTACAATGGAAGTGCTTCCATTTTTTGACTATACACTACTTACTTACCATTCATCTGTTGTTTAAATCCAGAAGTAGAAGGTGTGGTAAAGAGTTGATTTTAGTCTAGATTAGGTGTACCCGCCTTGGTTTTGCAGATCCAAAAGAAGAAGAGGGCAGTCTTGACCCTATAGTTGGTCCAGTTACCTTATAGAGCTTTCACACTTGGAACTAACCACTCCTAACATCAGTCTTGAGGTATATTGGTTGCTCAAGTTAGCGTAAACATTTTCAAACACCAACAAGATGGTGACTCTGCTGGGGACTTGAGAGAAATAATTATCCTAAAGTCTCTGGTTAAAGACAAAAGAGTTACAATATCCTTTTAAGGATCATCAACTTACATTTGAGTTGGAAATGCTGAGGAAAATAAAGATTGTAAGGTCTAATTTTGAATCTCATCATATTATTTATATTCATTTTTGTGAAGTTCTGTGATCCCAATTAATTTTTGGGTGGCGACTCTAAAATAATCTCTGTAGCAGTGCTGAGTATTAGAAATCATTTTGTCACATATTTTCCAATATGATTCATAGAGGAACAAGGTCTTGCTTAAGAAATCATCCTAAAGATGCGTTGGGAAATGATTTATCAACTACATCTAAATCCAACCAGCCTAGAAGAGAAAGGGATACTAGAGGTACCCCTCAAAATGAAAGACAAAGAGAAGAAATCGTAGAAGAAAGACTAGTTTGACATAGCCATGAAGGAAATACATCTGAATATGAGGAAGCTAAGGCTGCAGATGTGGGACTATGTACAAATGAAGGCTATAGTTCTCTTGATGACAGAGAAGAAGAAGAATCTATGTCCAATCTACCAGATCCTGATAGTATGGCTGAAAAGCTTGTTGAAGTTGAAAATTTGATCCAGTAGAAGGTAGCTATAAGAGGAAGGAGAGAAAGGGAGAAAGAAAATCATATCAGACAGGACCAAGTTTTCCTTGAACAGAGAATGAGAAGATTATTAGAGCTCAAAGAAATGAATGAGGTAGAGAAAACTCCAAGAGTTGAAGAGGAACATGTTATTCAAATAGTCAGTCAACAGGGTTCTAAAGGTAAGGAAGAATAAAGGGTTGCAATAGATGAGCCTAAGAATCTAAAAGTTTCAGTAAATCAAATGTCTAAATTGGACATGAATCTTGAGAGAGCTAGAGTTGAAAGGGAAGTCATAGCCAAGGATCTTGAATTAGCAGAATTGGAGGCTACTACTTTGGAGATGAAGAAGAAGGCTAATTATCTCAGACAAACTACAAGGCTTATTCAGCTTGGTCCCGAAGTAGCTACAACATCAAATCAAAAATCCTCTGCTTCTCAAGACAACACTGCTTTCCAAGGGAAATCCACTCATTTAGAAAGGTACAAACAATTTTCCTTTCATAATATCCAAGGTAATCCTAATGAGGTTCCATGCAAACTTAGAGATAAGCTTCTCAAGTTTACTAGAAATAATGTAGTTACATGTGAAGAAAACTTAAAAAAATTTAAGGATATGATGGATGATTGTGAAATTGCACATGAGGATGTATTAATGAAACTCTTTATTTAGTCTTTAGTAGAGGATGCTAGGGATTGGTTTAGAGGATTACCTTATAATTCTATAGGGTCAATAGATGAAGTAGTTCATTGCTTTAAGGAGAAATATGGTGACAAGACCAATGAGGGATTCATGTTGAATGAATTCAATAATATAAAGAAGAATCAAAATGAAGAAGTTGCGCAGTTCAACATAAGGTTTCAGAGAGCTATGCACAAACTTTTTCAGGTTATAAAATTGGATGACAGAGTTTGTTTAGCTACTTATCTCAATGCATTTGATTCTAAGATGGGATACCTCCTAAGAGACAAAAATCCAAGGACCATGAGAGAAGCCTACAAAATCGTTGTCAATGTAGAAACTAATAGGAGAGTATCTAGGATATTGGGTAGGAGAGAAGATTGCAAGCCTGCAAAGAAAGAATTAGATAAGCCTTCAAATGCTAAGCCTAAAGAGGAAATCAATATGAAGCATATTCTAAATTCTATAAAAGACTTATGAGCAGGAGAAAATAAAAGTCCTAGAGTTCCAAGTAATGATAGGTCATCCTATAACAATTATAATCCCCAAAATAGGATGCAGAACTGCCCATACAATACCCAATTCAAGGATGGGATGCCCATTATCCCACAAATGATAGAAAGGTGAAACAAAGATACTCCAGATCCTCTTCAAAGAAATTCAGCTAATATGTGTAATGATGAATACTAGTGTGAGGAATGTGAATCCCCCCATAATCTAGATACTTGTGTTGTTGCTCAGAAGATGTATCCAAGTCAACCCCAATAAGAAAAGGAAGATGAGGAAAAGTTATATGATGATATTGGGAATGTAATGGCATATGAAAATTTAAGAAGTGATGAGTCTAATGACCAATACAAAAGTCAGGAGATGTCTTCATCAGATGAAGATGAATTTGAAAATCAAGCTAAAGATCAACATATGCTTTCTTTTGAGGAAAAGGAAGTAGACATTGATAAAATAGGATGTAACACTGCAAGGGGAGGAGAGCCATTCACAGCAAGAAGGCCTTCAAATGTAGAAAGGGCTAGAATCACTAAAAATTTGGTTACCCAAGCACAAAATAGATATGATTTGAGAAATAGAATAGTGGGTAATGAAGTTAGCACACGAGTTGGTATGTTTGTGATAGAACCAAGAACAATCCCTAAGAAGACATTAGAAAAATAAAAGGCTACTAAGAATGTGAAGAAGATAAAGGTAAAAACAATAGATAAACCAAGCAATGTTGATATTGTTCAAAAGATTAAGATTAAGACACCAGAGGTGGTTGTTACCTCATTTCCAAGAGATGCTAGGGGAACTGGACCAAATTAGCCTACTCAAAGCCAGGATAAGAATATTACTATCAAGAAAAATATCTCTGATCTTGAGTTTGCTCCTATTGACATGGGCCAATTGATTTCCCAAATCACAGTTAGAGTTCCACTTTTGGAAATGATGAGGATTCCCGAGCATAAGGAGACAACTTTGGCATGGATGAATAGTGTTCTCATTACAAAAGCTTCAAAAATAGAAATGGATGAGAAGGAAAGCAATAACAAGGGAAAATCATATACAAAGGGAAAAGAATCAGAAGAAATTATTTCTAAAATCCCTTAGTTTTTCTTAAACACAAATCATGTCATTCCTCCTTCAGGAACTATTGATCCCTTCTTCTTAACATTGGTTATTAATGGAAAGATGCTCAAGAATTGCATGATTTATTCAGGTGCATCAAATACAGTCACGCCTGCAAAAATAATGAAAGCAATGGGACTGCAGGTAGATAATCCTCATGGGAGATGTCAAGCAATGGATTCAAGACAAGTGTTTTTCATAGGTACCATTAAGGCATTGCCTTATACACTTGCTGCATTCCCAGAAAAAATATTAAAAATAAGTGTCTTAGTAGTTGACATTCCACCTCAATATGGAATGTTGCTATCTAGGAAATGGAGTGCCTCGATGGGAGGTCGTATACAATGTGATTTGTCATTTTCCACATTTAACATAGCTGGTAAAAATATCAAGGTGTCCAAAGAATTCAAAACTCCTCATATGATTGAGGAGAGTGAAGATGAAGGAATGAATTATTTCTTGGATAAAGATATCGGATCTTTCCAAGTGCAAGATAGTAAAGCTGAGAAAAATGTTCAACACATGTTGTTATCAAAAGAAAATGACTATCTTACAGATAAGAATAACCTATGGACAATGCACTTTGATTGTGCAAACTCAAAGGAAGGAGCTGGTGTAGGAGTGTTACTAATAGCTCCCACTGGTAAGACCTACAAGTTCTCATTTTATCTTCTATTGACTTGCACAAATAATATTGCAGAATATGAGGCTTTGTTGATAGGATTGAGATTAGCTTCAAAACACAAGACCAGATATATTAGAGTCATTGGGGATTCTGAATTAGTTGTTTCTCAAATAAGATCTAAATATGCTTCAAAAAATCAAAGGTTAAAACAGTACAAGAATGCTATTTGGGATGAAATTCAAAATTTTGATGCATTTGGCATTGAATGGATGGACAAAAATCAGAACAAGATGGCAGATCTGTTGGCTAATATTTCCTTAAGGCCTAAAGATGTTAATTTTGTAGAAATTTCTAAGATAGAGGTTTAGACTAGGCCATCTATTCCAGACAATGTTGAAAATTTGCAAGTCTTCAATGATGACTTGGATATTTTGGAATTCCTTTCTTGTGAATCAAACTTTGGTAAAAAAGAGATGGATTTTACTGGTTTTGTGGAAACCATAGATGGAAAAGATAGTTTTCTCAGAACGGAGGTTCTCCAATTAAAATCAAATAAGGTACCCAAAGGTCTGGTTGTACTTGAAAGAGATTTTGACAATAAAGATAAATCTTTGTCAGCTAGTACAGTTAGTAAGTCTGAGGACTTGGAAGAGATAAACTTGGGGACAAATCAAGATCCAAAAAAGGTATACATTGGTAATAATTTTTCCCCCAAGCTTAGAGGTTTACTGGTAATTCTTCTTAGAAAATATAGACATGTTTTTGCATGGTCTTATGATGATTTGAAAGCATACAGAGAAGATTTATTCCAGCATGAGATTCCATTAAAGGAAGGCACTAAGCCTTTTAGATAGAAGTTAAGACCTGTGAATCCCACTCTGGCACCTAAGATGCGGGATGAATTAAAAAGGATGAGGGATGCTGGAATCATAAAGCCTATAAGGCATTCAACATGGGTATCAAATTTGGTACCAGTAAGGAATAAAAATGGAGATATCAGATTGTGAGTGGACTTTAGAAATTTGAATGTAAATTCCTTAAAGGATAATTATGGATTGCCTAATATGGGGGCAATGTTGCAAAGAGTCACAGGATCTGAGATGATGTCCATGTTGGATGGTTTTTTAGGGTATAATCAGATCAAGGTCAAGGAATTTGAATAGTTCAAGACTCCATTCACTACACCCTGGGGAACTTATGTATATGTCAGAATGCCCTTTGTCTTGACAAATGTTGGGGCTACTTTCCAAAGAGTCATGGATGTGGCATTTGTAGATTTCATAACCAAGTTTTTAGCCGTCTAGCAAGATGATCTTACTTCTTATTCAGCAAAAGAAGATCAACATTGTAATCATCTTGAAAAGATTTTTGTAAGGGCACTTGAATATGGGGTTTGTTTTAACCCAAAGAAGTGTTTTTTTGGGGTAACAGAGGGAAAACTTTAGGACATATTGTTTTGAAAAATGGTGTCAGGATTGATCCTAATAGGGTGAATGCAATTGATAAAATCCCTCAACCCAAGAATGTCAAGGGAATTCAGTCTTTCTTCAGTCAAGTAAATTTCTTGAGGAGATTTGTTACAAATTTTGCAGAGACTAGTTTGCCAATCTCAAAGATGATGAAGAAAGGAGCCAAAGTAGAATGGACTCAAGAAGTATGTAGGTCTTTCTCATATATTAAAAAATCTATAAAAGATGCCCCTATCTTGAGAACCCCTGATTATACTAAGCCGCTTCAAATTTTCTCCTTTGCTTCTTATAATATTATTGCTGCATTGTTATTACAAAAGAATTCAGAAGGCTATGAACAACCAATTTCCTTTTTTAGTAAGTCTTTACAGGAAGCAGAATTGAAATATGATATCATGGAGAAACAGGCCTATGCTTTGGTCAAGGCTGTTAAAGCATTCAGATGCTATTTGGTAGGGGCAACCATTGTTTCTTATGTACCAAGTGTTGTATTCAAGGATATCCTAGTCCAGAAAGAGGTATCAGGGAGAAGGTGTAGATGGATTAACAATATCCAAGAGTTTAATATTGATATCCATATAACTAAGTTGGTAAGAGGTTTAGGATTTGCTAAATTAATGGCTCAAAGCAATTTAGATGCTAACCACATTGATATGCTAGAGAAGGAACATAAACCTTATATTTGTGATATGGATTATTTTGATTGGTATAAGGATATCATTGGATACTTGCAGAAGATGATTTTTCCCCCTGATATGATTGATTGTAAGAAGAGAACAATCAAGTTGCATGCTTTGAAATATGCAATAATTCAAGGATAGTTGTGGTGGAGGAGCAATGAAGGAGTGTTGCTCAAATGTGTAGATCAAGACAGGTCTGATGATCTCTTAAAATAAATGCATGATGGTGCATGTGGTGGCCATTATATGGCTAAGACTACTACCCATAAGATTATTAGATCTATTTTTTGGTGGCCGACAATCTTCAAGGATGCCCACAAATATGTCAAAAGATGTGATGCTTGTCAGAGATTTTCAGGCAAGTTGAAATTTGGTGGAAATCTTCCCTTGAAGCCTTTTACAGTTGAGGCACCTTTTTAGAAGTGGGGAATAGATTTCATAGGTGAAATTCCTAACAAGTCTAGTGGAGTCCATTCATGGATCCTAGTGGCAGCTGATTATTTTACCAAGTGGGTGGAAGCAATTCCCACTAGAAAAGCCACAAGTAGGGTTGTAATTGATTTCATAAGGTAGAATATGTTGACTAGATTTCATTGTCCAGAAGTTATTGTGGTGTAAAATGCTATGTGTTTCAGATCAGGGGAATTCACTGAATTTTTTCAGCAATATGGATTTTTGATTTCATATTCTTCCCCATATCACCCCCAAGGCAATGGCCAAGATGAATCCAGTAATAAGAGTTTGATAAAGATTATTAAAAGAGTATTGGATACAAACAAGAGGGCCTGGGATTCAAAATACAAGCTTTCTCTGTGGGCAGATAGAGTAATAGTGAAAAATCTATTGGATGTGCACCTTTTGACTTAGTTTATGGTATTCATGCCAAATTACCACAAAATAACTTATTGCATATGTACAAATTTATCCATATATATGATGATGATCTAGAAGATGAAATGAGAACTAGGTTGGAGGATTTGACATAGTTAGATGAGTCAAGGAGGCAAGCACATGATGGGAACATCAGGTTGCAGTTGCAATGCAAAAATTTATTTGACAAGAAAGCCACTACTAGGAAATTTGAGATTGATGATATGGTTTTGATATGGAATGTCAAGATAGAGGACAAAGGAAAACATGCAAAATTTGATCCCATATGGCTAGGCCCATATCTAATTGATAGTAAGTGGGGTTCTAATTCCTATATTCTTAAGGACTTAACTGGAAATATTTTGGAATTGCCAGTTCATGGGCAATTTCTGAAGCTCTACTTTTCTTGAAGAAGGCAAAATTGTGAACATGTAAGTATTTATATATGTGTTTCCTTCTTTTTGTTTTAGGTTAGGTTTCCTTTTCTTGTTGCTGGTCTGTTTCTCCTAGTAATTTTAAATCCTTGTTATGCCTACAAGAGGCATACATTCTAGTCAGAGCCACTGTTAGCACTTGTAAAATTTTCATGGTTCCAAGCTTCTTTTCCTATTTCTGCAATTTGTCCTAGCCTCTGGCTCAAACCCTAAGTCTTATTGTGTTCAAAATCATAAAAAACCCTAGGTATCTTGGCCAAGTTCTATTTTGCAGTTACTTTTTTGGGCCACTTAAGTTATCCCTTCTGGCATGTGCGCATTTCATATCTTATGCAGTCGCTAAGTCTCCTAATGTTTCCTGAATATTCCTTGTTTTCTCGCGACTTAGAGATTTCCTTGTGTCGGGTTATCTCTGTATGAAATGGCATATTCTTTTGTGATCATGTGACCAAGCGACTACCATCCAATGAAGATGCAGATCTGTGGTGGTCGATAGCTCTCCAGATATAACCTGACTTAATGAAAATTTCTAGCGACTCAGAGATTAAAGGGAAAGGTGTAAATTGAGGTTGAGAGGCAGTTAAGGCTGGGTCAGGTAATGAAAGGTTAAAGAATAGACAATTTGAAAGGAGATCGTGTGGTAGGTGCAAAGGCTTATATCAAAGCTGCTCAATTTTTAATCATTAAGCGATTACGGCTATGCGATGTGTGGTGGATCAGATTCTTGTGCCCGGGTGACTTAAAGAAGATCAACGATTTGGTTTTAAAGTTGGTAAAGGTTTCAATCCCAATCATCAGATTAATTTTCTACACCACTTGTAGCCGTTGTAATAGATTTTTAAATATTCAAATGTATTCACAGAGCGTTTCATATAAATAAATAGATATTTGTTCTCAAAGACATTAATGACCTGACTTGATCTTTTGGGCGGCTCTCCATAGCTGTTGAAGATTGAACTGATGGAAATCTTATATATGGGAATGCATTTATATCCAGACTATGACAGATGAGAATTTTCTATACAGAAGTAAATGCATACAGAGCCACCTAGTCATTTTCTGCATTTATGAGGCTACTTTCATAGTTGTGCCGTGGAAATTCTTGCCTTTCAGAGTACAAGACTCACATACATGGATTGAAGAATTAATTGCAGATCACATTGCACAAATTAAAGAGATAAATTTAGGGTTTCAACTTGACATCAGAATTGAATTTTATATTTGATTGGTTGTAAACCCTAACCCTAAATGGTCTGAAGCTTGTAGCATTCTTGTTCCTATAAAAGAATACTCAAGACCATTTAGAAAGGGCTGGAGAATTGGGAAAGTAAAAAGCATTAGGCTAATACTTGTTTCTAGTCTAGGAGATAGCAGATGTATTTTAGATTTATGTCAAGATAGAATAGAAAGCTGATGATCTTTTGCATGTTGTCGTATTGCATATTTCCTTGTCATATTGATTCAAGAACTAGTTTTCATTATACTTAATATGAGTTGTTTCAGATTTGAGTCTCTCCTGTATGTTATCTGTTGAGTTGTAAGTTTTATGGCTTACTGTGTGAGTTTTTCTTATACATATGTGTATTTCATTGGTATTTGATTGAAAATCAAACTAAACTCCTTTGAATACTACATTAATTTAGTCTGGATATCTATGTAAGGATCCTGTAGTGAGCAATCTGATATTTCTTATGTTTATGGCTTTGAATCTTAGCCTTTAAGGTGTTCTAGTTTCAGTATTGTATGTAGGTTTTAGCCCAATGGATAAGGCA
>MU226413.1:1424773-1435634 GCA_018584345.1 Thuja plicata
GGTGTATTACCATCAGAGCAAGGTGGTAAAGCAGTCCTTGAAGTCTGATTGAAAACCTTAGCAATTTGAGCAGTTGGATCCCAAAGGGCTAAGAAGACAAACCTTCCACTGTTGCACTCTGCATCAACAACGACATGAGAGTCTGGCTGAATTTCCTCTCTTTTTAAGTGATATTTTCTCTCCATAGCTACTGAAGCCCAAGTATTAGTCGTGTGGGATATGTTAATTGGAAAAATATGATTGTTTAGCAAGGGGCACGTGTTATTTAATTAACACATTCAAACTATACTTGAGACTTTAGGCTCAATGCTTTCTCATTAAGATTGTTCTTCTTCTTGGTATTTATGGATATAATCTACAAGAAACAAATCTAAAAGTGAAACGTTGTATTCTAATATCCTATTTTACCATCATTTTTCAAAATAAACAACACAAAAGCATAGGGTGTTACAAGAGATGAAGCAAAGTAAAACCAAAATTACTCAGACAATGATAATCGCACATTAACATGCTACAAATGGTGATTAAATTGAAATAAATGAAACTATGTAAATGTGAATTAGAATTTCACAAGCCATATAAACATGATGCAATCATCGAAGGAAATTAATTTTTTTTAAAAGTTGCCCATGCACAAATATGAGACGAGTTCTTCTTCATGCACCTGGAAATAAGTAATCCAACCAAGTTGTCACTCCAAACAAAGAAAATGTGTAATCATCAACAACATCTAAAATTTTATTCGAGAAATAATGCAAACATCCAAAAGCCCAAATATGAGTTTTTATATTCAAATTCACAATGTTCAGTAGCAAATCACACTGAAATTGCAACACAAATTGACTGTAATGTACGCATATAAGGTTTCCAATCCTTAATACAATAAACATAAACAGTTTAAATAGATTTTAAACTACACATTTGGCAAACCCATAGCTAGGATTTCTAAGTGTGATTATTGGCCAAAATGAAATCAAAATTTAAGAAAACTATGTTGGGATTGTGAAGCCCGATGCTCACATGACCTTTCATCTTCTCCCTTCTCCTGTGTTGCTAGTTTTATATGTTTCTATAAATGTTTGTGTACATGGCATGGATGATGTATTGGTTAAAATGATAATAAAGATATTCCCTGCTTGAGAGTGGATGTAGGCAATTGTCAAACCACTATATTTTTTGTGTTGCGTTTTGTCTTCTTTTTATTGTTGTCTTCAATATGTTCATTAGTTTTTATCTGCTCGTTTATAACTCACAATTGGTATCAGAGCTTGGTTAGAGCCAAAGAGAAGTTATAGAAGACATGAGGTTTTTATTTTAACTACAACACAAATTGCAACAAATGATTGGGTGCTCGATACAGGAGTGTCATTTCATACAACTTTGCATAAGGAGTTTTTCAAAACTTTTCAGAGCAGTAATTTTGGTAAGCTATCTCTTGCAGATGATAAATCTCTTCAAATTGTTGGAAAAGGAGATGTTTCACTTAAACTAACAAATGGAAATAGTTGGCTTTTGTGGGATGTTCGGTATGTTCCTCAACTTAAAAATAATTTAATTTTAGTTGGGAAATTGTTCTCTCAAGGGTGTAATGTCGGGTGGAATCGAGTAAATGAAAGGTGAAGAAAGGATCCTTATTAATTGCAAAAGGGATAAAATTGGCTACTTTATATCTAGTAGAAAGTCACAATGAAATGGGAGCTATTCGCAACAGTAGGGCAGATTTTCTGCACAAGATTTCTAAAAATTCACCTCACCAAGAAATAAAAAGGAGCAGCTGAAATGAACGGTGAGAATTTGGTAAGAAAATATTAGAGATTATGAGGATAATAGTCACAATTTTCTATTTAAGAAACTGAAAGAAGTTGTGCCTATTACTGTTGTTGAATGTGAAATTTTGCCTTTGGAAACGGATGAAAATCCCGATGAGTAATTTTCCACTGAAATGGAAATAGATGAAGTAGATGGTCTAGATCAGAGAGAATACAGAGAAATTTCTATCAAAAGAATCTCTGGAAGGTGAAGAGTCAAAATCGATTGTGAAGGAGGAGCATATTGGCTCCAAGACCAATAGCACCGAAAGGATGAGTTTCGGAAAGATGTTATTCAAGACAAAATTGTGTTGTAACTTTGCTCCATGGATGGATGAGCTGCGGCAAGAAATCATTTCCCAGGAGGAGTGGAGTCTTCGTGTTGAGCGATGGAGTGGCGGAAACACTAACCACCATCGTCGTTAGCAATCTCAGATAATGATGGTCATACCATCACTCATCATGTATAGGTTTATTGTCCTCGGTGGTGACGATAGAGACGGGACCGTGGGTGGATCTAGTTCATCACAAAGGGTTCACAAGATAAGTTTTTGTAAGAAGTATTACATGGAAAATGGGTGCGCATGTGGAAACAACTCCAGTTCTCCCCGTGATGATCAGGGGAAGTTCGGAGAGAGCGTGGCTATCAGCAACAATGGGGCTAGGAATGAGTTTTTTGTTATCAGTTGTGGTGGTGCAAATGGGGTGTCTCAGAAACCCATTTCCAGCTTTCGTGTGCACCTCTTTCATTCACAGATTCCCAAAGAAGGAAAAGAACTTGACAAAGAACTAAGGCGAATCACAAAAGTGAAGAATAAAGTTGTTGAACATTTAGATGGTTATAAATATGGTGACAAGCAGTGGTACATTGGAAGAATCCAGAACAGGTATGGGAGAGAGGTTGAGTTATAAACAAAATTTGAACAGTTACGGAAAGAACAAATTGAAATTTTTTAGGGAGGTATTGCCTATCTGAAGAATTTGGATGACAGAATTGACGATGACAAGTTGAAGGTATTATTTTATGAGTTTGGAACAATAACATCTTGCAAGGTAATGTGTGATTTTCAGGGTCATAGTAGAGGCTCGGGCTTTGTGGCATTCACATCCTCTGAGGATGCAAACCAAATTGTTATAACACTGAATAGTAAGATTGTAGTCAATAAACCTCTTGATGTTTCCCTAACTGAGCGACACGAGGAGAGACATGCTAGAATGTAGGCTCAAATTTTCATTCGGAATCCATTTGGTATGCAACCAACTATAGAAACTAGTATGCCTATAAATTTTGGACTTGGGCAACAGGTACTTTATGGTCAGTGACCACCTCAATTGATTCTTCCATAGCCTTTTGGTTATAGTTATCAGCAACATCTTGTACTTCGAATCAGGGTGGGAGGTGCACAACTACAAAATTCTATTGTTCCTTTAGTTTGACAAGACCAACATGGTCAGCGTCTAGGTTTAAGAAGAGCACCTGATTATGTTGGCCCCAAGTTTTCTAAAGGTAATGATGGGAAGGAATTTTTTTCTAAATGGTATACTCAATCTAATTATATTCCATTGGGAGCTAGAGGAGCAAGAGAGTCCTAGTGGAGGTCTTTTGATTCTTGTCCTGATATGTGGGACAGTTATTCACATGGAGCTTTTAGGAATGGTCATTTACCTGAAGGGAAAGTAAGCTCACGGAGAGGTATTGTTGGTATCTCAAATGATGGTAGGTTTTCAAGGCAAGAGCATCAAGATGGGGAGCAAGTTGTCAACCGAAGAGGTTGGGAGAGGAGCTATGCACCTGTCTGAGAATGTCCTTCTACAAGAAGTGTTTGGTAGGCTTCAAAAGATGAAGCAAATCTTAACGCAATCAGAGTAGTTGGAGAAGACACCCAGACATCTACAGGTTCCTCAAGAGTGGTTGTTCTTGAATTGGATGGGGAAGTGCTGCAATACGGTCATCCTGGACAAGGGAAGTTGTGGAATGCATGGAACCGTGCACTAGAAATCTTGCATGCAAGAGATATTGATTTAGCTTATGGTGAGGTACTTATTACAGGAGATGGTCTCTTGCTGGCAAGGCTGATGAGTAAATCAGGTCTAGTTCTAGACCACCTGTCCACCGGGACAGTAGCTGATGCATTGCATACTGAATTTTTTGTACTGGGTATCTGTTATGGCCTCCAATTATTGGTGCGAATGATAGGTGGTCAGGCAAAGCCCGTAGAAAGCCAGAAGTATGGAAAAATGGAGATATGTGTTAAGATTGAGTACGCATTGTAGGTCAAGTTGATCTAGTGGAAGATATATTAGAAAATTTGGGACAACGAGGTAAATTTGATCCTGATAATGGATTTATGGGTGAGTTTGTGTCTATAAAATATGTAAGCGAAGATGTTCGACTGTTAAATTGTATTTAGTGTGACAAAAATTGGAGATTAATTTGCAGTGTTTGTGAACAGAGTTTGGGGCAATTAAAGTATTTTCGGGGTCTGGTTACAATGTGACATTAAAGATGGAAAAGAAGGGATGTCATGTCCATGGTTGTACCGGTTGGACTTCAAGTGGGAGATTGTTGGGATTGTGAAGTCCAACGGTCACATGACCTTTCGTCTTCTCCCTTCTCCTGCTTTGCTAGTTGTATATGTTTCTATACATGGTTGTGTACATGTCATGGATGATATATTGGTTAAAATGATAATAAAGATATTCCCTTCTTGAGAGTGGATGTAGGCAATTGTCGCACCACTATAATTTATTGTGTTGTGTTTTGTCTTCTTTTTATTGTTGTCTTCAATATGTTCATTAGTTTTCATCTGCTCATTTATAACTCACAAACTATTCCAAAATTGATCCTAAAATAATGTCAAGTGGATGTGAGCTTCATGCACTCATTTGGATTCCATTTTGGTGTACCAAAAACCCAAAAACATGCCCTATAATTTTGGGTATGACTACCAATTACGAGTGGTGGATAGCTACAAGACTTCCTAGGACAATGCATGGCTTCTATGGGCTCCATTGTTGTGTCTAACCCTTAGTTAACTATTGTTTCAAGAGAACATGTCTCTTACACACTACTGATAAATCCCACAGTCAAGTTGAAAATGACACGTTGTTTCTTCATATGTGTGGTGACGCCTAGTTGTGAACTATGTAGTTCGATCTTCAAAAATGCCTCATCTATCCACATCAATATTTTATGACATGTCAAAACAAGTGTTCTTGTTATTGTAAATGAGCGAAAACTTCAGGTGAGGTGTGGATGAATGCTTGGACAACTGAATTTATCTCCTCCAAATCAGGTACCTTGGTGAACTTGAGCCTCTCTGACATTGTCTTCCAGCATTTCCTTAGCTTCTTTATAATATCTTCAAACTATGGGAATTTTGTCTGCATGTTTCCAAATTATCATTTGATGTCTAACATATGATCAATGTTGTCCTTGGTACACTCTTCATGCAATGTTCTTATAAACCCTCAAATGAGGCTTTGAGTGTCCCTTATATTGCCTTCACGTCCCCGCAGTGTGCATGGAATGGCCGAAATAAAGTCTTGAACTCTTTGTAGTAACGTATTAAACTCTCGACTATTTTATCCTTAGCTTTCTTGCATGAGGTGGTTGTTAATTTCATGGAATTGACCCACTCCTTAAGCATTTTCTTGTTTGATTCATCTAGCACTACCTATTGTAGAAGTTGATCCTCATTAGTCAAGTTGATGATGCGTAGAATGGGGAGATAATCTTCCCACATCAAAATTATTTCAACAATGTGAGTAATGGTGTTTTCCCTAGTTATTATATTATGCATAATTCTCAATCATTTTTTTTATTATAATCAACAACCTAATAGGGAAGTTGACCCTTACACACTCACATCCTGAAGGTGTCAAAGAGAACAACACTAAAACAGGGGTGTTGGCTTTTACAAGCCATCAACGGTTTATTAACATCACATGAACAGAATAAGTGTTGTCAAAAACAAAATAAAAATTACAATAGCACAAAGGCTAGTAGCCATTTGCAAGAGTGGGAGGGCCGCTCACTCGTCACATGTGGAGAAGAGTGAGTTTGAAGAACTATTTTTCCTGTGCCATCGAACAACTATCCAGGTGATGTTGTCAATCATTTTGTTATAGCATGATATAAAGCAAGAATAGTTTTGATAACCCCTTCACCTATTACTCTCATGCTCAAAGACAATATGTGGAGTTGCAACAACAATTTGACTTTGGCTACCATTACTTCCCATTATCTATTTTGCTTACACAAAACTCTAGGAATACCTTCTTGAGTTTATACCAAGCTTGAAGCTTTGGAGAGACTCTTGTAGAATTTACTTTTAAACCCTTCAATACTTTGTTAATCGATTTTACTCACTTGATGACAACTCTAGATGTGAGTGGAATTCTATTCTAGGAAGTCGAGTAGTGGCTTTGGGACCCAACACCTTCCATTAAAAGAGACGTTAGAGATCAATTCTCCTCTCCTAACCAAACTCAAAACTTACAAACCATTTTAATTGCCTTCCTAGCCAAATTTGAATCATTCTTTCTCTTGCATTCTCTTTGTGATATTTTCTTCTCCATTTGTCTCCATCACATCATCACACAAAATTTTCTTATTGTTTTTCCCTAGGGCTTTATCTTACTTTTACAATATCTTACACGCACCACTTTCACTTCACCACTAAGCATGCACGCACTCATCTTCTTGATGGTGCTTTGTGGAGGTTAGAATACAGCCAAGAGGGAACTAAGGCAATCTCTATATAGTACACCTTTTATCTCTTGTCCCCCACACTTAACTTAGATTATGTCATTATTGGGAGCTACCAATCATATTTTTCAATCAAGAACAAAGCCAAGATGAACATCCCCTAAAAGCATTAAACTATCACAAACAAAGACATCTACACCACCAACACAACACCCAAACCCAAAAAAATGTTTAGATTTGGCCTAGAATTTTGACTAGCCTTGAATTCCAACATCCTTGCTCCATTTCCAACATCAATTTGATCATTTTCTAGGTGCAAAACCTACATTCCATGATTTCTTTATGTAGTTTTTTATTTACTATTTTCCATTTCCCAACTCCTATATTGTATATTATATATCAAATTAACACATGTTTACACTCTACAAAATTATAAATATAATTTGATTACCAAATAATAAAATAAAAATAGTTATCTCCTAAATCGATAAGTAGGAGATATTTTCCACAAGTCAAATTGTGATATTACTATCAAGATTCAACTGTGTAGTTTTTTAGTCAAACTCAATGACCCATGTTTCATGAGTAGCGGTTCACAAGAACCCATCTCTCATGCGAATGAATGGAACACTTAGCAATCATTGCATCTAGGTGATGCTCACAAAGGTGAAGCATCGAGACTTCCCAGGAGGTCACCTATCCTAGTACTACTCCATCTCAAGCGCGCTTAACCACAGAGTTTCCTCCAAAGTTAAGCCCACTTTGCTTCCAACTCCTTTTGCAAAACCTTTAGCAAGTGTTGTGCCTTATGAACCATTCATTATAAAGCCTCTTAAGCTCATCAATTGATAAGTAGGAGATATTTTCACAACAAGTCAAATTGTGATATTGCTAACAGGATTCAACTGCGTAGTTTTT
The DNA here is from genome assembly GCA_018584345.1 of Thuja plicata. Taxonomy (NCBI): domain Eukaryota; kingdom Viridiplantae; phylum Streptophyta; class Pinopsida; order Cupressales; family Cupressaceae; genus Thuja; species Thuja plicata. Next base: position 1,432,211 of record MU226413.1, read on the forward strand.
AGTCAAACTCATTGACCCATGTTTCATGAGTAGCGATTCACAAGAACCCATCTCTCTTGAGAATGAATGGAACACTTAGCACTCATTACATCTAGGTGATGCCCACATAGGGGAAGCGTCAAGACTTCCCGAGATGTACCCATCCCCAGTAGTACTCTAGCTCAAGCACGCTTAGCCATAGAGTTCCTCCAAGGTTAAGCCAACTTTGCTTGCAACCCCATTTGCAAAACCTTCAGCAAGTGTTGTGCCTTATGAACCACTCATTATAAAGCCCCTTAAGCTCATCAATTGATAAGTAGGAGATATTTTCCACACAAGTCAAATTGTGATATCACTATCAATATTCAACTTTGTAGTGTTTGAGTCAAACTCATTGACCCATGTTTCATGAGTAGTGGTTCACAAGAACTCATCTCTCATGAGAATGAATGGAACACTTAGCACTTGTTGCATCAAGGTGATGCTCACAAAGGCGAAGCACCGAAACTTCCTAGGAGTTCACCCAAACGCACTTAACTCATTTACAACTTAGGGTGTGCCAAAATCAATCTCTTAAATCGTTCACAACTTAGGGTGTGCCAAAATCAATCTCTTAAATCGTTAACAACTTAGGGTGTGCCAAAAGCAATCTTTTCAGAACAAGTCTTTTTTAGATCTCAATGACAACATTATACCATATTTAATTTACTAGATGCTATTTTATGACATAGTATGGTTGGAATCTTCTAGAATGTTCTACATATGATGTTTTAATTCCAAGACTTGTTTAATAGATTTACAAAATCTGATTTTCAATTTTCAGAAAACATAATTCCCCCAACTTACCCCAAAGATCATGGGCTTTCCTTAGCTTTGCATTTGCTACCTTTTCACTTCAAACCACCACCGTCAGCCACTCAAAATTTTCATTCCATCTTGATTTATAGGGCAAGTCCCCTACACTCTAATGCCAAATGTTTGTGCATAAGTAATAATTATATATTTACAAATTGATATCTTCCCAAAAGAAACTATTACTGAAGCTCTAAAATCTTTAAACAGCATAAAGCTGGTCAAAATTAAGGTCAGAATTAATTGAACTAATAAGATGGCGAAACATAAAATGGAACGATAAAACCATATGAATACATGTACATGATAGTTATAACCACTGGACAAATTGATCCAAAATAACCATTGGCCGGCCTAATGAAATTTCTTCTTAAATGCATCCAAAGTACATGGTCGATAAGACACCTTTCTAGTTTTTGGAAAAGCTAATGTCCCCACCACTCAATTGGATGATTCCGAATTTCAGATTGGCATCCCCCCATTACATTTGCTTTCTTTCTAAATTCACTCACAGAGACATTTGAAGACAAATTTTGTGCTCCTGTGGAGAAAAAATTGAATCTAGTGTCGCCCAGACTATGCCAACTAAAAATAAAATAATAAAAGGACCTAGGAAGAAATCTAGGTTATATTACCCGGCAAAGCACAATACTTAAAAATAAGCAGGTCATTGCCTAAAATCCTAGAGATTCTGCTTCCATACTAACAGTTTTTCTATTACAAATGTTGTCCTACAAATGTCCCCTATGAATGCATAACTCTATCTTTTCTTTAGAGTTGAACAGACAAGATCGTATACCAGAAGATCTTTCGCAGTCTGAATCCAACCCAATCAGCATCCCAGTCAGGTTTATCAACAGATGTTAAAGTAGTCGTGGTTTATATTCAAAATTAAAGTACAATCCAAAATAATAATACCTACAGCAGAGGATGGCTGATTTTTGAAGAGGGTTCACCAATAATCCCCACAAGAACACAATTCCCCTTTGAAATGATGAAAGCATTTAGGATCTCGAACAACAATTTCTCAGTCAACAACCTTGGAGATAAACTTAACTCTGGTATGGCAGTCAGCACAAATGCGATGGTATCGAGAAACCTGGAAAGATGTGGAGCGATGAAAGCTAATAAGACCAAATGCAATTGCAACCTTCTCACTGTGATAACATAAAATCTCTTCCTGCTACTGCTCTATATGAGGCAGCATGAAGTCTGGTCTAGGCTCATACCCTGCTTCTTTCAACTGGATGGTCAACTTCTTCAACAATGCATAGATCTCGTCTCTTGGTGGGTGTAACCTACTCCCCTAACGAACATGTGAACCCACCCCTTGACCTCAATCCAGCTGCATTCTAAACCCTGAAACAACCCCCTATCTTTCATCATTTTCCTCAACCTTGCTGCGTGCTCTTTCTTTCCCGCTGCAACATAGATGTCTTGCATGGCTAGATAATTTCCAATCTTGTCGAGCTCTAGCTCGAAGAGACGTCTTGCAGCCACTTCTCATAGCTTTATGTTTACCTGGAATCTACAGGCACCAAGCAAAGTACCCCACACATATGCATTATTCCTGATAGGGATTTTTCTGATCAAATGATAAGCATCATCCGATTGCCCACTGCGACCAATAATTTCAATATTCACAGAACATAATTCTCCCCAACTTTCCCAAAAGATCATGGATTTTTCCTTAGCTTTGGATTTGCTACCTTAAACCCCCACTGTGAGCCACGCGAAATTTTCATTCCATCTTGATTTACAAGGCAAGACCCCTACATCCGAATGCCAAATGTTTATGCATAAATAATAATTACACATTTACAAATAGATCTCTTCCCAAAAAATGCTATGCACTGAAACCCTAAAATCTTTAAACAGCACAAAGCTGGTCAAAATTATGACAGAATCAATTGAATTAATAAGATGGTGAAACATATAATGGAACAGAAAAACCATATGAATATATGTACATGATAGTTATAACCACTGGACAAATTGACCCAAAATTAACCATTGGCCGGCCTAATGAAATTTGTTCTTAAACACATCCAAAGTTCATGGTCAATAAGACGCCTTTCTAGGTTTTGAAAAAACTAATGTCCCACAACTCTATTGGATGATACATAATTTCAGATTGCTATTCCCCCATTACATTTGCTTTCTTTCTAAACTCATTGACAGAGCCATTTGAAGACAAATTTTGTGCTCCCGTAAAAAAAATTGAATCTAGTGTCACCAGACTAAGCCAACTGAAAATAATATGAAGACCTGGGAAAATATCTAGGTTACATTACCTGGCAAATTACAGTACTTCAAAATAAGCTGGACATTGCCTAAAATGCTAGAGATTCTGCTTCCATATTGACAGTTTTTCAGTTACAAATGTTATCCTACTAAATGTCCCCTACGAATCCATAGCTCTATGCTTTTTTTAGAGTTTAACAGACAAAAATGTACACTAGAAGATCTTTCGTAGTCTGAATCCAACCCAATCAGCAGCCCCGTCAAGTTTATCAACAGATGTTGAAGTAGTCGTGATTTATATTCAAAATTGAAGTACAATCCCCACAAGAACACAATAATTTGAAGAAGG
>MU226413.1:1436343-1470617 GCA_018584345.1 Thuja plicata
TGGAGAAAGACCATAGTCCTGCCTCATGTTATCGAAGTAATGCCATCCTTCATCAACCAAACCAGAATAGCTGCATGCAGAGAGAATACTTGATAAGCTAACATGGTTTGGCCTTAGCCCCTCTCTTCGCATTTGCTCAAAAAGCAGTATAGCCTCTTTCCCTCGTCCATGACTGCCATATCCAGCAATCATTGCATTCCAAGAGATAATATTCTTATCGGGCATTTTATCAAACACTGCGTGAGCATATTCTACCCTTCCCCATTTGGTATACAAATCCACAAGTGCACTCCCCAGAACAATATCCAGCTCAAGTTCATATCTAACCACAACTCCGTGAACCTGCTTCGCCTGTCCCAGCAATGCCAACCGACTGCAACCCCGAAGAATGGTTGGAAGGGTGAAATGGTCTGCCTTCGCTCCTGCAAACTGCATTTCACCAAACAATCTCACAGCTTCCTCTTCATACCCATGGTGCGAATATCCTGCAATCATGGCATTCCAAGACACCACATTTTTCTTGGGCATGTTGTCGAACACTTTGCGTGCATCTTCAATTCTCCCACATTTAGCATACATATCAAGAAGAGCACTTTCCACATACACATTATTCAGAAGCTGCATTCTAACAACACAACCATGGACCTCTCGCCCCAACCCAAGTTCACAATTTGAAGCACACGCTCTAAGAATGCTCGCAGCCGTATAACCATCCATCCCCACACCTTCCTCTATCATCTCACAAAACATTCTCAGAGCCTCATCACTACGCCCGTGCTTCACATAACCTCCAATTATCACATTCCACGTCACCAAACCTCGTTCAGGCATATTTTCAAACACTTGACGCGCATACAACAGCTTCCCATTATTGGCATACATAGCCACAAGTTTTGCATTCAGAGAAGAATCCACTTCAATCCCTGATTCCACCATGTGGCAATGAAGTCTCCTGCTCTCTTCCACAGCTTTCATGTCGTAGCACCCCTCCAGAAGAACAGCATATACTTCACTGTCTAGACTAACATCTTGGCGTTTCATCAGAATATTGAAAATATCTAGGGCAACATGAAATTTCCCTTCTTTACAGAGATTCTTAATTGTTAGGGTGAGAGAATCTTCTGGGTTTTCCTGTATGTAGTCTGGGAGGATTGGTTTAAGCTTGGGTTGGATTCCTTCAGTGAAAGCGGCCGCATTACCAGTTGAACAACCCACAAAATGATGAAGGGGTTTATTGATGTTATTCCACGGTTTACAGTCGTTGGGAGTGCAAGGAAGATTTTTTTTGAGTTGGAAGAGGGAATAGGGGAACAATCCCAATGATGGTACTGGTACAGCCATGCACACAGACTGTTTAAAGCCATAGGAAAATATGGATGAAATAGCAAGTCTGTGATTTTAATTGTCTATACAGTAAGAACAAATCTCGTCCACAAACATAATCTTAGACCTTCATAGTTTTGGGGGGAATTTTTTAATTGGAAAATTTTTTTCCTTAACTTAATCTATGCTCCTCCAATCAAAAGCATACACAGATCATTTAGCTGATATTAATTTAACCGGCTCTGGAATTTGATGGCTGTAAAATTTATTATTGGATCGTATAAATTGAGAAGTTCTATTTTTATAAAATTATAAATATAGTATTTTAAAGTATTAATAAATTATAAAAATTTATTATAGACAATATAATATTTTACTTTTAATATAAATATATATGTTAAAATAATAATAATAAGATATAAATTTTTTAAATTTTTTAATATGAATTAGGATTTGCTATTATTAATAATTGTTAATGATAGTTATTTAACATTAGTATGTAATATATATGCTTCTATAATGTTTATTATATATTCATATTAATTTAAAATTTATTTTTTAAATATAATATATGAATTTAGTATAGAATTTTGCCTATATTACTAATTTATAATATGAGTATGCAGTATAGGTATTTATATATTGTTTATTATAAATTTATATTAAAATTTGCTTTAGTTGCAAGTATTTGTCTAATAATTAACTATAGTTATAATATTATATAAAATGAGGTTTTCAAACTATAAAATTAAAATGATACATAATTATTAATTCTAATAAAATTTTAAAAATAATTAATAATTTTTCATTATTTTTCTTTATTTCATAAAAAACCCACACAAATGTTTTAAAATGGAGTATAAATTAAAAAATTAAGTTTCCTAAAAAATTTCACATGTATACTTAGAAAAATCTAAAGAGAAATTGAAAAATAAAAATAGTTAATTGCAATTGGTTGAAATAAGTTTTTTTAATCACTCTTAAGAAAAACTGATTGCAATAGTATGTTAACAGCAAATAAGTGTTTATTATATTTAAGGATGTGAAAAAAAATTAAAAAGAAAAAGAAAAAAAATTGATGATAAGCTGGAATTCTAATATTAAGAAATAGAAATGTTCAACCTTAACTAAATGAAGGTATCGAAAACAACAAGTTTGAAATGTTCTTGGCATGGTTTTCCTCTTAAAGCTGAATGATTATGTCTATGATCAAAAGAATACAATTGATTACCTTTAAATACATGTAAATAGCAATAAATCACACAAACCTCTATGTAGTCAACTCTTGTTGAAAAACAAATGGGTGGGAGTTGGTCAAATTTTGAATTAATGTCAATGGTTAAATGCATATGTATAGGGTTGATTCCATGCATAAGGGATTGAATTTTTCAAATTTAATAGCAACCTTATTCAAATCATGTCATTCTACTTCCAAAGCATCTAAGTTGTAATTTTGTGTTATAGTTCAAAAGTGGGAACATGTGTATGAAATAGAAGAGCATCATCATGGGGGAAGAGTTTGACTCCATACAAGATTGCACCATTCGTCAATACCTAAATGTATTAAGTCATTCTTTTCAAATGTCCCCCAAAATAAATGGAGAATGACATGGGTGTAAAATTTTAACCATTTCATGTTACTCCTATGTTATTTTGTGCATGTGAATCAGAGAATGTTCATGTATCTCAAAATAAGTAGCACTCACAAACATGCATGAAAAGAAAATATTCAAAAACCTTTGGTATGCACACTCCATAAACACTCGTACAATAGAGGGGAAATATGTAATGAGTAGTTTTTGTAGAACAAGTAAGAACAATTATAATATAAATTTCACTATCAATGATCATGAGAGAGGAAAATGGGGTTCACAAAAATATTCTTATATAGAAGGTGGGTAATAAGATGAAAAGGTGTGTAATGCCTACCAACCCCTAGGTTGAGTGATATGATGAGTTAGCACTAAGATGTCAATTGTATGTCGTGATACTAGATGTTGCATTTTGATGCTATTGTTAGATGTGATTCATTATGGAGATATTTCATGAAATATTGGTATGTCTACCAAGCTTTCCTAAATTATTATTATTATGTTGCGGTCATGATCATGTGAATAGATATCGATGTTGTTATCAAAGGCTATCATGATAGTATCCTTTAAATGTAATGAAATCGTGTATATGATGTTAGGACCCATTTGGTGATTCTTTGAGGCTTTGATTATTGATATGTATATTGAGTAGGTATGTTTGACATGTGTGTTAAGTGGTTACAGGTACAAGGTATTGACTTCACCTGGCTCCACAAGTCTGAGTGTACTTCAATGGTGGTTATATGGAGGTGTCACATTGGTTCAAGTGCAAGTCCATATTTATTTTACCCATGTTGACTCGGCTATTGCCATTGGTATTATTCTAGAAAACCCAACCTTATGTGAATGCCAATATGTGTGTGTTTTAATATTTGATTGAGTTCATACTTTTCATAAATTAAATATGAAAAATATGCTTTTATGGATTTAAATGAGTTGATTAAGTGTAGGTGATATAAGGGTAAGTAAAATTAATTTATTTTATTTCTAAAAACTCTATTGGTCAAGAACATATGTTTATAGTTTATTTAATCATATGTATTAAATTATTGTATACATACGTGTTTTAATTATATTTGAAGTAAATTCGATTAAGGTTAACATTTGAAATGTTACTTTAAATCATGCCTAATCATAAAGGCATTTGATGAAATCAAATATTTTTTATGCATAATGTGTTATTTGGATGAAACAAAGTCAATTCTGAATTTCTTCAGTGGACTCAATGGTGAGCTCAAATCCCCCCAATGCTAGCCAAAATTGACCTAAAATAAAAATATATATTCTAGCAATAGCTCAATTTTCTGATATGAGAAGGTATTTATATGGTCATAGCTTTGATAGTGTGTTGGAATGATAATGAACCCATAATGAATCAGTAGACTTCGAAGGATCAACCAAGAAAGATGTCAACCATAAGATAATGTTCAAACATGAGCTTGCATTAACAATAAAATTTAATGATACTCAATTGATATGAAAATGTGATATATGAGATAAGTTACATTGTACAATGAGTCTTTCTTATATAGGCAAGATGAAGAGGTAGGATGACAACTATCCTTGATACAAACACTAAATGCCTAATGTATAATAATAGGTACCTATACACTAAAAGTAACATGGCCCTATTATAAGTGAACTTCTAGAAGGCAACCTATGATAGCAAACATGATCATATGAACAATATTAAATAACCATATTCGTAAAGTAAATTTACAACATCTAACGTGAAAACTAATTATTTAGTATGCCTAAGTAGATTTAACATGTGAATAATGTCCCCTTCATTAAGATTTAAGGTACAAGACAATATTAGGGCATTGAATTAACATTATTCTAATGTGAGTAGGGTAATAAATGGCGTACCATGCCTCTCACCTTGTATGCATGCAAAGTGGGTGGAAATTAAGTGGAAGACCTATCTTGTTGGGGTGGGTGGGTGGACACTACATAGAAAATAAAACCCAGATTCCAATTGTTCCCAATAAGATGACCAGACAAAGGTGTACCTAGGAGGGTATCTTCATTGAAGTGGCCCCAGTCCCCTCTCTATTTATTTGTCTAATGGTCAGGTGGGCTCATGAAGTGCCTACCTTTATTAGTTGTCAAGCTTCTAGGGCACTTTAACCTAGAGATGAAGGATTCAAATATAAACCCCCTACTATTTTAAGGGTGTATTTGTACTATAGTCTTTAGCTTGTGTTGTTTCTAGCCATTGTTTCAGTGATGATATATCATTTCCCTATAGATGTCATTGGATAAGTTTGTATCATAGTTCCAGTCCTTAAAATAGTAGGGCAATATAATTCCCCACCTTGTTGCATACTTGGGTGGGAACTATAGTGCAGGTGGGAGGGCCCCTAGAATTCTATGGTAAGGAATAGTGGTTTGGGTGAGTGGGAAGCTAATATCATGGAACTAAATAACACAACATATCAAGTTATAGTAAATCATTAGTGAGCTATTTTTAGTAAAAATAAAAAAAGTTGTCAACAAGAAATAGGATTCAATTTCCTTTTGGTCATTATAGTTTTTAAAAAAATATATATATCCCATTTCAAAACAATTTAATTCCAAGCCCAGTTTCTTATGTGGGTTTTGGGTTGGAAAAAGGCTTGGGGAGCCGAGCCTTAGCTTTGGACCTACTTTTACTTACAACTTCATGGTCATGTCAGTGTCACTACAAAAAAGTGCCTTTGGACATATGTATGAAGACTTTTTTGCGGAAATTTTTAACGAAGTTAAAACCCATTAGAGGTGAGGCTATCTAGTTTTCAAATTTTTATTTTTTACGATTGGATTATTTTTTCTATTGTTTGAATAATTTCTTATGAACTGAACCATAAACTTCAAATAATAGGTTTTCTTATTTTTTAATAACTTTTTATTTTTTTATATTTTCTTGAAAATCAAAATATATGACAACAATCTACATACATTTCTTTACAATATGAAAAGTACATTTCAAAAAATGATAAGCTTATATATACTTACGGTTGTTGTACATGAGGGATTTTTAAAACTGCAATTACGACCAATAAAAAATTACAAAAAAAAAATCCTCAACAATCTTCAGTGTCTTACATATCTTTTTCCAAGAGGATTTGGAAAAATACTTTTATTTAGGTCAAAATATGGTTGGTGTACACATGCATGGCATAATTGAAAAGTTTACTTTTAAACAGTGGTTTTAGACATGTCTATTGGAAATCAATTTGTATCATCTACGTATTAAAATAAATTACATATTTAGAAACTAGACTCTGAGCAATACATTTCATATTACTCACTTTTTTAAAGATTCAATATTTAAGTGCTTTGAATTTTTAAGTCAATTGTGACATATTATGGAAATCGAGAAAAACACTAAAAAGTGCACTAAACTTCTTGCACACACCCAATGCTCTTTAGGTAAGTCCTCCAAGTGTTGAAGCAATAAAATCATAAATCATAAGAAAATTCATAATGAAACATACTTGAAGATAACTTGTTGTAGCTTTATGCTCCTTATAATCATATTTGCTCTTGTTAGAAGAATATTTGCTCTTGAATTGGAATGATAGCTTATGAAGTGATGATATCAAATAAATTAGAGATGGTGCCTTATTTAGGGTTCAAGGTATATTTGCATTTTGGCTGACTTCCAATAGTTATATCCAAATTTTGTGACCAAATTTGACAATGTTAAGGCCAACGGGTTACTCTCTAGGAATTTCGGCAAAAAAGCACTAGTCATTATGGCAGCCACAATAACTTGACAAAATGGGATTTTGATTTTTCAATAATAAAATTATAGGGCCCTGTATTGGATCTAGAATTTAAATTTGGATTGATGACATTTGAATATGGGATGAAGTGCCTTGAAATTTTGATTAAGGTAGGACCCAAATAAGCTTAAAATGAAATAAGAAGCACCATAATAAAGAAAGGGCATAATCAAGAAAGGGCCCAAAAAGGAGTGTGAAATTGTAAGTGATTACAATTTACAACGCTACATTGTGGTTGCTTCTAGTTTCAATTCTGGTGAAATCCTCTTGTTTACCAATGTTTATGCTCTACTTGAATTTCTTGGAAAGCTTAGACTATGGGATCAAATCTGGCATGTGAGATCTTTAGTCGTCCACTTTCCTTGGATTTTGGATGGGGATTTTAATACTCTCACTAGTTTGAAGGATAAAATGGGAGAAAGTGAAATATTCGAGCTCTCTTCTTCGATGTTTAAAGATAGCTTTTTTTTCTTAAACTTGGTGGACACTAAACCATGGAATGGTCAATACATGTGGAGAAATAGAAGATGTGTTAAAAACTCTATCTCTGAGAGATTGGATAGAATTTTAGTCTCTATCTTTTGGATTGTCAATAGGACTATTAGCTCTAATATTTTGAAGCAAAGGGGCTCATATCATTGGCCTATCAAATTCTTTGCTTCAACATTTCATTTAAATTCCAACGTATGTGGTTGCATAAGCCTTCGTTGAAGAACCTTATACTTGGTTGGTGGAGGAATAGTAGGCCAATGTATATTATTGATATATATACTTTCCTTAAGAAACTTTCATATGTCAAGTATCAACTTAAGAGGTAGAACAAAACAATATTTTCAGGACAATCTTCATGGCTAAATTCATGGCTTAGAATTAATTGGATTCCATCACCATACATAATAGAGAGTGTTGGATTTCAAAGGATTCACTTAGGGAAGAAGCAAAGACTGCAAGAGATAATTGAACGGGAACTATGTGAGGAAAATGTTTGGAAGAGGTCTTAGATTGATTGGTCGTAGGAAGGAGGCATAAATATGGCCTTCTTAAACTACATTGAGGCCAAAAGACATGAAAATTTGATTTCTTCAATTAATTTCTCTCAATGAGTTCATCTATCTTCAATTCAAGATATTTAAAAGGAGACCACTCAATAATTTTCCTCCTTATTCTTAGTAAACTCTTCCCCAACATTTGGTGATGAAAAATATGATTTTAGAATGATACCCTCTTTGATCACTAGAGAGATGAATGAGATTCTTATTATCCTAATTACTCCTAATAATTTAGAGGGTATTGTTGTTCAACTGAAGAAAGGTAAAAGCCCTAGATTTGATGGTTTCCAGATTGAATTCTTTCAAGAGTTTTGGGAGATTCTCAAAGATCGCTTATTGGTTGTTGTGGAGGAATCACAAAATAGAAAATAGAAGCTGAGAGCAATGAATTACACCTTTCTTGTGCTTATTTAAAAAGAGAAGGGGCTAACTCTTTGGATTTATTTGGGCTAATTTCCCTTTGCAATGTGGTCAGTAAGATCGTATCCAAGTTGATTGTTGAGAGACTCAAGAGACGACTTCACAAGCTTATCTCAGAGGATCTAGGTGACTTAATATCAAGAAGACCAATTTTGGTTGGGGCATTAGTGTTGTTGAAGTAATTCACTCCATAGAGACTTCCAAGGAAAAGACCATGTTTATCAAACTAAATGTGACCAAGGCCTATTATCAGATCAAATATTCTTTTATTCAGAAAATGTGTAGTGTGTTTTGATTTGGGAGTGATTAGAGTAGTTGGGTTACAAGTTATGTTACCTTTGCTTCTTATTAAATTCTAATTAATATTGATCCCTAGTTCTAATTAATAGTGATCTTATGTCTTTGTTTGGTTCTTTTAGAGGTCTTCATCAAGATGATCCTCTTTCACTTTACTAATTCATCTTATTGGCCCAAGGATTGAGACATATTTGAAAATCCCACGTGAGCCTAGAACTATTCTATGGATGGAGTTGGGATAATAGTCTCCTCTCTCATTCTCATTTACAGTTTGTGGATGAGACTGCTCTATTGGGAGTGGCCAAAGCACAAAGGTGTCTAATTTTAGACATACTTAATTTGATTTTAAGTCTTCTTGCTCCAATGGATGTTAACACAGAAGATGAAGATAAGTGTATCTTTTTAATTTTCTCTTTGCCTAATTCTTGGGAAAACCTAGTTGTTTCCATGTGTAGCAGTGGTGTAGAGCCTAAGATGGACAATATTGTTCCTCTACTTCTTTTGGAAGAGATGAGGAGAAAGACGATGAATGTTGGCTCTCAAGATGTCTTTCATATTCAAGGAAGGCCTAACAAGAAAGATCCTAAAGGAGATAAGATAAGGATAAGTCAAAAGGACGTTAAAAGACCCCCAGAAAGAGCAATCAAGAGTTGGAACTATGGTAAGAGAGGGCATGTGAAGGAGTGAGAAAATTAGAAAAAGAGCACTAATACTTCCTGATGAAGGGTACTCCCCTTATTAACACAAACACACAACAAAATCCAGAATAACAATATTTGCAAAGACAAGAAATGGGCTTTCTATTATGCACCATGAAATGAAATTACAATATTCTGAAATATAACATGCACATTCAGAAATACAACATGCACAGCCACATAGGCATTTTATTACAATAATCTATAAGCCAGAGTCACTAGATGCATAACCCAAAACTGCCCTTGACAACCCTACGAGCCTTCAATATATAAACAATTTTAACCGCCAAGAAGATTCTAGAAATTAAACACTAAAGTTTGAGGTCGACCATCCCTAAGATATTATTATTCATTTTTATTACATTAGAATAGGCCCAACCAACTTCGGAACCCAAAAAGAAATTTTGAAGAAACTTTAACATTTTCAAGTTCAGGCAGCACAACTTTCAGAGACCGTAACTCGTCACTCGTTGACTCAATGGGCCGTCGTAACTCCATTTTGGAAATGCCACAAAGTGCTCTACAATGCCTAACTTGTGCAAGCTCCAACTAGCCAAGTTTTTGACCCCATTCAGAGCCTCTAAAGCCTTCAAAACTGAGGTTGAAGTATTTGTACCCTACTGCCAATATCGAAAATATACAATATCTGCAAAACTAGACTTGATCTAGAAATGAATCTTTATTGGCACGCTAATACAATGAAAGAAAACCTCCGGGGAAGAAAATAGAACATTCTGAGCTTAAATGGAAAACTTACTAAAAATAGTAACTTTCCAAAAATAGCAACTCTAAACAAAATAGCTCTTATTGAAAAGAAACCAGAAATTATTTTTGGGTGATACAAGATTGCTCTTACACCCAGGATGCTCCTGCATCAGACACCCAGGGTAATTTGAGAAGTGACCCTATCATGTCTCAGGTGATCAAAGGAAAACCAAGACGGTTAACCTCCTCTCTTGATAGCCATGATGAATCTTCTACAGGTCGTCCTTTCCATTTGACCAAATATTCTTCATACGTCTTGTTCCTTGTGCTTCTTCCAACACGACTGTCCAAAACATCTTCAATCTCCATTGTAGCTGAAGTAGTTGCTAGAATATTCCACTGTGATTCTGTGATCTGATCCTCAAGACCCCCCTCATGATATTCTGTCAAATCTGAAATGTTAAACACTGTGGAAATATTGAGTTCATTGGGCAACTCTACTTCATAAGCATTTCCTGAATCATGCTTCTTTAGTATTTTGCATGGTCCAAACTTCTTCATCTTCAACTTATTATATGTTCCTACTGGAAATCTCTCCTTTCTCAAATGAACCATGACTTCATCTCCCACCTAGAATTCCTTATGTCTCATTTTCTTGTATGCCTTAGCCTTGTGCTATGTATTCATTTTATGAATATGTTGCCTCACCTCCTCATGCAAATTATTCAAGAGTTCTGCAAAGTCTTTAGCTTCAGCGCTACTTGTCTCTCCTTTGTCCAACTTTCTTAATTTTGATGCATTTCTGGGACTAGTTCCATATACTATCTGAAATGGTGATTTACCAGTGCTCCTATTGACAGAATTATTATATGCAAATTTTGCATGTGGTAAAACCAAATCCCATCCCTTTGGTTTATCTCCAACCAAGCATCTCAACAAGTTTCCCAAACTCCTATTCACAACTTCTGTCTGTGGATGGTGTGCTAAGCTGAACTTCAAATTTGTCTTCAACCTTTTCCACAAGGTTATCCAAAAGTACCCAACAAACTTGGTGTCCCGATTGGAAACTATGCTCTTTGGTAATCCATGTAGTCTTACCACCTCCCTGAAAAACAATTATGCTACATGAACAACATGAACAACAATTTTTGAAAACCTATCCACCACTACAAAGATGGAATCATGTCCTCTTTGAGTTCTTGGTAAGCCAAGAACAAAGTCCATACTAATATCCTGCCACGGCTTCTCTGGTACAGGTAATGGTTGATATAACCCTGTATTTTGCTTCACTCATTTTTCCATCTGACATACCCTACAGCCTTGTACAAATTTCTTAACATCCTACTACAACTGTGGCCAGTAATAATTCTCACTAACCAGAGAAATGGTTTTATCTCGCCCAAAATGTCCAGCCAGTCCTCCACTATGCTTTTCTTTGATTAGATTCTCCCTCATAGAACTCTTTGGAATGCACAACTGACTACCTCTAAAAAACATATCATCCTGTATTATGAAATTCAACCATTTGGTTCTATCCAGAGTAACAGGTTCTCTACAAGCTTTCCAAGCTTCACCAAAAGCTGGATCTTCAGAATACAAACTCTTGAGTTCCTTGAACCCAACAACCTCAGTCTGCATTTATGTGCTCAATGCATTGCTTAGCCCAAAAGGCATGACTAACCACTCATACAAGTCCTCCTTTGTCTTGAAGGTTATCTTCCATTCATCTCCTTCTTTGATCCTGATTTGGTGATATCCACTCTTTAGATCTATCTTTGTGAAATACTCAACTCCACTCAAACAATCCATAATATCATCCATTCTTGGCAAGAGAAATATGTACTTGATAGTGATCTTATTCATAGCCCAAGAATCTGTACACATCCTTCATTATCCATTTTTATTTGGTGCTAATACTGCTGGTACAGCACATGGGCTCAAACTCTCTCGGATTAATCCCTTCTGCAACAACTCATGCACTTGTATGTTCAATTCCTCACTCTCTGTTGGAGTCATCCTATGGGCTGTCTTATTTGGAAAACTGGCCCCTGGGATCAAGTCCATCTGGTGACTGATCTTTCTCACTAGTGGTAATACATCATGTACATTATTAGAAACAATATCTTGAAACTCCTCCAACAAGTCTACAACTTTTGTAGGTACACTTCTACTTCTTCTTTACCCACTTTTGGAATTAGGGAAAAATACATATGCTCATGTCTCATACCTTCTAAGAACTTTCTTCCATCAACTAAACATATTCTGGAATTACTACATAACTTTTCTCTTGTCTCATTCAATGGCTTCAGCTTGTGTCGAATTCCATCCTTTGTCAAAGAGTAAGTATTAGCATGACCATCAAGTATGGCACGCCTGTCAAACTGCCAAGGCCTTCCCAGCAAGAAATGACATGCATCCATGGGGATGATATCGTAAATTACCTCAACTTGGTAACGTTCAATCTTGAACTTCACTAAGAACTGCTCATTGACCAGGACCTTGTGGTCATCCTTCACCCAGGAAATTATGTATGGAGGTGGGTGTTTTTCCCTTTTCAACTTCAACTTTGTGACCATTTCTTCTGATACCGGATTATCAATGCTTCCACCATCAATAATCACGCTACAACACTTATCTTCACACTTTCATCTAGTGTGAAATAGGCTCTTCCTCTTATCTAAGCTCTTCTCTTCATTTATCAAGATCTTCTTGATAACTAGGGTTTCTCCTCTCTCAGCATCATATGAGTGTTCTGACTGAGCTTCTTCATTTGAATGTGCAACTTGTGCATGGCCTTCAATTCTCCTATCCGTCCTTCCTTGATGTAATGGACATTCATAGGCTCAGTGTCCTCCGCAATGAAAACATGTCCCACAAAAACTGCCTCTTCATGGCCCTTACCCTCTTCAATATATCGGCAATTTTAACCGGCCATGAAGATTCTAAAAATTAAACCCTAAATTTTGAAGTCGACCATCCCTAAGATATTATTATTCATTTTTATTACATTAGAATAGGCCCAAACAACTTTGGAACCCAAAAATAAATCTTGAAGAAACTTTAACATTTTCAAGTTCAGGTAGCGCAACTTCCGGAGACCATAACTCATCAATCGTTGACCTGATGGGTCATCGTAACCTCATTTCAAAAATGTCACTAAGTATTCTACAATGCATGTACTGCACAAGCTCTAGTCAGCCAAGGTTTTGACCCAATTCAGAGCCTCTAAAGCCTTCAAAATTGAGTTTGAAGTTTCTGTACCCTACTCCAATACCGAAAATATTCAATATCTAACAAACTATACTTGATCTGGCAATGAAACTTTACTGACAGGCTGATACAATCAAAGAGAACCTCTAGGGAAGAAAATAGAACATTCTGAGCTCAAACGGAAAACTTACTAAAAATAGTAACTTTCCATAAATAACAACTTTGCACATAATAGCCCTTATTGAAAAGAAACCAGAAATTATTTTTGGGTGATGCAAGATTGCTCTTACACCTAGGATGTTCCTGCATCGCTTCCACAAATAATTCCTCATATGACAGTGATTCTAATACTTTATTTATTTCAGCTAACTTTGTTAGTAATGATGATTGGCTTGTTGATTCAAGTGCTTCCTTCCATATGACTCCTTACAAGGAGTGGTTTTCTGAGTAAAAGGAATATGAAGGAGAAGTTTTTTCTGTCTAATAGCACCTCAGTGGAGATTATCGGTAAAGGAAAGTTAAAGTCAAATTTTAGTGATGAAACGATAATTTCTATTGAAAATGTTTTATATATACGAGATCTTACAAGAAGTTTACTTTCAATTTCCAAGCTAAATGATTTTGTAATGCATGTGACATTTGATAAGTATGGTTGCAGGTTGGAAAAGGGAAGTTTGGTAGTTGCTAAAGCATCACAAACTAGGACCTTGTTTAACTTTGCATGCTTCTACTCTTTGTAATTCATCTTTATTAACTAGGACTAAACATGCATGTATTTTGTGGCACTGTAGATTAGGTCACATTGGTGGAAAAGGTTTGAAGACCATTCTAGATAAGAGACTACTTGAGGGGATTTTATATTTACTCTGTTAGCAAGAGTAATTTTATGTGAGCATTGTGTGTTTGGTAAACAAAATAAATCTTCATTCCTTACAAGAGTTAATAAGCTAAGAGACCTTTAGAGATTATGCATTCATGTGTATGTGGTCCAATAGATGTTGACTCTTAGAATAGATCTCAATATTATGTTTACTTCATTGGTGATGTCTCAAGATATACTTGGATTTATTTTATGCATTCAAAATATAAATTTTTTACAAAGTTTAAAGAATTTAAGGCATTGGTTGAAAAGCAATTAGAGTATAAGATAAAAGTATTAAGATCTGGCAATGGGTTGAATATTGCTCTAGGGAATTTTATGATTTTTACAAACATGTAGAAATTGTTAGACAAAAGACTACACCTTACACTCCCCAAAAAAATGGGGTAGCAGAAATAATGAACCATATAGTAATGGAAAGAGATAGGAGCATGCTAACTAGTGCTAAGCTAGATAAATGTTTCTGGGCAGACTCTCTTTGTATTGCTTGTTATTTGATTAATAGATCTCCTTGTAAAGCTCTTGTTGATAAAAACACCTTATGAAATGTGGTTGGGTATTTAAAGCCTTCAGTTTCACATTTAAGGGTATTTGGTTGTGAGGTGTTTGTTTATGTGCCTCAAGAGTATTTTTTAGAGATGTAATTTTCAAGGAATTCAGAGCTCATTTAGGTAATGAACAACCAAAGGAAAAGTCAAAGACGGTGCATTTTAAAACTAAGGAAGAAGATGCACATGTGAAATTGCAAAGGGACGAACAAGAGGATGGAGAAGTAGAAGAGAGTTCAAGTGAATGTTCAGAAAAACAGTTGTGACAGAAGAAAAATATCATAATGAGGAATAACTTCTTATAGTTATAGCCTACCAAATTTCCATTATAATTTTGGTTTACTTTGTACTGATGATTAACCTAGATCTTACAGGGACGCACTCTCTTCCAAAAAAGTGAGTGTTGAATGCAAGCCATGCAGAATGAAATGAAAACTTTAGATAGTTGTGACACCTAGGATCTTGTTGGTTTGCCCACAGCAAGAAAGCCCATTGAATGCAAGTAGGAATTTAAGAAGAAATTTGGAGCAAACGGCCAGTTAGAGAGGTACAAAGCCAAATTAGTTGCCAAGGGCTACTCCCAAAGAGAAGGTGCTCAATTTGGTGAAAATATTCTCTATTGTTACTAAGATAACTTCTATTAGATTCATATTATCTATTTTTTTCCACTTGTGATTATGAGAGAGAAAATGGATGTTTGAACTACTTTCTTGCTTGGTGGTCTTGATAATTTCATTGAGAAAGGAAAAGAAAACTTGGTTTGTAAATTAAAGCGGCCATTGTATGGTTTGAAATAGTCAGCCATGATGCGGTGTTAGAAGTTTGATGCATTTACATTTAATTTGAGCTATATTAGAAGCATAGAGGATCACTATGTTTACATTAAGATTACAAATGATCAATTATTAATTATTATTTTTTATGTTGATCAGATATTAATTATTATTTGGTAAGAGCAAGGGAATGATTAGAGAACTCAAAACTCAACTTTCTAGCTCATTTTATTTAAAGAACTTAGGGGCTACTAGATGTATCTTAGAATAGAAATTAGCGGGGAATGGGTTCACAGAAATCTTTGGTAAAGTCAAAGTAAGTATGTTGACACCATTTTGCAGAGATTTTAAATGTGAGACTCTAAGCCTGTAAGTATTCCATTTTCAGTTGGTACAAAGATGAGTTTAGATGTGTCGTAATTTGATGATGATATTGAAGAAATGTCTAATGTTCCTTATGTTAGTGTTGGTTCTATCTTGGTACAGGAGCACCCTAAGGTCTTTAGGAAGATCTTTAGTATTTTTTTGGCTTGTAGGTTGGTTTGGCCAACCATCCATGAATAAGGACTATGTTATAAAGTCCCAAGTGTGTTTTAGGTGTGTTTTAGTGTTAGGAGAGATTAGGGTTTGTGAGTTGTTGAGTCAAGTTGATTCTAGGGGTCTAGAACCTAGAAGTCAACCAAAAGGTCAAAGGGTTGACCAAAACTCCAAAAATGGGAGATTTTCAAGTTTTTATTGTTTTCAAGTCATTTGAGGTCATTTGGTAAGGTTTGAAACCAAATAGGGCCATCAAAGTTCAGAAAGCGTCATTTTGACAAAAGTTGTCAAAGTTGTCATGACAACATTTCCTAGATTTTAGGAATCGGCTTTTATAATGCCCAAATCCTAACTAGAGGGTCTAGACATGTGGGATGAGAGTATATAAGGTTACTACAACCCTAATATGACAGTTAGATTTCATTTTGTACAGACTGGTTATTGGAAAGAAGCAATTTGATGTGTAATTAACATATAGAGCCATCATCCAACACTTTTGTGGATTGAATGGATTGAATGAAAGCATGGAGAGTGTTTAAAATGTAATTCCTTATATATTTGTGGAATTGGATTAGTTAATTGTTCTTTCTGGTTATCTTTTGTTTAATTCTTTGTATTTTGTGAGTTCACTAGCCAGTTTTGGTCCAGTCGTGTAAAAGATGGCTTTTCTTGGTATTCCCGTGGTTCAACTCCCATGACCACTTGGAATCTATTAAAGCCTTGTATATACTATGTAGATATGGTGTGTGAAGTGTGTGTGTGTGCAGGGGAAGCAAGAGAACATTTAGGCCCTAGGCGAGTACTGGTTATTCTGGCTAGGGTAACTGAATAGTGCAGAGGCAATGGAGGTTGCTAAGTGATTGGTATGTGCCAATCAAGGATAGAGGAGTGTGGAGGAATGAAGTACAAACCTTTTGATGGAAGGAGAAGTTCTGAGGAACTCAATTGATCAGTTAAAGAAGTTCAAGAAACCAAACCAGTCCCCATGCCCTAGAAACCCTTATTTTTAGGGGTTTGGTAGAAGTCCATTGTACGGATAGTGTGGGAATTGGAGACATAGAAAATCTATAAGGTTAGGAAAAACCCACAAATAATATGTGATCAGATTCTAGGGGTTTTGAGGGATTTTTAGAGAAAATCCAACTTTTCAGTGTTTAGGAGGGTTAATTGGCCTAAAAAGGCTGCAAGGCCTAAAAGACTAGAATCTTGAACCCAATTGGAATTAGGTTGAAAGATCCTCAAGTTTGGATCAAGGGGAGTTGAAAGGACTTAGGAAAGAGCTAAGGAACCAACTCACAAGAGGGAATGTCAATTGGATGATTAGGTGATCAAGGAAGCCATGAAAGAGTAAGGCTATGGAGAAGAGTTTAGTGAAGTGTTTGAAGTTGGTGGAGAGCTCCTAGTGTCTTAGAGGATCAGAGAGGTATCCTCTAGTTAGGGTAGTGATAGAGACCCTAAGGAAGACCAAGTGAAGCTCTTGGAGAGAGCAAGAAATCTCTACGAGAGGAGATCCCCATCAAATTGGTATCAGAGCCATTGAAAGGCTTGGGAATGGATTAGTGTATGTCAAAGTGGAGTGAATCCATAGTTATGAACATCATGGTGACAAATGTAGAGTTGACCAAGGACTTGTCAGAGCAACAAATCAAGAATAGGATTCTTGAAGAAGCAATGGAAGATCAAGATGGCAGAGGTGGTAGAGACTGTCAGAAATTTGAGAGAAGAGATGCATGAAGGAATAGATAAAGGAAAGAAACCAGTAGAAGAGGAGGTAGAACCAGAGCCTGATCCCCTTCTACCTGAGGAACCATTCCTCGAGGCACTCAAGGCATTGAGTGGAAAGGCTCTAGAAGGAATACCAGTCTTCTCTGGTAAGATGGATATAGAAATGGTTATGGAATGGCTTGAAGGGATGGAGAATCACTTCAAGTGTGATGGGATTATAGAGGCACAAAAGGTAAAGATATCCAAGTCAAGGCTAAGAGGGAAAGCACTCACATGGTGGAAGTTCTTGCAGGAAGAAAGAGAGAAAGAGGGAAAGAAACCCATAACAAATTGGAAAACAATGGTTGCAAAGGTGAAGGAGAATTACCTTCCAGAAGATTATGACATTCAACTGTATAAGAAGAGGCAGAACCTTAGGCAAAAAGACCTAGATGTGCCAGCCTATACTGAAGAATTTCAAAAGCTTTGTCTTAGATCAAGAATCCAGGAGATAGAGAGTATCAAAGTTGCAAGGTACCTTAATGGATTAAGGTGGAACATTCAAGAACCTAGTCTCTTTACCTTGACTTCCATTCATAGTTGTTTCCAAATGGCTTTGAAAGTGGAAGAGAAACTCAAGAAGAGACAAGATTCTATCTCTAGAGGTAGAGAAAGGGGTAGAGACAACAAAGGTGGTCATAGAGGAGGTTCAAGTGGAAGAGGCAGTGACAGTAGAGGTCAAAGTGACTCCAGATATACGGAGCAAGGACAAGATTCAAGCAGTAGGGGTGGATACAATAATCGAGGAAGAAGTTCTTATAACAGTGGTAGAGGGAGATCAGGAGGTTTTGGGAGAAGCTCTCACTTTTCTTCTATGAAATGCTACAACTGTGGACAATTGGGACACCCTTCATATAGGTGTCCAGATAAACCAACATCCTCACAAGGGGAGAAGAAAATAGCTTATGTCCAAGAAGAAGATTTCTCTAAACAATCACAGGTGAGTCTGGATTCGGAGAAAGGAGAACACCTTATGTTGAGGAGAATACTAATCAAGACACCCACCAAAGATGAGCACAAGCAAAGGAAGGCTCTTTTCAAAGTAAAATGCAAGATATTGGAAAAAGTGTGCGAGGTGATCATTGATTCGGGGTCAACAGATAATGTTATATCTGAGGAGGCAGTAGAGAAGTTGAAGCTCACCAAAATCCCACATGTGTGTCCTTATAAAGTTACATGGTTGAATAAGGGCCAAAACATCTTAGTGAATGAACAAGTGTGGGTAGAATTTTCCATTGGAAAGTATCGAGATAGGATACTATGTGATGTGTTGCCAATGGATGCTTGTCATCTATTGCTAGGTAGACCATGGCAGTATGACAGAGAAGCTGTCCATAATGGGAAAGATAATAAGTACTCCTTCAAGAAAAATGGGGTAACATTCAAGATACAATCCTTACTAGAGGAAGAGATAGTGTAGAAGGCATAATCCAGTACCTTGTTGATGAGTGGGAAAGAATTCTTAAAGGATATGAAGGATGAGGAAGTTGGCTATGCAATTTTGTTAAAACCAAAGGAGGAGGAGACTCATAAGCAAGCACCTATGCCAAAGGAAGTGAGAGAACTGTTCGATCAGTTCAAGGATATAATATGTGAGGGGACATCAGCTTCACTACCACCAAAGAGGGAGATAAGTCATCAAATTGACTTCATACCAGGAGCATCCTTACCAAACAAAGCTGCATACAATATGACACTAGAGCAAAACAAGGAGATAGCCAGGCAAGTGTAAGAATTGTTGGATCAAGGAATAATTAGGAAGAGCATAAGCCCTAGTGTTGTCCTAGTGGTGTTGGCTCCTAAGAAGGGAGGTAAGTGGAGGATGTGTACTGATTCTAGGGAAATAAATAGAATAACTATCAGGTATAGATTTCCAATTCCTAGAATAGAAGACTTTATGGATTGCTTGGGGGGTGCTAAGTACTTCTCTAAAATTGACTTGAAGAGTGGGTACTATCAAATTAGGATGAAGGAAGGTGATGAGTGGAATTCTATATTTAAGACCACAGAGGGTTTATATGAATGATTAGTTATTCCCTTTGGGCTTACCAATGCACCAAGCACCTTTATGAGGGTGATGAATGAGGTCTTAAAGGACTATATAGGAGTTTGTGTAGTTGTCTATTTAGATGACATCATCATATCAGTAAAACAAATTAAGAGGATCATATGAAACACTTGGAATTAGTGTTGAAGAAGTTGTGGGAGGAGAAACTCGCCATAAACCTTGAGAAGAGTGAGTTGAAGGAAGAACAAGTCTACCTTGGCTTTGTAGTTTCCAAGGGTGACTTGAAAATGGATAAAAAGAAAGTAGAGGCCATCTTGAACTGGCCTACTCCTAAGACAGGGACTGAAGTTAGGAGCTTCCATGGGTTAGCCCAATTCTATAGGAAGTTCATTAGGAGATTCAGTGAGATTTGTGCTCCAGTCCTAGAGACTATCAAAGGAGGATTGAAGACTAAATTCATATGGACCAAGGCAGCTAAAGAGGGGTTTGAAAGGTTGAAAAGAGAAGTAGCCACTCAACCTATATTGTTGTTACCTAGCTTTGACAAACCATTCATTATAGAGTGTGATGCAAGAAGCATTGCAGTAGGAGTTGTCCTAAGCCAAGAAGGCAAGCCTGTGGCCTTTTTCAGTGAAAGACTAAATGAGGCTAAGTCTAGGTACTCTTCCTATGACTTGGAGCTATATGCTCTTGTACAAGCCTTAAAGAAATGGAGGCATTATCTATTTCCTATAGAGTTTGTTGTCTTTACAGACAACCAAGCATTGAGTTACATAAACACTCAAGACAAGCTTAGCTTGAGACACATTAAATGGATGGAGTTCCTACAGTCATATACCTTCACTATAAAACATAAGAAGGGGGTGCAAAACAAAGTTGCAGATGCCCTTAGTAGGAGACTACTCACCATTCAAGAGATTCAGTTGCAAAGTAGAGGAGTTGAAGGTTTTAGAGACCTATATGAGGGAGATTCAGATTTCTCAGAGATTTACAAAGTGTGCAAAGATTTTGAGAATCACTTTCATAGTGAGTTTCCAGAGTATACATTGCAGAATGGGTTTCTATTCAAAGGAAATCAGCTTTGTGTTCCAAAAGGCTCAATGAGGGAGAACCTCATATAGGAGAAACATAATGGGAGCCTAAGTGGACACTTTGGACTGAACAAGACACTAGACCTAGTGGAAAGGTTCTACTGGTGGCCAAAAATGCAGAAGGAAGTAAGGGGATATGTGGAACAGTATGGCATATGTCAGAAGGCTTAAGGCACTTCATCAAATGCAGGACTTTACCAGCCATTACCCATCCCAAATAGACCTTGGGAGTGTATAAGTATGGATTTCATAGTGGGGTTACCTAGGACTCCAACTGGTTTAGACAGTGTGTTTGTAGTGGTAGACAGGTTTAGTAAGTTGAGCCACTTCATCCCATGTAAAACAACACATGATGCCAGCGATATTGCCTACTTGTTCTTCAAAGAGATAGTGAGGATTCATGGTCTACCAATGAGTATTGTTGTAGACAGGGACGTGAAGTTCATGGGGCACTTTTGGAAGATCCTATGGAAGAGACTAGGTACAAACTTATCTCATGGATCTGCCTATCATCCTCAAACAGATGGGCAGACTGAGGTAATTAATAGAGTTCT
Organism: Thuja plicata; assembly: GCA_018584345.1. Taxonomy (NCBI): domain Eukaryota; kingdom Viridiplantae; phylum Streptophyta; class Pinopsida; order Cupressales; family Cupressaceae; genus Thuja; species Thuja plicata. Next base: position 1,457,563 of record MU226413.1, read on the forward strand.
TGGGGAACTTGCTCAGATGTCTGACAAAGGAATATGGACAAGGATGGGAGCAAGTTATCCCACGGGCAAAATTTGCCTATAATGATAGCACAAATAGGACTACAGGGAAAAGTCCATTTGAGATTGTGTATGGGGCACATCCAAGGGGTGTGATGGAGCTCAAAGACCTCAAAGGATATGAGGGAGTTAGTGGACATGTTGATGACTTCGCACAATCAATGAAGGAAGTCCATGAACAAGTGAAAAAGATTTTAATGGAGGCCAATTAGAAGTTGAAGGCTAAAAGAGATGAGGGAAGAAGAGATTTGCAGTTTGAAGTGGGTGAACTAGTAATGGTGTTCCTAAATAAGGAAAGATTATAAAAAGGGATGCCTAGTAAGCTACAAATGAAAAGGATTGGACCTTGCAAGATATTGGATAAGTATGGACCCAATGCTTACAAGGTGGAGTTGCCCAAGGAGATGTCAATTTCTCCAATCTTCAATGTAAAAGATTTGATCAAGTATAAGGGGCCAAATATGGATGAGTTGGAATACAGTACAGAGGTGCATAAGGATGTGGGAGAGTTCAAGACTCTGGAACAGGTCAAGCCACAAGTGGAAAAGATATTGGATTCAAGGGTAAAGAAGAAGACAAGACACAAGGTCTATATGGAGCATCTAGTGAAGTGGAGACAGCAACCAGAGTCAGAAGCCACTTGGAAAGTTGAGAGTAACTTCAAGAAGCATGGAATCAGTGAGGATTTCCTGACACCACAGGTACCTTGACTTGCTTGTTGCAGGGGGAGGATGGTGCAGGAGCACCCTAAGGTCTTTAGGAAGATCTTTAGTTTTTTTTTTGGCTTGTAGGTTGGTTTGGCCAACCATCCATGAATAAGGACTATGTTATAAAGTCTCAAGTGTGTTTTAGGTGTGTTTTAGTGTTAGGAGAGATTAGGGTTTGTGAGTTGTTGATTCAAGTTGATTCTAGGGGTTTATAACCTAGAAGTCAACCAAAAGGTCAAAGGGTTGACCAAAACTCAAAAAAATGGAAGATTTTCAAGTTTTTATTGTTTTCAAGTCATTTGAGGGCATTTGGTAAGGTTTGAAACCAAATAGGGCCATCAAAGTTCAGAAAGCGTCATTTTGACAAAAGTTGTCAAAGTTGTCATGACAAATTTTAAAAGTTGTCATGACAACATTTCCTAGATTTTAGAAATCGGCTTTTATGATCCCAAATCCTGACCAGAGGGTCTAGACATGTGGGATGAGAGTTATTTGAAAGAACCAATTTGTAATGTAATTAACATACAGAGCCATCATCCAACACTTTTGTGGATTGAATGAAATCATAGAGAGTGTTTGAAATGTAATTCCTTAGATCTTTGTGGCATTGGATTAGTTAATTATTCTTTCTGGTTAGCTTTTGTTTAATTCTTTGTATTTTGTGAGTTCACTAGCCAGTTTTGGTCCAGTCATGTAAAAGATGGCTTTTCTTGGTATTCATGTGGTTCAACTCCCATGACCACTTGGAATCCATTAAAGCCTTGTATATACTATGTAGACATGGTGTGTGGAGTGTGTGTGTGAAGGGGAAGCAAGAGAACATTCAAGCCCTAGGCGAGTACTGGTTATTCTGGCTAGGGTAACTGAACAGTGCAGAGGCAATGGAGGTTGCTAAGTGATTGGTATGTACCAATCAAGGATAGAGGAGTGTGGAGGCATGAAGTACAAACCTTTTGATGGAAGGAGAAGTTCTAAGGAACTCGATTGATCAGTTAAAGAAGTTCAAGAAACCAAACCAGTCTTCATGCCCTAAAAACCCTTATTTTTAGGGGTTTGGCAGAAGTCCACTGTACGGACATAGTGGGAATTGGAGACCTAGAAAATCTCTAAGGTTAGGAAAAACCCACAAATAATATGTGTGATCGGATTCTAGGGGTGTTGAGGGATTTTTAGAGCAAATCCAACTTTTCAGTATTTAGGAGGGCTAATTGGCCTAAAAAGGCTACAAGGCCTAAAAGACTAGAATTTTGAACCCGATTGGAATTAGGTTGAAAGATCCTCAAGTTTGGATCAAGGGGAGTTGAAAGGACTTAGGAAAGAGCCAAGGAACCAACTCACAAGAGGGAATGTCAGTTGGATGGTTAGGTGATCAAGGAAGCCATGAAAGAGTAAGGCTATGGAGAAGAGTTTAGTGAAGTGTTTGAAGTTGGTGGAGAGCTCCTATTTACAAGAAAGCTCTAGGAGAGGAGCTCCCCATCATATCCTCTTCTCCATCTACGAGGGTCATTAGACTAATGATCTAAAGGAAGTTTTGGCAATTCCTACTACCTTAGAGAGGTGGTGTGCACTTGGTTGCCGCACTGTTATTTGTAAGACAAGTTCTCAGATCCTAGTCAATATGTGGACTATACAAAATCTTGATGAGGGGAACTGGCAGTTGACTTCTACGACTAGCAGATTCTTTAATTGAGTATTTCTCTAGATCTTGTTGCATTTGTCCATATCCTGAGGGAATTATATAGGGCTGCTAACTATTTGGCCAAACGGGCCTCTAAGCACAGGTGACTAGAACGTAGAAGGTTGGGAGGACCTTCCCCTACAATGTCCCCAAAGGTTGGAGCAATTGAGGATATGCAAGGATAATTTAGGGTGTTTATGATATCCTAGTTATTGGCTCTTACTATTCAGATTTTGTTTGGTTGTTCTTCTATATTCTCTAGTGGTTGTAAGTAGTCGTTTTCAATTGATAATTTATTATGATCAAATAAATTTTTACCCCTTTTCAAAAAATTTAAAAAAAAAGAGGACCTATGAGGAACAAGTTAATAAATGTGCAGAGTTTTGTTTTTGCCTAATAGGCTAAGATGTTAATTGTTAAACTCGTAATAGCGATTATGTTCTTTCATTTGTTGAACAAAGTGGTAGTTCTATGAGAAGAGGTGTAAAAAGGTAGAGGCTAAGAGAACGACAACGACTCACAGATGCAATTAAGTCACACAATTATAGAGGTTGTCTCGATGTCACTTTCTTACCAAAAGCTATAAGAACAGATTGTGATAATGAAAATGCAATAATCTTAGAACAAATCAAATCAACATGTAATATCATCTTATTAACAAACATGGCTGGAGATAAAATGATGTTGAAGAAACTTGATAATTCGAGAAAATATTGACGGCTTATTGGCAAATGTGCTAGTTTTGAGAAGTTTTACTACCTTCAGAAATTAATAGGCATAGTTGCCCTTAGCAACTGATTTTACGCACGCCTGCACCTCTACCCAAAATACTCTACCCCTTGTACACTACATTTCACAGAAAATCCCCTATGGGGGATTTCAAAGACTGAAGCTATTGTAAATGGTTTTATTCTTATATCCATTTTTTCTCACATGGCACATGATTTGATTGCAACACACCATGAATTAGCGTAATTCTTTACAATGTTTAAAATGGATCAGATGCTACAATTTCCATCATATTTTGTGACTTCCACAGTTTGAGCTCACTACATATTTTAACTAGATTAACGTTTGTTTTGTGTGTATTGTGCATGTATATTTGCATGTAAATCAATGAACCATACACAAGCAGTCATAAATGCATACTAGCATAAATATCTTAAATATCTAAACAATGGTAAGTGATTTATTTAAGATATATCAGAATCTTTTAGATAGTGTATGATTAGCATGGAATGGTAATTATAGTTTACCATGCATGGTTGTTCAATCATTCGACATTCATTCGAACTCGAACTCCACACTCAATGTCATGGAAGGGGCCAACCTTAAAAACAGGTACAGTGTCTTACTCAATTGTAGTAACACATTTTGATCAGATTTGAGATTGATTAATTGATAATTCAAAGACAATAAAACAAAAACTAATATAGCACCTTTTTCGTGTGAAGTCAAGTGTTTCAGGGATACGCAATGGCAATGATACATAAGAATTGCACGTCGTAGTTTCTGCAATACTTACAGGAAGAGAAAGCAAACCGTGCTAAGCCCATTGATTCCAGTCTCTGGTGATTTGAGGCTGCATATTCTTGTGTCACACACCTCTTGTACGCACCTCTTGTTTTAAAAGTTGTTGCATATTGTAACCAGTTTTCATTTTCTTTCTCTTCTTCAACCAATGGACTACTACCTAATTAACCACTACGTATAAATGATAGTATTTCATGCTGACAGGTCAAGCAAGTTAACAAGTTACGACACATGAACAAATGTATTTCGAATTTGAGTGACTAATTAGACATGCATGGCCAGCCAAGACTGAATAAATGGCCATGATGATAAATTCAAACTGTTTGATAATATAGATAAGAAAAATAATATTTTTTGGTTTCTTCAATGTTCTGATGCCTAAACATTTGGCTTAAAGGACATATTAAGAAATTTCGGTGTACATGTTTTTGTTTGCTTGCAAACATTTTCTTCTGGTCATATGCATCTCTGGACCCGACTTAAACCCATTACTTGATATCATTGCTTGCTAAACGCTACTCACATTTATAAATCATAACTCTAAAAATCTACCCAACAGTTTATAAGCTGAGTTTTGCTATTGTAAGTTGTGTAAATTCAAAGAATCAGGACTCTCACCAATGCACCACATTCAATGAAATTGATGAATCCCTTTAATTGCTGTACATCTTAATCTTTTGGCCATATTAGTTCAGGTCTACTCGAAAATTTCACATCTTGTCCCGCTAAAATCAAATTTTGTAGAACTCTTAATAAAGTTAAGTCCACTCATTATATAAATGGAAAGGAATCAGATTCTGCTTTAAGTTTCGATGTGTGGCACAATTTAAAGGCGTTCTTGAAACCTTGCTGTGCTGGGTATCTGATAAATGTCATTACAGAATACGGCAACAGACATGAAATGCTGGAAGGCAATCGCAACAATCTCCTCTCAAAGATTTAAACAAGTATTTTAAAGAATTTTTTATGTCATTAGTCTCAACAATAGGTCATCACTACCGAGTTCTAAAGCCAAAGCCTGTTTGTAATTAGGTTATGTTCATAACTTTAATTTGGCGAGCCAGAAAGTAGGGACTTGGATTAAAATTCCAAAATTTTCCTACTACAAGTTGGGACTAACAATACATTTCACAAGCTTTAGCATTATAGATGATAGGACTAAATGATCTACAAGAGTTGCCTCTAAGCGAAGTACAAAGCCCATTTCTAAGCCAAGTCCAAAGCCACTTCAATACACATACACCTTGTCCACCAATATAATGCCAAAAACTACCCATTGATATGACAAAATAATGTAAAATTGAATACTTAATCCCAAAAGAGATAAAGTAGGCAAATAAGTTCAAAATCATCAGCTCAGGGAACTTAACACAGTTGGCGTGCATGCCTTTATATTCGAAATTATCAATGCAAAAGTTCTAGGAATTGCCTTTGTACAAGGCCAAAGCTAATTCTGTCCGTTCTTTCCCTACAAAGAAAACACATTAATGTGCCAGTTGTGATTAAGGGAATGTATTTTGAAAGAATCTGGATACTATTATCTGTGTCATGCTTGACTGTGGTGAATATTAAGCCAAGGTCACAAATAGAAAACTCTTCATGCCTTCGCAGAATCAACATAAATAAAATTAGGTTCACAATTCATCAACTAGAAAAAACACTTCATTATATTTTTGTTGTTTCCCACCAAAGCAGGTGACGAAAAGCATCTGCAAATAGGAAAACCTTACCCCTCATTTGAGAGCAAGCTGATCCATGCTAATTACAGCAACTGATAGTCTGTCAGACATTTAGATTATAGAACTCAAAATAGGCAGGGGACATCTCTGCTCAAGCAAGCAATTCTTTAATGAATGTGTACAGCTTGCCATTGGTAAAACAATGGAAAGACATCATATTTTTCAAATTAAAAGATAACTGGATATTCTAAACAATTTTCTTTTTTATGAGAATGAGACAGCCGAAGGAACTTGCTCCATGGTTTACAAAGCCTTCCAGCGGTAAATTTTCCACAAAGATTCACATTTGAGCAAAGGGCAAAATGCAGTTAACAAATGAAACTGAGATCAGCAAAAGAGCACCGTGACCTTCTCAAGCAGAGAAAACCAAGAAAGGCATATTGTGCCCTGAATTACAAACCAGGCTATCCCGATGGGACAACTAAAACCAGCCTCTCAAATTTGTAAGTCAAAAATGACATTACATTTTAACTGACAGGATCCAAAGAATGAGGCGTGAAACTAGCCAAGAAGAAATTTGAAAATGTCACTCAAAGAGATAATGCCCTGCACACGGTTGCTACCAGCTTCCACACATATGACCCTCCGAACACCTGAGATCCAAACCCCACAAAGGATATGCCAAGAAACCACAAACCATTTTGTCAGTACCTAAACATATCTCATCGCAATAAGTACCTTCTATAATTACAAATGCCAACGAAGGTATTTATTAAATGCATTACCAGGATTAGCCAAGCACTCCATTACTTTCTGAAGTGTGTCAGAGCGTAAGCACATGTGGCATCTCCGTCCACCAAAAGAACCAGCAGAAGTATTTATATCTTGCCCTAATTGTAATGCCTGCAGTTTAAAGAAGGGCTCACAAAGTGTAATCTGAATTAAAAATTAAGTCTAGTGGGATACATTAAAAAATCTTAGTATAAATACTATCTCATTCATCTACCTTTGACTGACAGCCTATATAGGTAAATTTATATAGGTTTTAGAATATGCAGATTTAAATTGCATTGTGACAGCTAATTTAATATTTTAATATTTTTAATACTTCTTTCACAGTACAATTGGTGGATTTATCAGGCTAACAATTGTATTGCAGTTCAATGAGATCAATGAAAATACGTTTTTTGTTTATAGACATTCAGCTCATAAATAAAACAATGGTTATTTTACATTTAATTTGCATTGTGCAACTGCGTCTGAATTTAATCCTTACATGTTGAACTGTGATTGCTTAATTTATCATATGATCCCACGACATAACCTAAGTTTTTAAAATGCAAATACATTTTTATAAAACAAATATTTTTATATCCACTTTAAGAACTGGGCTAATGCACTGTCCCATCAAATTTAGGGGATTCTTCCAGATGTCCCCAAACAGATCCTCTTTCAATTTCATCAAAACATCATGAAACATTGCAGAGTTTCAGAACGTGTTCGATCAAAATGATATAGTCTAACAAATATCAAGACTGAAGACTGAAATCTGAATCTAGTAGCTAAGAATATAAAATACATAATGGTCAGTGACTTTCGATTTCTGCAGTGTGTTATTGTTTCCGATAAGTTTCAAGATAAACTATTGACGGTGTTTAATAATACAAATATTTTAGTTCAGGCTTAAGATACATACTACCTTGAAAGATAAGGGATGTTACAGATGAAAAAACATTACAGGGAAATCATCTTACCTGGCCATGAAGAACGATGGTCCCTTATCATTCCTTGATGTTCTTATCAAAAACAGAAATCATGTATCATTAACTTGACAAGTATATAGAAAGAAGACGCATACTGAATCATACTTACACTCTAATTGCCATCTTCATAGATTGCATGAGGTTGTTTTCCTCAACACTCTAGCTGCTAGAACCTTGAGAATTTTGGATGTGTTAAAATATTAAAGAAGAAGAAGAAATACATCTTGACAAGGCTCTTAAAAGAAATGGTTATGACAACTAGCAAATTTAATGTCTTTTCAAAAGGAAAAAATTATCCTCGTCTTGGCAAGTGGATAGCAACACGAGGACAATAAGGTTTACACATCTTATATACAAGGTAAGACTGACTAAAACAAGAAACGGAGAAGCAACTTTCATTCCTTCTTAAACTTGATACCATTTAAAGTAACCTTAAAACCAGGACAGGCTGAAATGATCCTTGAAGAAAAATATTGGTGTTTGTCCATTTCTTTGCTCTTGTGGACACATGCATTATAGGTGTTCAGATATTTGCTTGGGTTGATCATTACAACAGGCAACATCTTTAAGGAAAATACTGATAGGAAAATCTCAAAACAACTGTAATAATGATGATGGATGGCCTCTAGACCAAACCTGAAGACCCCTAATCCAATAGTTTAGCGATGAGGTTGACCAATAAAACAAAAACCAAGGGCCGTCCCAAATTTGGGGACGTTGAATACAAATTGAGATTGAAATCTCCAAGGCAAAATCTACAATATAACATCTCTGTTAGTGCCGCATGAAAGCAAAACTTATTTTCTGAAATTAAAGGTTGCAATTAGTATATAATGGCAAGTGCCATTTAGCAAGCTACTTGGTGGCATCCCTGGCTGATATAGAAGAGGTGGTGATTATTCTAAGGAACGTTTTCCCTAAGTCCCCAAGTCTTGGAAACGTCCCCCTATAGGGCACATGGATTTTTAATGGGGGATGTGTCCCTGTAGAACATAGATAAAAACAAATAAAAAAATTGGGTGACCAATAAAGCAGGCAACATTGGTATCTTCTGCAAGCAACAAAATACCTATGGGTATTCAAATATATACCTTTGACCATCAAAAACAGTCACACTCGTAATAGTGATAATGGATGGCCTCCAAACCAAACCAGCAGAGGCCTCATCCGGTGAATTAGCAATGGATTCACAGATAAAACAATAAAAACAAAAAAAGAGACCTATATGGCAGGCAACATTCTGCAAGCAAGGAAATATTTGTGGATGTCCAGTTATATGCCTTTGGCCATCTAAGGCTCAGTTGACAATCAACAAATGCTTGAGACTACTTAAGGTATGCAATGCCAAGAAATCTTTAGACAATTCCATGATTTCATAAACTGTCTTGGACCATCATGCCTAAACCTTGCACATCTCATGTAGCTTTGCAATCTCTTGCTTCAAGTCAAACTAGATATTTTTACATTTTAAAGAAAAATCAACACCTCAAAGCTAGATATCTGGATCCAACAACTCAGTTTATTTGTCAACAACTCATTAATGCCAAGAAGTTTTCTTTTATAGAGTTGAAAATGTCCATCATAAATTCGAATTCAGCAAACACTCAGTCCACAACACAACATGGATTGAAAAGAAGTTAAGCTAGCATAACAACTTCCTATACTAACCTTGAGAGGAGGGTTATGCAAAACTTTTTTAATCTTTATAACAATTAAAGAAACTTAACATAAATAGTATGCATGCCACAACCTTGTGATTTACGTGGGGAAAACCCTTTAAGGAGAAAAACCCCACTCCAAAAGTCGCCCAATATATTATTCAGAATTCAACAACAGATTACAATGTAATTGCAAAGCAAGCTTCTTACAGGAGTATCACCAATAGAGATCTAGAAACATCTTAGCAGCTATCAGACTCATAATACATCATACTACATAGCCGTGGTACAATGCCCTCATAAAATAAGGTTGCCTTCTAGGGCAAAAAAGCACACACAATATCCACTGTTAGATCTGTGACCTAATGATAAACAGTCAAGATTTACATTCATAAATTATCCCCAAAACCCCAATCGGACGTGCAACCCCCAAACATTGCAAGGGGTTACCCCCTTGCAAACCTCTACACTCATTCATCAACAATAACCTTTTGCTGTTGCAAGGTTAGTGCACTATTTTCCTAACAAATCTCCCGCTCCTTGAACACCTTGCAAGAGCAACAGTAGGGATATCGCCATCATGTTTTGAACACTAGGGTCGAGAGGCCCATAGACTCCAAACACCATATGAACTTCTCTGTGCTCACAACCTTAGTTAAAGAATTTGCAACATTCATAAAAGTCTCTACCTTACAATGGAATATAATGCCTCCATACTATGGTTCTTATACTATTCTTCTCATAATTGGTGACGACACCTTCAATTTCAATCTTCCACAAGCCATATTCCCCCTTTTGTGAACCCTATGACTATCCAATATCCTATAGAATTGGACGCGATAGACACAACTATTTGCAAAGCACGATATCATCAACGCCAACCAACACTCATACTCTTCACAGCACCCCTCAATTTTTTCATGCCATCAAGACCAAGCAATGAGTGAAGCAAGATATTCTTCAAAAATTGTGCACACGGGGCATAATAGTGAACGTTACTCCTCAAGAAGGGGCATCTTATGCACCACAAAACATGATCATACAATTGGCACTACATTACAAAATGCACCAATCAAACACATGACAAACTACTTGTATCAATGTCAGCTTTGTACATTTAGTAAAGTTGAAGAGACATAACAAATTCTCACTTACCTCTCTATTCATTTATCCTTTTCATTAGTAGTGGCATATATGATAAAACCTTCCCACATTTGAATGTGTTTTGGTTTGTATATCTATTTTTCTTAATATATCTATGGTCCTTTTTACTTTAGTAGCTAATCTTCAAGATCCTCCTCTGCTCACCCTAGGAATTGAATTGTCTTGAAATATATACTCATGGATTGTCCACTAAAAGAAGACATGACAAAAAATATAACCCCCAAATATAGTACAAGACATTTTGCTTCATTTTGATTCCCCCTATAACTTGGACTCTAATAATGTAGTCCATTCAATAGAAAAGGATCATATTCAACACCAACAACAAAAGTCAAAAATCCTTATGAAGAATTTAGTTGTGTATCAAAATACAATGAGACAAGAAGCAGGCCAACATCACGGTGATGCATATTGCGGAGGGAGATGGCTATTTCTTGAATCACAACATCTCCTTCTTCTCCTTCTTCTTCTTCTTCTTCTTCTCCTCCTCAAGAAACAAAACAACATCAAACTTGCACCCGAATTTTATTGCCCCTATTGAATCCAATGTGTAGCTTATAACTTAGAACTCCCTCCTCCTTTCAATATTCATCTTATCTTCCATCTCTATTGTCATCCAATTAGAATTGATGAGTTAGATGAAGGGAAGTTTAATTTGGAATCTGAGGCAATTAATGAGAAACGGGTGAAATAGTTGTGAAATGATGCAAGCTCAAAATTCCTAATCAAGTGAAAGAATTTGCCAATTGAAGATGCAACATGGAAAGATTAACAATTCATACAAAAACACCCACAATTGCTAAGTATTGAGGACAATTCTTTTCCGAAGGCGATGGAGATATTAGGTCCCTAACATTTTATCCTTCTAAATATAAAAAGGTGAAGCACATGTGGCATGCTTAACCTTAAAATTTGTTTAAATTGCTCCCTTAAGCCCTCTTAATTAGGATGACAATGTGTGTCCCTACATTATTAAGGAAAATAAGTCTCTCCCAAATCATCATAACTTCAAAATACCAAATTCCAATATTATTTTCCAGCTGTTGAAGATATGTACAAGAAATATCATAGCAATTTGAGATATGTATGCCAGTATTAGTGTGCGATTTAGGGCTACGCAAAACTCCTGCACTCATGCTATGAAGGATATTCACACAGCTGCACTCAGTAATTCAATAGCAATGATATTTTTAATTTTAATTGTTAAAGCTTTTGATGTGATAAAAGAAAATACCAAATTCCTATATTATTTTCCAATTATTCGAGATCACCTCCTTGACGTCATTTGTTATTTTGCTGATTTTTGCATTTATTTACAAGAAATATCAGAGCAATTTAAGACATGTATGCCAGTATTAGGGTGCATAGGGCTTCGCAAAAATCCTGCACTCACGCTGTGAAGAATCTTCAGACAGCTAAAATCAGTAATTCAATAGCAATGATAGCTTAAAGAAAATGATGGACGTTAAGCTGCTGATGTGATAAGAGAAAATACAAGTGTTAATGTAAACAAGGTTGCTATTTGTTATCCTTCTTCGGAAAACTACTTGTAAGGTACGTGTTTCTGAGAGCATGTTTTGGGTAGTGTTCAGCCATTTATTAAGTAAATAATGTGCAGGTTGCATGTGTAATTTGAAAAATAACATTAAGGAAATAACAAAATAAATATGTCACATTTACCTGTTGAACACTTATCTTGTCAATCTGCACCTGTGCATATGCTCTATCTTTTGCCAAAGCAGTAATGTCACTGTAACATTAATATGCAAGATTTTGAGTCAATAATGTAAAATTTAGCAACATATAAATGATAAGAACGAATCATTTTAAGTACTTTGCTCCTAGCACACTGGCATAGCTAACTCCACTTTGTCATGCATTTTCCAAATCAATCACTAATTATTAAATTATTTATAAAGAAAAGGTGTACTGTACAATAAGTATAAACACTGATGGAATTTTATTTGTAAAAATGATTCTAATGAGTGGATAAAACTTAAGTAGAACAATATTTTTTGCCAGTAAAGATTACCTTCGGGAATAAATATCCACTAGTGAAAAATTCTCGTCAACAATTGGTATTGCACTTACTTGAGCTGCAAAAGTAGAGAAGTTGTTAGATTTTAGGAAAATCGTCGTCATCTGACAGCTTTGCACTTGCATTTAAAGGTTTCATCTAGGATAGCAGAGGCCACAGTAAGACTTTTGCATGAGACCAATCAAAGTTTGCATATTCCACTTTATTTTCACAAATTCCATATCATGCTTTAGGCTAATTGTTGGATTTTAAATGGATCCAAACAGCCTAGCTCCACAGCTGATTAAGCCTCAAACTGTTTAATATGTATTTTAACAAAATTAAGACATCTGTAGTGCATGAGCATAATCATTAATAAACAACATATAATATATTAATAGCAATTTGCTAACAGTTCCATCCGAATAATCACATACTACGAATAATGCATCATGTCATCACCTAGGTTAAAATGAACAATATTTTCAATGATAATTAACCAGACTCCTGATAGTAGAGAAATTTCAAAATTAAAAATTAAAAAGAAATGTATTATAATCAAGAAGAAGAAATGAGAAGAGTGTTAAACAAAGAATTTACTTGGGTACAGCAAATCCAGAATTCATAGTAAAGATATTTAACACAATAAAAGAAATCATTGATTGACTGGATCACGCACACAAAAACACCCAGCATTGTGAAGCTCAAGCTCCTATTAAAATCTCACAGTAAAATAAATAATTACTTGCTTAACAATCAATACTCACCAACATCAAAATCTAGATTTTCCAATGCAGTT
>MU226413.1:1482287-1519586 GCA_018584345.1 Thuja plicata
ATGAGTGCTAAGTGTTCCATTCATTCTCATGAGAGATGGGTTCATGTGAACCACTACTCATGAATTATGGGTCAATGAGTTTGACTCAAAAACTACACAGTTGAATCCTGATAGCAATATCACAAACAAGTCTTTGTTTGAAAAACGCTTTCAGCATTTTCCACCAAATCATGTTAATGTTGATGGGGAAGTCAAATAAGATTAAGACAAACAATTCCAATGACTAGAAGGGTTGGAAAGAATCTAAATAATTAATTGAATCCATTTTCAAGTTCAAACCAGCTTAAAAGCCTTCCACAACCAGACTGGAGAGGCGCACAAAATCCAAATTGGAGATAAAGTGTAGCTTTACTCATGCAAAGATACACTTCCAAGACTAAGCAAAAGAATCATAAGCCGCTATGGTACAGTACATTTGAGATAGTAGATCCAAGAGGCAAAAATGCTTTCAAAATCAACAAGCCTATTTATCCAACGATGTAGTCAGTTGTAAATATTGAGAAATAACATTTATTTTAATTTTCTATGTTGAACATGCAGGAACTCGAGATGGTACTCAAAAAATGGTAAAGAGAACTAGATTAGGGGTGCTGGAACATAGACAGATCAATTTGAGGGAACAGTCCCCAAGCAAGGCAAAGTGGTTCACAGAGGATTTGATGAGAGAACTATACAGTCATGTCCAAAGAAATTAAGATGTGAAAACCAAAAATCTCAGTCTGGAGAGGTGTGAAATAAAATGAATCGGTCCAGAATCTGATGGCAGCTTTCTATCCTAAAATGAAGAATGTTCAGATCCCAAGAACCTCAAGCCACTAAGGTGCGGTGCTTTTGAAATTGTAGATCCAACATGTGCTAATGCTTTCAAACTCAACAAGACCTTTTATCTGAAGATGTAGTTGGTTGTAAATATTGAAAAATAACATTTCATTCAATTTTCTATGCTAAACATGCAGGAACTGGAGAAAGGTATTGTATTTCAAAGATGGTAAGCAGAACTCAATGAAGAAAGTGGGAGCATTGACCGATCAAAATGAGGTGATAGCCCCCAAGAAAGGCAAAGTGTTTTCAGAGATTTGAAATAAAATGAATCAGTACGGAACCTGATGGCAGCTTTAGATCCTAAAATTGGAGAATGTTCAGATCCCCAAGAACCTTAAGACCGGTTTAGGCATTCAAAATTTAACCCCTATAGATATTTGAAACAGGGACATCATGATGAGTTTAACCCCTACAAAATTCATTACTCTGTAGTCAGTGAAACATCACAAGTTTACTAATTCCAGCCAAATTTCTCAACATGGATAAAGAAATGTTCAATGTGGTCCATACTTCTCCAAAAACAACAGAACCACCTAGAATGAAAATTAATTTGAGTATCATCTTTCCCCCCGGACAATGTCTCTACCAATCTGCAAAAGCATCTCAGAGGATTTTCCCTCCATTTAGTCCATAAGAGTGGATAAAAAAATTCACAAGTGTTAATTTAATGGTAATCGCTTGTATTAAAAAATGAAAGAGCATGTACATTTTATAGCAAATACAATGTCAATGTTTCCTTAAGAAAAAATCGATATCTGAAGACTAAATTACAAAGAACCCAATCTAACTAAAAGTACATTATTGACCATTAATTAATAAAATATATTATTCTAATACTCTCCCTTATTGGTCAATCTGTCAAATACACCAAATCGCGCCCTAATTTTACAAACTTGACCAGGTTCAGAGACTTGGTGAGGATGTCTACAGTCTGATCCTCAGTTGGAACATACTGCAACTGAATTAATCCTTGGTGAGTATGTATGCAGTCTGATCCTCAGTTGGAACATACTGCAACTGAATTAATCCATCTTCGACAAGCTTGCAGATGAAATGACAATCAAGCTCAACATGCTTGGTGTTAGTTCAGACTTTTGCCTTTCTAAAATAGCTTTATGACCCGCAATGCCCAAAATTGAAAGACAAAACTGAAACCAACAGTCGGAGAGATTTCCGTTGAACGGATAATCTTCCTCCGAATTTTAGAGGTACAGCTCCCTCCTATGATTTAATTTTGATTTTCTATGTATGCTTTTAACCAGAAAGCAGAAAAGGCAATCTAACATCCGAGCATAAACATACAACAGATGCAAAGATTGATTTCAGGCAATATTTGAAAGGAGGTGATTTGACACAAAGTTCAATTCATCCATGGTGTAATATCTAAGATACCGATGTGCCCTGCCCTCCTTGGCGTTGGATGCGGGAACGGATGCGTCCTGGTGCGGAAGCCGGCGCAGATGCCCTGTGGATGCCTGGGATGCGCTTCCGAGCGGCATCCACAGAGCATCCGGGTGCTTCAGCAACGACTGCCCAGAAAAAAACATGTGCAAAATTGAATTATTCCAGAAAAGGGGCACGAGCTCTTTTGATTATCCAACGATTCTGCAATATCTGACATTGAAAGCATTTGGCGAGTTCAGGATCCCTCGCAGTGTTATTGCGCGTGAAGATCCAGGTATCAACATATATGACGTCTTGGGAAGGGCCATGCCCAAAGAGGAGAAGAAGGCAAGCAATGCGGTTTCATATATAGTACTTGATATCAGGAAATATCACAGACACAGGGTTCTGAGTGGAGATGGCCAGGAAGAATAAGGATTGGATAATCTGGAGAGATTATCCAGAGAAACTTCCATGTCTCTGAACCTTCCGACAACCAGATCAGTGCATCGGCTTTGGAAGAGAAAAAGGAGTTGCAAATGAGAATCACTCGTTTAGAAACTGCCATCGGACTTCTTCAAGCATAATTGAAGAGAATTTCTGAATTTATGAAAATGGAGGTGGAAGACACTTAGAAGAGTGATCATTCATTTCTGCATGTCTTTTTGTTTTGTTTTTTTGGGGTCTCTACAGTCTATTCGAGTCTCTCTCTGGAGAATGTTGTATGCGGAACAGATGGATAATGCGAAACAACATTGTGCCTCTGTGGGTTGGTTTTGTTTAATGATGCATTGTGTCTAGTGGATATTAGGGGAAAAATAGTGTACCCGAGAAGAAAATAATATCTGAAACAGTACCGACTTTCAATGAGATGTATGAGATGTAGTTGTTCTCATTTTTATCTATTTTAGAATTTCCATTTTTATTTCACAAGTTTCCTACTTTTCTTTCTTAATTTCAATCTTTATGCACAAGCTTTCTATCAGTTTGAACTTATTTCAATTTGAATATTTGTCTTTGAAGTTTTAACTTTTAAGTTGAACTGTTGAACTATCAAATATGAAATATCTTGAATCTTGATCAATGGTGGAGTATCATACTATAAGTATCAAATGATTTATTTTTGTATATTTCTTGCATTCCTTTGCATATATAATATATAGTATATATATATATATATAAAAAAAAACACATCCGCATCCCCCAAAAAAAAATCCACGCATCCGCGCACCTGCATCCCACATCCGCACCCGAATCGGCAACTTAGTGTAATGTGAAAAGACGGGAAGAATCCTCCTCGACACAGAATGCAAAGTTTCCAATATGAAAACATGATAACCATTTCAAGTAAGCAAATATCATAGAATATTGTCATAACACAGTTTATTTCACAGTAAGGGAGAATATGACAAATAAACAGCTCTGAACACATGCATTCCCATTCAAGATAATTGCAAAGAAATGCATGACACAAAGTTCAATTCATTTCCACTACCAAAAATAGCTACATTTCAAAATTAATCCCTCTATCATCTGTTTCTTTATCCATTCTCTAAAACAGAAGAAATCCCTCCTCCAAAAAAAGAAGTCTCCCCATTTCCTTGGCCTCTCTAAGGCCTATATATACAAAAAGAGCCAAAACTGTTACAATTACTAAAAGTAACAATCTTGAAAACGGACGGTATCAAGAACAGAATTTTAAAACGGAAACAGTTTTACAAACCCAAAAATTACTAAGATTTCATGCATGCTAAAATAAGAAAATTAAACGCTCCTAAAGTGCAGGAGCTCCTTCAACCTTCAATCGAATTTCCATGAAAAGTTGGTGAATCTCGGCGTGAATCTCTGGTTGCTGGAAGAGAAATGCGAAAACACACATTAGCAAGGCCAAAATTCCTAGCCACGTCTGCAAAAAAAAACCAAGCACGTGATGAAAATCGCGTCTGAACACAAGCATCTGCAGAGAACGGGTGGCACGCAGATGCAAGGATCAAAATTGTGCAAGATTCGGCAGCTCAACCACGACCTCCTGTCGCGCAAAAAATGGTCGTCGCATTTTATAAGTCATCTCGTTTTAGAAAAATGCAAAAATCTGAGCCAAGAGAAGAGGACGCACAGGTAACAACAGCCCACAACACTTGAAATCTTTGTTGCACAAGCAGAAAACGCGATCACAAGGACCCTAACACGACTCCGCAGGAAGAGAACAAGCCGGTAAATAAATAGATACGACCTTCCAAACTCTTCAGATGGGTACATACAGAAGAAAGTCGTATTTCCAGCAAGCTTATCGAACCAAAAAATCTTTGAAAATTTACACTACAAAAATTCTTTCAAAAATTTTAGAGTGACAAAAAAATTCAAAAAATAAAATTTCCTCTCTGATACCATGCTAATTTAATGGCAATTGCTTGTGTTAAAAAATGAAAGAGTGTGTACATTTTATAGCAATTACAATGTCGATGTTTCCTTGAGCAACAGTTGATATCTGCAGACTAAATTAGAAAGAATCTAATCTAACTAAAAGTACATTATTGACCATTAATAAATAAAATATATTATTCTAATAACAGATTCTGCATTCGCACCCGTATGTTGATTGGTGATAATATCGAGTGCTCCTTCAATGGGTCCTAGAATACAGGAACCTAATTATTTTGGTTTCCAACGAGGTCTTCATCCGCTTCTACTACTTTGTGGAGACCCTCCAGTTATATGTATACTGATACTCATTACTAAAGCGCCTAGGGTAACCCTTTTTGGGTTAGCTTCCTTTTTTTCTTGCTTTATTTTATATGCTTTGAATCTACGGCCTCTTTTGCCCTACTTCTTTGCCATTCTATCTGATATACATTTCAGTCCCTTTCACATATTCTTAATCATTCATAGACATTAATATAATTTCATTCTTTCTGTGTATGCATTAACAAGTCTACTTGCAATTAGCAAAAACATCTTAATTTGATGGTAACATGCAGCAATATGCAGGATTTATCATCTCATAATGGTCTAGTGATGCTCTGAATTTGAGCCCACTTGTAATAAGTAAATTGGTGATTACAAAGGATTCAAAGATGTTTGCTAGAATTTACATCCACAAAAACATTCTCCAGGTAAACTTGTGTTCATCGCAATGTATATGTTTCTTTCTGTCTCTTTTTTCATGTTAATTGTGTAATTCCTTCATGTTTATTTATTTTGCAGCACAGTAGCAAATTATACAAGAACTCTATATTAATCAATTAAATTCAGCCGATCATAGTTAAAAACTGTTTTGGTGAATTAAACATTGGCATGAGCAATTCTAATAGTGGGCCACATGCAAATGAAAGTAATACTTAACATAACAGTAAAGGTACAGATAAGGTATGAAAAGAAAATCGCATACCTGTTCATAAAGTATATGAAACGCTTGTTTCACAGGCACACTAACATCCAAAACAAAAACCTGCAAGTTTATAAGTCATAAAACCACTGCATAATCACAGCAGACATGAAGACAAAGGAAATGACAGTATACTCTTCAAATATTCACGTGTGTAAATCAAACACTATTCACAATCATGCACGTACCTTGCCTGAGTCAGGAAGTAACTCATAGGCAGTGTGTGATGATAAGAAATCTATGATTCGGCCCCTTGAAACTTCTACCTCTGCTTGTGAAATCCTCTGGACTTGCTCCTGCAGAGCATCATCTGACAATGTGACCTGTTTGGGATCGCAATAATGAATCATGCACTACATAATGAATACTGAAATCATAAGCAGAGTTACCATTCTCAGCAATTGATTAGATTTTGACAATTATTAGGGTTAATGTTGAGGGACATCAGCTTAGGATTGATGAAGCAGGCAGATGAAAATGAAAAATAAATTTATAAAATTTCTTCCTCCATTTAACTTTGATTCTGATCATGATGAATAGATCTCCTATGGCTCTAGAAACATAAACCTCATTAATTCAGGGTGTCTAAGATATTTTTTGACACAATACCACATGGAATAAGCAGAGCAATTGAAAATGTACATAGATTTACTTCCAACGATGCATTCACTGGTCTGAGAACAAAATAGCAGGCACTTGAAGCTTGTATAAGTATTCTACTCACAATATGTTACAGCCATTATTCAACTTCATCGTCTGGGCATATTCTTCAAAACAATCAAATTAGTGTTCATTTCAATCATCAGAAAGCCCTCAACACAGAAAATGCATTACATATCTTTTCTAACTTACATGTTGAAAGGCACGATCTACTTCCATTCGGGATTCCATTGACTCTGGAGTTACTACCACTGTTGGAAGTTCTGGAGCTGTAACATATAAGAAATTATTGACAGTCCCAAAGGTGGGAGTCATTACAGGCTGTTGATCATCATGCCTGCAGTCCCCGTCAACAATAAACTTGTACTGCAAGATAGGAGTACACAATACTATAAGCAGGATGGTCAAAATAAGATACCTATGGAAAGTTATTTTAAATATGCTGCATGACAAAAAAAAAATTAAATAAACACGAGCATAAAACGCTGGTGTGCTTCAGATCATGTTTGTATAGCCTACACAAATCTACAAGTATCACAACTCATAATTAAAAGCATCTACTCAAAATTATTCCTTTCTCCAGATCTATCTCATGAACTCTTCTCATGGGCTTGCAAACACTCTATCAGCACACAAGAGGGAATTCACCTCTCCCCCCCACCAAAAGAAACATATTTTTTATGCTTTGACTTGCATGCAACTTACCAAAATATGAATTTAATAATTTATGTTAATTTTGATTACGTGTATTGACAACCCACAATCTTATGTGAACTTCCCAAGATGTTACAGTTTTTAAATTTATCGTGATTATGGCTCAAACTTTACTATTCAATGTGCATTTGCTGGCTAGTGCTTATGAATATTTGTTCTCTGCAAAATTATTCTCACTGAATAAAACAATTTAAACTCCTTTAGAAAATGGAGAGCCTGTTACACTTTTACTTTGCCTGGTCTTTTCCAGTCTTCCTGATAACTAACTAAGCAAGTCCCGGTCAAACACCTCTATCTGCAATCCCAGTATTCTAACTGGCTGAACCTTGCCAGAAGAGCATCTGTAACTAGTTATTGCACTCCTAGATGTTATATATTTTGAAATCTACTTCAGAGACATTGTTTCTTAGAAGCTAACACCTCCTATTGAACAGGAACTCTGTTGTGACCACTTATTTCAGACATTGATGCTCATGCATTTGATTTCCACAAATATGTAAAACAGTAAAAGGTATATGTGAATTATGATTTGGCGATAGAGCCTTCATTTATTATAATGTAGGATGAATCATGTCTGGACATTTGACCGTACAGGATGTAATATTTTTCACATATAACGACTATCTTTATTAGAAATAATGGTGCACCTTAGATACAGTACCTTAGAAATAATTAATGCTGCATGGTGATTTAACCATTCACTATTTTAATGTGTGTGGATGTGTGCCAGAACATATAGGACATACAGGAGTAGCAAGTACTGCACAAAGGTGACAGGTTAAATAGTAATACATTTTGGAAACAAATCCAATGGTATATACGTTGGAGGAAATCTTTCCCCTTTACCTTGCCAATAGCTTCCCCTTCCTTGACATAGATCTTCAACATTAGGAGATAATTTAGGGTCAAATGAGTAAACTATAAGTCAGAAAGTCATAATTGTTTGTGGCAGTGCTTTTAATTAAAAATTTGACAATAATTATGGACATGACAAAGGCTCCCACACCTGAAAGCATAGTTAACATTGTAGAATCTATGAACTGTCTTAAATAACAGCTTAGCAATGGAGAATGTAACACATTTTCAAAGCCAATTCCTGTCTAGAGTCCATATATATGGATTGATGACTATATATTGGATGTAACACATTTTCAAAGCATAGTTAACATTGTAGAATCTATGAACTGTCTTAAATAGCAGGCAGCTTAGCAATGGAGGATGCAGCACATTTTCAAAGCAAATTCCTGTCTAGAGTCCATATATATGGATTGATGACTATAAGCTCATAAGCATTTAAGCACTTCCAAATAGTGAAGAATTTGCAAGGAGGAGAGCAGCTAGTAATATTTGCAATTCTATAATTGTTTCAAAGCAAACATTCCAGGATGTGAGCCAAGTGTAGTTCATTGAAATATGAAATAAACTTTCATATCTCCAAGTATTCTACTTTGGCCTTCAACACACTATTATTGTCTGAAAAAACATTCATGGCATATGCATTAGTTAGGCAGCTATTAGGAACATAGTCAAAAACTGATCTAGTTTTGTACTTTGCAGCATGTTTCTGTACAGTGACTACTTTGATTTTTGAGGAGGTATAGGATGTTATGTTACATTTGGAGCATATTTTGGCAGAGGAGATATCCTTCGAGGTTTAGTCTCACTCACTGTTGGCCTTATAGATTCTAATATCCCCTTTCTGAAATAGGATTTAATATTAAACAGTAATAACAAAATTCAAATATTCAAGAATAAAAATAAAATAATAAATTGAAATAAAAAAAAAAGAATAAAATTAAAATATAACATAATTAAAATTTAGTTAAGTTTAATAAATGGCCAAAAGACGTGAAATTTAACTTTGTGTCTCCCTCAAACATGAGATATAAAAGGGAGAAGAGAACTTCATTTCAAAGGGGGATAAAGGAAGGAAGTAAGAATGGAGCATAGAAATTAAGGAAGGATTAATGGAAAAAAGGGAAAAGGAAGAAAATAAGGAAGTGACTCTTTCAAAGGGTGGCAATGATGAAGGGTTGTGAATCTTTCGAAGGGGAAGGGTTGTAATTATGAAAGGTTGTGACTCGCTCAAAGGGTAGAAATGATGAAGGTTTGTGACTCTTTCTAAGGGTGGTAATTATGAAAGGTTGATGAAGGGTTGTGACTCTTTCTTAGGGTGGTAATTATGAAAGGCTGTGACTCTCTCAAAGGACAGAAATGATGAAGGGTTGTGAACTTGTGACTCTTTAAACAGGTGGTAATTGTGAAAGATTGTGACCATTGCAAAGGGCAGACATAATGAAGAGGTATGACTGTCCCTCACACTGGAAGATATAAAGGGGAGAAGATTTCATTTGAGGAAGACATCCAACGGAGATCAATTTGGGGAATAATATATTATTAATTTATTTCAAAGAAAACAATAAAAAGTGGTGAGTCAATTCTTATAAAGTGTGGGGACCCTTTCACCAATAAAGTATAAAGGAGAACTCATTCCAAGAAGGATCACTTATCAATCATCACATCCCTCAAGAACTCAAAAAATAAAGAAAACAATCAATGAGCAAGATCAAGCAAACAACCATCAAATCCACGTCAGTCGTCACTTCATCTTGGGATCAAAAAAACAAACAATTCAGCATACATTCAATAATCAATATATCAAACCAACATTCATTACATCATCACTCATCAATCATCTAGGCAGCTATCACTTAATCATCACTCACCAATACCTCAAATTATATAATCAAAGGAATTCATTCAATAAACCAGTGATCTAGGAAGTAATTGGTATGCAATGTGATTATTTAATATATATTCTATCAAGTATTTTAATTTAAGATACTAGTGGAATTATTGATCTGTTCAGACTCTCTTTAATTATTAACTTAATATTTCTATTTTTCCTACTAAAAATCATATATGGATTAATAAGTAAGCATTAAAAGGAATGTAGCAGACGGTTCACACAATGTATGCACACCAGTCTGAGTGGATGGAATTGTCTTGGTTGGATGTTCCGTGCCCTTGGGCTTTAGTTGTGGTGAGCAGTCTCTAGACATCCTATCATGTTTCCACAATCCATACTATGGTTGATTGTGGAGGAGAAATTAGAGAGTTCAAATGATATTACATGATTTGGATATAGAATACCATTTAATTAATATTGTAATTGATTTATATGCATTTATAAGTTATTGGAAACCTAATCCTTATGGAAATAATTCACTTTATGCATTACATTTCAGATTTTGGCTAATGTTATTGCAGAATTTAAAGTTGAACAAAAGTTTATGTTGGAAAGACAATTGTTAATTGGTAAGTTTGCGTTTTAATGAACTGTATCTCTTATTTTAATTGAACTAGTCATTTTAGGGCAAGATTTAAGTATATCCCAAAGTGGACATTACATAGATACAGTCATGTTGTAAAGGCAAACACAGTGTTTAGATGGAATCGAAAGTTGAGTATGATTGCACACTTGAATTCCTCTTAAAAGGTAAAGCAATTTAAATAAAGGCATCTTATTTGGAGTCCATATGCAAAAGTTACGGCTTTTGAAACTATTCGCTCAAAGAAGGCTGACAAAGTGGCAAACACATGATTCACTGCAAAAAGCAGCAAACACCAGTCCCCAGAATGTCAAAAGCAATGAACTAATTTTATCCAGATGTGAGCAACTTTTTGGATCAAATTCTTGATTTGTGAGCTCCCCCTTGTTC
Source organism: Thuja plicata (assembly GCA_018584345.1). Lineage (NCBI taxonomy): Eukaryota > Viridiplantae > Streptophyta > Pinopsida > Cupressales > Cupressaceae > Thuja > Thuja plicata. Next base: position 1,492,974 of record MU226413.1, read on the forward strand.
CTTAGCAATTGTTTTAGCTTCCTGCATGCTTCGGAATCTATAGATAACATGTTTGAGGCAGAATTGAGAATAAATGAAGCTTGTAGAGAATTGGAACTCAAATGTTGAGAGCTATTGTTAGTGCGCTCGTGTTTTGAATATATTGAGGCAGGGAATTCATTGGAGAGTTGCAAATTGGTTTTGAGGAGAGGTTTCAATTGCTTGTGAGGACTCCTCAACAGCCTAAGGACTAAGATCATTTAAATACTGTCATTTTGGAATGCCAGAGTCTGCATGTCTCACATTTTGGTGGAGTTTTGGCCCACAAAGGATTTCTTCACATTAATTCTTTTGTATCTCCATTGTTTATGGTAATGTTCCCTGCTTTCTTGTTCTTAATTGCAAGTAATTCAGTCAATTGCTGCTCTTATAGTTTAACTCTATCTGTATTATGAAAATTGATGATTACATGAGAGGAGTATCCTCCCTAGCTTATGGATCAGTAGATTTAAAAGCAATTTCACTCCATTGAGTGTTGTTGTTGTTGAGAGCATTTTGCAGATTTATACCCACAGCCTGTTCAAGTGGAAAGAAATCATTGTCTTTGGAAAAGTTATAGAATAACACAAGAGGAGAAGAGAGTTGAGAAGTGTGAAAAGGGAAGAAGGATTCGATGCAGAAGCAAGGTTCCTTAAAATGGAGAATGTTGTCTGGAGTTTTTCTCGATCCTTGTAATTTTAAAATTTTGGTCATTCAAACTATAAATTGTAATTTTTATTTATATGAAGTTGATATGCATTTAACTCATCTTTTGGTCTGTATATATTAGATTTTTATTTTGATCTATACATCAAGGAAATTGGTAATAAATTGTTTTCAGTAATGTGCATGTTTTTTGAAGGTTTTTTTTATAGATTTATTTGTTTTTTAATGTTCAGAAATTTTGCTTATTGCTGATATTTTGCCTGATCGAAAAAAAAACTGGGTCAGCGAAGTTATTGTTGAGTCCAATATCTTTAAGAAAAGATGCAAGTTATTAGACTCTGATTATTACAAAAAGGCAGCCAATTCTGAAACGAGATGAGAATCTAAAGCCTAACAACAGTACTTTTGGCTTCCTCTAATATTTACTGGAGGAAATAGGCTTGCCCATGTGCTTTGCAATGCTTCTATGTGCAACTGAAAGTATAGTCATGACACAATAGACCATAGTTACCAGGAGACCAGTCTCCCCCCCTCCAGACGCGTCTCGGAGACTTTTCGCATCTCTAGTCTTCAAAAATGGCTGGAGACTTCAGTAGACACAATAGACCATTGTTACCAGGAGACCCGTCTCCCCCCCTCCAGACATGTCTCGGAGACTTTTCGCGTCTCTGGAGTGTTCAAAAATGGCTGGAGACTTCATGGCAAAGTCTCCTGAAGAATCCAAGTCTTCGATTCCAAGATGAAGTCTCCCACACTTCTCCAGATTAAAAAACAAATTTAAAATACAACATTAAGTCATTTTATGATTTTGACCCTTATTTTAATGTTTTTTTTAGCAAGGCCATTTTAAATGATTTAAGTCGCAGCCATTTTGTCCTTGAGATGGATGATCACAGCCTTGTGGAATAGATTATGCTAGATAGATTTCTCATTTTTGTTTACAGTTCTGATTTTTTTGTTTGCATATCAGTGATTTAGCATCAAACTATATATTTTTGAATTTCAAATTTCAATATGTAATGATAATCTCAGCGATTACTAATCTGATATGATGATGGTCATATACAATATTCAGAAATCGGATATGATTATGAGATATGCAATGTGAGTATTGAACTATTTAACTCTATATTAATATGACATTACTATTTACTATTAGTCTTTGACTCATTAAACTTTTAATGTTGAATGTTCATACTTATACCATTCCATTGTTCTTGTTTTCAAAGCACTATGTTATGAATCTATGGTTATTAAATTATATTAAAAAAAAATTGCCGTCTCCTATTTTTGAAAAATAGCTGTACCGGTACCGGTACCGGTACCAGTACCGGAGACCTCCAAGTCTCTCCGTCTCTTGGTAACCTTGCAATAGACTAGATGAAGTGACTCCCATGCAGACTCCAAAAAATCATTTCGGAAAAATGAATTTACTTGTCTCAAGAATCCATTGAGCCATGTGAAATATGTCTTCCCCGAGAACTGAACAGAGCATGTCCTGAAGTAGAACTCCTTGACAAATTATTTCAGCATCCGAAAAAGTTATGATTTTAGAGACATTTTGTAAATTGTATTTTTTGGGGCCCTTCCAAGCACTTTTTAATGAATCTACTTTCCTGCACCAAATGGAACGACTTTAGAAAATCCTAAGAAACATCATGCTCTCGTATTACCAGTCGGATCAATGGAAACTATTGACCATCTAAAATAGACAAATTCAACCGAAAAATTTACTGTTTACTCTTTTTAGTTTTAAACATTTCATGTTTACTGTTTTGACTTTGAGATTCAAGCACTGTTAAAGGAATTATCAAATGGATCAACAAAAACTATTGACCATCTAACATAGGCATTGATCAACCAAGACATTTTTCGCAACGGGATAGATTTTATAAACCTGAAAATTATCAAGATTTCAATAAGATCGTTCTTCTGAGAAACATTATGCTCCCATATTCCATATTGATCACTTAATTCAAGAATCCACACATTAACGTAAGCGAAAAGTAGGTTTAGTTTACTAAAAAAAAGTTAACTACTTTTTTCTTCAAGAATTAGACCTTGAATACTTCTATGATGCTTCAGAATGATAAAATGTTTATATCAAGCATGTATGTCTGCATAAGTCTAAATTTGATTCATAAAAGAAATTATATAGTGTGCATTTTTCTTTTATAAGTAGGTTTGCAGAGCCACATTATGATTCCATTTGAATATGCATAGTTGCTGTTGGTCCAATAAAGGTCTTGAACTATCTTCCCATTTCATATTTGAAATTTCCTATCATGGATTTGAGGGTCAACAAGGTTCACTAAAGCAACCATTGGGATAGCAATCTGCAAAAAGAAGCATACATCATTGCCTTAACACTTTTAAAAGTTCGCTTGCAAGTTAGTTGGCCTATAGCATCTTTCAAATTTTCATTGCAAGAAAATACTTATTTCAATGAAACTATCATGACACTCCGCAAAAGGTGCATTCTAGCAATAGGGAACAAATATTTCTCACAACAATCAGCAGAGGTCCCTGTAAGAATCTGTTCCTGAAAACTGAAGCAAACCTTGTCATTGCCCTTTAGATATTGGATATTCCTAACACATTCAATCAATTAATTTCTCCAGGCATGCATAGAAGCACATTATTGTGAAATTGGAAAAAATAATTAGATGTCTTGCGTTTTTCCGCGCATACATACTCTACAACCATATCGTAATGATCATTTATACAATTAAAACAGACAAAAACCTTTACAATACATGCATCTCAAGAAGATTTTCATTCATCTGGAACGTGAAATTTTTCACTTCACAAAAGTAGAAAAAGAAAATTTTGAAAGGATTAAATTTGTTCGAGGATTACTGGAACAACACAAGCTCTGAGGCATGCCACTCTCAACTGGTGAATACAATCAATCTTCAGGGCAAACTACTACAGAATTCTAAATATCTATGTTTCAACTCTTTAATTGATCATTCTCAACCCTTATAAAAAATAGTGCTCACATCCTAATTATTCAGTGACCTTAAGTTAATATGCATTACTGAAATTCTGACAAAATGTTCAAGGCTTTGCTGCTTTTTCTAAACTTCAAACTAGATTCCTCAAATTTAGCATCCACTCAAGTCTATTGTCTGAAGTAGACAACTAATTTCTTTCTAAAACTATCTATTTCTAACCTACGATAGAATCATAATTCTTCTATTTATTTATTTTCTATTTTATTCTCCTAAAGTGTGTGGGCTTATTACACATTTGGCAGAAACTATTGTGTTTGACCAATAAAGAGAAAGGCTTGCAATAACGTACATGTTTTTCAAGATTGAGACTGAAGTAATGGAAGAAAAATCCAACAGTACTAAAAACCCTGTAAAACTAAAAATTATATCAACTTTCACTAAGCAGAAACAGTATCCTTAGTACAAGTGCTTTGCCTTGGATTTAAGCATCTGTCATTGGCTTGATTCTAACAGTTAGTTGTCAGCAATGATAAACAATTTTGTCAGTAAAGCATCTGCCATGGGCTTGACCCTAACAGTTTGTTTATCAGCAATATTGAAATTTAAAACCTACAAAGAAAATCTACTAAAGCTAAATATAAACAGTCCCTATAGAACAAACATATAAATCTGTAACCTAAAAAATGATGTCCATGTTCCTAGGTAGAATTTGATTGAAGAACTGCTTTTGCAGCTGAAGTAAAGAATAAATTTCCCATAAGAAAATTGTGGAAATGGAAAAAAACACCAATTCACATTTCCTAAAACTATTGCCAGAAAAAAAAGAAACGCCAATTCACATTTCCTAAAATTCTTGCCGACACATTCTTACCTGGTGTAAGCCTGGTGCCAAGTTGCAAATAATTTGAAAAACAGATGGGCATCCCTCTACTGGAGACATTAGCAAGGTTTCCACCCACCTGCTACATATAATAGAAGCTCTTAGGATGGTAACATAGATGAAACATTTCAATAAATACATAACAAACATAATTTTAACGTATAAGAAGGGCCCAGCTCATGCATGAAACACTCCCCCTGGAGAGTACAGTCAGATGTTTGAAACTAAGTCACTGTGTTGGGTTTCAGTTTCAGGATTCAAGTATATGCCAATTCAGCAAGAAAAATGGATGATTGGATAAGTATGTATGTATTTAGCTTAAAAAGGGGAAAAAAACTCAGATAGCCACATAACATGCATATAATAAGAAAATGACCATAAAAATAATACTTCAATGTCAATTTGTCAAAATCAAATGTCATGATACATATTCATTGTTCAAAATTAAAAAATAAAATAATAACAGTTGTCATATTGCTTTAAATATTACTCAAGCAAAATTAAATATAAATAAAGATACTATTCAACTTTCAAGTGACATGTTTGAAATCACTATAACAAATTAAATAAGTTATTGTAAAATGCTTTAAAAGATCCATTGAGTTATTTAATTGAAACATGACATTGAACAGCAGGGTGCCCAGGAAGCTGAATATAGGTGCATATTAAAGGTTGGGATTATTCTATTTGATGATGATTATGGTGGCTGTTCCAGATCTGTTGGCTTCATTCAGCTGGTTCAACAAGTAACCAGAGTTGCAGGATATGGCACCCTCGCTCGTCTGGTACGCTACCGTACCAAAAACGGGTACAGATATGGTACGGCACAGATCCGTACGAGTCGCATGTGAAAAAATTGCTGATTTTAGCCATGACAGATTCGTAGTTATTCGGCAGCCCAGAAAAACAATCTGTATCTGATGATACCTGCAAAAAAATTAACGGTCCCTGTAGGAATGCATTATTTTTTAGCATCTTTTTCCTGTAGCAGAGCGATGCCAGGGAAAAGGGAGGAGCAATTTCATTTGGTGCAGATGATTTCTTTTTGCCAGTGTTTTCAGAGCCAAGTCCACATATGCTTCACCTGTGTAAAATTTTATTCAAATATTTCATACCTAATGTTTGTAGCATAGAAAAATAAATGAATAAATTTTGGTCATTTAAAAGGCCTTCAAACTTTATTTTCTATTGGTATATGAAGGTCTATAAAATATTCTCTATGTATTCCCCTGCTTAAAATTTTACTAAGAATAGTAAAATTTCACACAGGGCAATACATATAGAATATATTATAGATTTATTTTATTAGATTCTGGATTTATGTTTTTTTAATTCTGTAGTTTTTTATTTTCTTAAAATATTCAATAGCTTTATAGATTTATTTTATTTTATAAATTGCTTATCTTTATAAATTGTGTCCTAATTTCTCACATAATGCTTTTCAACTCTTGCTTGAGAGTGCATCAAAATCTCAAGTTGCTCCTTCTCCACCTATAGAGACAGTTGGCATACCTTCATTGATGAAAACTCTTATTCCTATTAAGTAGGCTAATTCATCTCTTTGTCTTCTTGATTGGGATCAATTTTTGCCTACTTGGAGGACACCAGCAAGGACCTTTATATCCTCTTTTCTGACAGCTCCTATGGAGTCGATTCATCTTTTTCTGATGTTAAGGACGCATTCAGACCCTCTTGTTCTATCTTTGCCTATATTTGCTTCTATCATGGCAGTCCCAAATTCTCATTGGTCCAATTATCACTGTACCTAAATCTTCTATGGTTCCTGATTTATCTAATCAGCATTTGTCACAATTCAACAGTGGCTTCAAGGTATTTGAGCAGCATTTGGAGGGGTCATCTTTGACTTTGGACTATGATCTACATGGTCTTCATCAGTTCAAGATTGTCATCTGCAGCAGTGCCTAATTTGATTATGACAACTTTCAACATTGATGTGGAGACCTCTGAGCAGTTTTCAAAGACATCATCATACATTTGGATTCCACTTCCAACCAATTCATATCCAAAATGGGAAGCATTCCTGCATTTGTATTTAGTTTTGTTTCTTTCTAAGGGAAGCAATGTTGTCCAACGATCATGGACCATCTTCTACATCTAGTTTTGAGCATCTGTCATTGACTGCATATTGTAATTTTCACTTTATGCAAGACCTTATCGGAGTGAAGGATACTGTAGCATAGTAGCTGCCATGCAGAGCTAGTGTAAATTTTGAGGGGGGGTTTGTTCCCATTAGGTTTTCCCTCTTTCTTTTTAATATTCATTAGGCTTTTGTCTTCTTGGTTAGACATAAGGGGGGGGTGTTAGCACATAACTTTCAGTTTGTTCCGTAATTTGCAGAAAACTTATGATTGCATGATGTTTGCATGTTCTATGCGCTCTATGCATAAGCTAACTAAAATGAACCGTAGTTAATATTTTTATTTCTGCCTTCGTTACTTCCATAATCTCAGTTTCTGCGATTATTTATTCATTGTAATTTATACAGATTTGTACAATGTGATTAATAGAATTTCATTATTATTTGCAGCTCTGATCTCTGTTTTCTGCTAGTTTTATTTTTCTTTTCAGCTAGATCTATCCTGTGAAGTACAGCTACACCTGCAAATTTTACAAAGGACATCTGGGTTTCCAGCACAACCATCAAACCATGGACTGCCATTATATAGATAATTAGTTGAATTAAAACTCGTCCACAAGGCAAATCCAGACTGCAAAACACATTTCCCACCTGCATCAACAAGAAACCAAACTGCTTGTGTACCCATATATGGAAAAAATCAGATTAACATCAAGGGCTTGAGGCAACGGAACCAGACCAGGCCCTTTCCCAGTGTTTGTCCTACAATATTTCCCACCTTATATGTCAACCAGGTTTTTTAGCAATCTGAGCCCTTTCCCAGAATGGTCCTACAACTCTTTCCATCTTATGTGACAATGTGTCAACTTGGTTGCCTTCAATCTTCAGAGAGGATTTCAGAGAGAGAGAGAGAGAGATTAGACTTGTTAGCCTTGATTTGACACCACAAAATAACTTTTTGCATCAAAAACAATGAGCGTTGTTAGGAATTATAACCTTTAACAAGTCAAATTTGGGTTTTCAAATAATGATGCCACAAGTGTTATATGCTTACCTTTTCGATCATCCATCTTTAGATTGTTATATGAGGTTGTAACTATGTTAAAGGCACACTCAGTCGAAGAATTACCCTTCATCTCAATCGACAGCCTGCGAGCAGCTATGATGATGCAGCAAACGTGGAAATAATTAAATCTTGAAAATTACAAAGTGTCAAGTGAAAACATTTTAGGGGGGTGTCTTTGATAGTTTTCCAAGCAATGTAACCACTTTTCACGTCTACACACTGCACCATTTGCAAGATTTTAATGCTTTCATTTTTATCATCATCATGAATAATTTTTTATGGGTAATTGTTGTCCTATCCCCCTTGACGTCTGGCCAAAATTTCAGAGCAAAATACCTTGCCAGTCAAAAATTGTGCCTGTTTTCCTGTATCGACCATCAAGGTTATTATGGGGAATATTAAATGTTTTCAGAATAGTTTTAATATTTTTTTTGAAATGTTATAACTCATTTAACCTTTGTTATGATAACTCAAGGGGGACTCATATGAAGGGTAAACTCGTAAAGAATTTTCTAGAGAATTTTTATATTCACACTTTGTACCTAAGGTTTTTGAACTTGTATATTTTCAAAAGAATAATGACAAATGCATTGAGTTTGTATTCCTTGAATGTATTCATGAGTTATTATTATTGACTTCTTGTATGTTAATTAGTAATCTCTTTATGTACTAGTGGAATACATTGGTTTTCAGTTCAAAGAGCTATGTAATTGATTTGATGAAACACATCATTTCCTAGTATCTTGACTTGTATGTGCTAGTACAGCCTATCTCTTCGTATGTCAGGGTTTATTGTGCTTCTTTAATAATCGTTGCATATTAAAACATACTTTATCATGAGAACCCCCTTGTAATTGTTATCAATTATGAAGTCCTATTTGAAATTCATGTCTTCCAGTAGGGTTTCTGTCATCCATCCTCACTTAGTTTTATGTTTTCTCTTTTATGTACTTTCAGGCTAAAAGTACACAAGAATCCTAAAAACCTCCATCATATGATGGAGCTGCTCCTCTCAAACGCTGAGGAAACACATCACAGCTTAATGTATGATCTGTAGCCACCACCTTCCAAATTCAACATTACTGTTCAAATATTCCAAGAACAATTGTTAGTTGAGTTCTCCCTTAAGTTATTAACTGTCCTGCAATAACTCTTATAATTTGTGAGTAGCTGGAATTGATTAAATTAACTGAAAATTTAATTGCAATATTAAGCTTTATTTTGTTTGAGTTTATCGGTATTTCTCACATGTAGTCTTGTTGGTAAACAGATTTGTCACTGTGATTGTTTCTCCAAAACTGACCCTGTTTGCCCGAAGAGTAGCGACAACCATAACAATCTTTCCAATTCTTGGAACGGTTGTCACTACTCTTTGGGCAAACAGGGTGAGTTTTGGAGAAACAATCACAGTGACAAATCTGTTTACCAACAAGACTACATGTGAGAAATACCAATAAACTCAAACAAAATAAAGCTTGATATTGCCATTAAATTTTCAGTTAATTAAATGAATTCCAGCAACTCACAAAATAGAAGAGTTATTGCAGGACAGTTAATAACTTCAGGGAGAACTCAACTAACAATTGTTCTTCGAATATTAGAACAGTAATGTTTAATTTGGAAGGTGGTGACTACAGGTCATACTTTAAGCTGTGATGTGTTTCCAGAGTAGTTTTAAAAAAATTCTGATCTTATGTTGCAACCTGGTAGTGTCTAGTATAGGTAGTAGTGACGTAAGATTTAGAATTGTTTGATTTTCATATTAATGTCATTTAAATTGATCAACTAAAGCTACTTCCACAACATGAGAAATGTTAATGTGTGATGGTTGATAACCTTCTAGAAACACTACCCAAACGATTGTTTCTGGAATGTTAGAATTGTATGTTTGTTTTGGAAATTGTTTCTGTGGGTAATAACCTAAGTTGCAGTGTGCATTACTGATTTACAGAGTAAAAACATCTTACTTGTTGCCTTCATGGAACAGCATACTTCTTTAGTGGAGAATCCACAGAAATGAATTCACAGTTAAATTAATTTTGATAGAAGAAAACAAAAGAAACAACAATCATGGTGGACAAAAGATCTAGAGTTATAATTAAGTCATAGATACAATTGTCCTTTTCTATGCAAGAACAGGATACAAGCAGTCATGAGGACTAGCATGTAACAGAAGGATCAGTGCTGAGTGCTGACAATTAAAATACAATAAATGGCTTAAATCATAGTTCCAAAACTTGCCTATTATTCACGCAACTCACAAATACTTGCAAGCTTTTGCGAAAGTTGAGGGACTCACCCACAGACTTGCTGCAGGCTCAGCTCATGTCCGGGTCAGGGTTTTGCAGGAAAAACCTGTGAATACATGCAGGTAGCGAGTGAATCCATGGCTCAGACTCACACCACATCCACAACAAAATGAGGAGCTCTGTAAAATTGTTCAGGAAACAGCTCTAACACAATACAGGCTGGTGAAAGATCCAGCAAGGAGATTTCATTGCAAGGAGGAAATCGCAGGATTTGTGGGAAACAGCTTTTGAAGCAGTAATTCTCTGCAGTCTGCTTGAATTCAGCCCCAAAGATCCTGCTCTGTTTCTTCACCTCAAAACCCTAAGGTACCAGAAGGTATCAAGTCAAGAGAAAATATCTATTGAAGAGGTAGATCTTCAATCGAAGAATCTGTAATTTAATGTCTCTGTTTCCAAGGTGGTGAGGATTTTGGTAACAAAGCTGCTATAACAAGGATTTGAAACCAGAGGAAGCAGCATGCCTTCATAATTTTAAAATGCGAAGAATTATGTAAGGTGAACTAGAGGCTCAGTGTTGTCAGTCACAGAACCAGCATTGATGCCAATGCCAAGATGGTGCAATTGATTAAGAAGGCCACCAAGAACTGAACCCCCTAATGGCTTCCTTGTATTTGACTCTGAAAGATTTCATGTAATGAACATCAGGTACATGAATGAACCCACAAATATGACCAAAGATTGAAAAAAAATGTTTTCTTCTGAAATTCTAAGTATTTATTTATTTTGCTCAGTCACCAAGTCCACTTCAATATTGGGTCTGCTGAGTGAACTATGATTATAATGGCATAGTTAACAACAACAGCGAACATAGAGCGGCACAAGTAGGGATAAACTTCAAAGTTAAGACATTATAAACACATATTAGGAACGAATTCAGTTTGTTTTTGTTTTTTTCTTTTTGAAACTAGATTCATGGATATAAATGTCAAGCAAATACAAGTAAGCATGTGTTAGATCTCCAAACTCTTCCTTTCATGTAAACACAAAATAAGGGCTTTAATCAGTGCATTAAAGCATGCACAGTGAGTGGCATTGCACAAGCAAACAGTGCATTAGTATAGATATCTTAAATATATCTATCTATTAGTGTTGAGGTGCTTATTCTTCTCAATAACAAATTTGATATCTCCATGTATATTTAAAATATCAATGCTATTATTATAAATTAATAAAATATAATTAAATATGATTAAATTTATTATAATATTATTTAATTTAATATTCAAACTAATTTTATAGTTTACTCAAACTAATTTTATAATAAAATTATAATATAGAATTTAATCTTATTACTAAGAAAAAATGAGTCTAATTTCTCAATAAAATATTTTATTTAACATTTTTTTACTAGCACGCTCACACCACTGCACTCCGCCTGTTGTGAGGTTTTCACAACATCGCCCCATTGCAACTGGGGACCCCCTCTTTTTGCTTGGCAGTCTGGTAGTAGTCTTAGTTCAGTGGCAGTTTTCAAGTCTCCGAGTCTAAGAGATGAGTTTGAGCAAATTTGGCGCATTAAGGAGTCAAGTCAGCCAGGGATATGAGTGAGAGCTGGGCCAAGCTAGTTAAGAATATGGAATTAAAGTCAAGAGATTTGAGATGAAATGATTCAGTCAGAGATCGAGAAATGAAATGAGTAGTTGCAATGAAGATAATTGAAGAGACATCAACATGAGGAAAGAGAGACGAAATTGAGATGAAGATGAAAATCTGAGTTCGAAAAATGAGGACGGAGAATTCAACATGCAGATCTGAGACAAAATCGGGAGAACGATGATGAAAAAGGGGAAATTTTAATGAAGTAAACAAAGAGAACTTGGGATTTCAAAGGTTAGACAGCACACTTAATCAAATTTTTCACCCTTTGAAATAGTCCAGAGAGCATGGTGGAATCCACCCCCATCTCAGGATTCCAGTCCCAACAACATGGTGGACAGCCTCCTGATTTCCGCCCTTTCTGCCATTGTTAGTCCCAACATCCCCTCAAATTCCACCCAAGATAAGATGGTCTCCAATCAGGTACAAGGTCAGATTCAACTTTGAATTGATGAAAGAAACCAAGATGAATAGGTGAAAGGGAAAATCAAGCAAAGTTCTAAGTCTTAAAATCAGAATTTCAAAGGCAGATCTAACGAAAATCAGATCAATGATGAAGAAAAAATCATGGAAAATGAAGCCTAAGACACGGAAGGTAGGCAAGGGGCAATGAATTTATGATTTTGGGGGTTAACATGCAAATGATATAGTCCCCATAGCATGGTGAAATCCACTCTCCTCTCGGGACTCCAGTCCCGACAGACCTCAACTTTCCACTCCTAGTTTTAGACAAAATTTTGTTACTTGCTAATTCTTATTCTAAAGAAGGTGCTTTCAAGTTGCGAATCGAGCTTTTATGGTAAAATTCAATCTCCTCCATATAAAGAGACACAAAACCAGCCTTCATACTTGGAGGAATTCACGATTATATATCAGATTTTAAGACAAAGAAAAGAGTGAAACTCCTATCCTTGGCATATTTCGATTAACAAACCATAGAAATCAGATCAAGCAGCATTAGTTAGAGACCAAAGCAAGCTGAAAAGCATGAAAAGTGATGGAGAGTAGGCTTAAAGGATGAGAATCAATGGAAGTTTTGAAGACGAATAATCAGATCTGGAGACTAGAAAGCGAATGAAAATTGGATTTTGTACAAGTTTCAATCAATCAATGATGAAAATCAGAATAAAAAATGTGGAGATGAGCCTTAAAAATGAACTTGAAGTCATGAAATCTGAATGAAGGCTAAGTAAACAACTTGTAAAACAAGTCCAGAATTGGAGCAGTCCCAACAATGTGGCGGAATCCCCTCCCCTCTCAGGACCCAGTCCCGACAAAGTGGTGGAATCCACTCCCCTCTCAGGACTCCAGTCCCAACAATAGGGTGGAATCCGACCTGTTTTCAGGACTTTTGTCCTGACAGCACCCAAATTTCCGCCCTACAGTTTTGATCTAGTTTCAGTGCTATGTTGCTTCTTGCATGGAAATATCAAAATTTCCGGGTATAAATCAGGATTCCTCATCAAAACAAGTCTAATTCAAGTGGGTTGTAAGATCAACATTTCTATGAAAAACTATGAAAATCTGGCCTTGGACTAAATAAAATTCATGATCAAAGTGCAATTTGCCTCCTTATTTCGGTGAGAATTTTTTATCAAGTTGGTTGAGTAGAAGAAAAAAGTTGATTTAAAATAAATCTAGATGCAATTTCATATCATGTAAGCTTTCAGATTTCCTCCATATTGTTTATACTTCTCATTTTGTGAGCTTTCTAAAAGTTTCTTCTTTGGTTTTGCAAGGAAAGGCAAGGATGCTTATGGACAAAGAAGGATTATGACAAGATCAAGATCAAGCTCAAGACTTCATGCACTAGCAAGCTACAAGTTGTTCATCAATCAAACAAGGTGATTTTGAGTTGAAGATCAAGCAACAAGATGCAAATCCAAGTCCAAGTTTGAGGTATTCAAGATGAGTTCAAAGTGCAAGTACAATATCATGACTAAGTCTACAAGCCAAAGGAAGAAATTATTGCAAACTTGAATTTCCTCCAGAAATCCATGTACAATCAGATAGTCTAACTATGAGCCACACTTGCACCACTTCTACAAGTGCCAGATCAAGGTCAGAACATCAAGAAGATATCAAGGATTCAAGAACAAGCAAAAACAAGTTATGTCAATGAGGAAATTTCAAGGTGAAGGATTACAAGGGACAAGAAAATATTTAAATATGCATGAAGAAAAAGCTAGGAAGGTTGGCCATCACAATTGTTCAAGGCTTGAGAAATGTTGAGTATGAAGAGATATTTTCTCATCATCAAGAGGTATTTATCAAGTCTATAAGATAAAGCATGCCGGGGTAGCACCCACTCGTCTTCAGCCAATTAGAAATTCAAGTTGCACGTGTTAAAATCAACCAATCAAATCATGCCAAGTGTACATGTGGAGGGCGTCTAGTGCCTCTACCTAACCTATTTTTTGATTGGTCAATAAAAGCTATGTAATTTTCTTAGTGGCCCAAAGGCTGGTGCCTTCATGTAATTGGATGAGCATTTAATGCTTATAGCAGTTAGGTAGACTAGGGCTTTATTGCCATCATCTTGGCCCTTTATCTTGAATCAATCTTGGCCCTTCATTGTAATTGAACAAAAAATAAAGGCCAAGCCTTCTCATTTGTAACCCATTAGAGATAGAGTAGAGTAGGAAGGGGAGATTTGTTGAAATTATTGCCATAATGCTATCAAAGTAATTGCTAATTCATTTGGTCTTCATGTTGGATTGCTTGTGTTGCTTTGGAGCTAAGTTGCTGGTTCGGATTCAAGTTCGGATTCGGGATCAAAATTCGTTCAAAATTTTTTAGGGGTGGGTTCGAATTTGTTTTGGGTTAGTCCATACAAAAACATGTCTTTTTAATATATGTGTGTGTGTGTGTGGAGCAGCCAAAAGGTTCATACACCACTATGCTAATAGTAAAGCAAATAGCAAAATACACCACCATATATATTAATGTTTTAGTCCAAATGACATATGGTTTGCCTTTTAGGCCTTTTTAGTAGTCTATTTTAGGGTTGGAGGGTCGATTGACGAAAATAGACCAAAAAAAACTTTTAAAAAACATAAAAATTCATTTTGGGCCAAATTCGGCCAAGGTCCTATTGCAGATTTGCAAATTCACCTTTAAAATGGCAAAATTCATGCCGAGTTCCTCTAACAGAATTTGGGCAGACTTTGAAGGTCTGCGGCACACTTTTGCAAGAATACGATAAGGACCAGACTTTTGCAAGAATTGGACCAAACTTTGGGGTTGCCAAGGAAGAATTTGGCAACATAGCTTTGGAGTATTGCATGATTTCTACATTTCTTCACTTAAATTAGGATTTCTTTTCATGTTGGTTAGAAATAGTGTTTAGTTGAATGAAAGATATTTTGGATGCATCTTTCGTGAACTCACTTTAGACCAAACCACTAGTTGCTTGTTGATTGTAAGTTTGCCTTGCCTGGTCAAATGGCGTATTTATGAGTTTTACTCTGATTATTGTTTGCACATTAATATGCATCGATGGATGGTGTTAATAGAATGGTGATAATTTGAACATCTTGCATCTACATTAGGAGATTGCACTAGCTTGGTTGATGTCGATGGCTAAACCAAGTCTAGTAGAGTCACAAAGGCATTCATGGTCTCTTACATTCTAGGAGTAGAATAGCTTTCTAAATCCTTTACCTTTGCAATTCGTTTGGTTGGAAGAAGTTGTAGCAGTTGATATATGTTGATTGAACAGCATAAGTCCCTTTGTGATTACCAGCGAATCACATCAAAAGAACTGAGTTAAATCCACAATAAGAAGGAACCTTGGGGTTGTCTCATTTAATCACACAATCCATATACGTTGTTCAGCATATGAGCTTCCTTATTCAAGAGAGGATTTGATATTTGGTGTTTCATCTTGACACATTAAGTGTTTCATCCTGCATGTTGTAGTGGCATAAAACTCACATCAACACTACATTGTGTTGCCACTGTAGTTATGTCTCTCGGTATAATAAAAATGTCTATGCAATGAAACTTGCATAGTTCTTGATAAACGTAAACAAGTGATGATGAATGACAACGAATTAGAAATGGAAAGTTAAGGGAAATGTATGACAATGGGTAGCAACCAGTAATTATCATTTCTCATGAATCTGTCGATTTTAGTCAATTCAAAAAAAAAGTGCAATAACCCTAAGAAAGTGATTCTTGGTAATAATACAATAAAGATCTATGCAAGGACTTGACTTGTTTATTGGGGTGCTAAACAAATTTATAAAGTTGTTTGTTGCTTGTTTGTTGCTCTTAGGCAGCACTAATGAGTTCACCTGCTGAGCAAGTGTTTTGTTATTCTTAATAGTCCTTAACACTTCCAAATTGTTGAAGACAAAACATATTCTAGAAAACTTAAAAGTTAAAACATTGTTTTCAAGTATCACATTGAGCAGTTTTATGGTTAGAATCTTAGATATGCTGTTTTTGACAAAAGTTGTTTTAAGATGTTAAAAGGAGTCAAAGTTATGTGTTAATAGTTTTAATTGAGCATTAGGCGCTGGTAATAGTTTGAGTTTAAAAAGGTAAGCAAAAGAGGTCCATTCAGAAAAAAGGTACCACCTGGTTGAAGTCAAAAGCCATAGTTCTACAAAAACTGAAAATGTTATATCAAAAATTTAAAAAGTTGTTACTTTGGCTATTATTTGACAGAACATGTGTCTAAAAGCCTTGATTTTTGTATTAAGGTTATAAAATACATGTTTATCATGTTCCAAAATAGATAAAATCATAAACAATGAAAGCATTTATTTGCCTACAAAGTTTTGAATCAAACGCCTCCAAGACAATCTTCATTAGTGGTAATTCACAACAACTCCCTACACATGAAATGTAAAGTATAGGAG
Source organism: Thuja plicata (assembly GCA_018584345.1). NCBI lineage: Eukaryota > Viridiplantae > Streptophyta > Pinopsida > Cupressales > Cupressaceae > Thuja > Thuja plicata. The sequence goes on from MU226413.1 coordinate 1,509,432, forward strand.
ACTTGCATTTGTTATGCAAAAGTCCTCAATTTATTCTTGTATGGTTCAGGGTAGTCTAGAACTGCTTAGTACAGTTGAGAATATGTTAGGCTCTAGGGTGATCTAGTAACCTTCAATTAAGTCTTAAATAGTTCTGGGTACTCTGATTTATGACAGAATTCTTACTATGGGTTGTTTGCATACATACATTAGCACTTACTAAATTGTTACTGAAGTCTAGAGCATCCAAGAATGTGTTCTTAGAGAATAGCAATTCACATGCTTATGTAGAAATGGGAATAGACAAAAATATTCTGCAAGGATTGTACATAAAATGGATCTCAAATGTGAATGAAACAATTTAAGTTTAATGACTCAAAGTAAAGAGGAAAATCTGTTGTCGTATTTTGATTCATAGCAAAAGGAAGTAACATAAATCTGGGTTCATTCCCCAGTGAGATTATAATCCAAGTTTTAAAGGTGGTTTAGTTAAAAAGTGATCATGTTTGGATAAAAAAAAATTCTGCAAATATATATTAGGGGAAGTATTGGAATATTAGAAATTTTTATTATATTCTGGATGAACTTATTTTGGTACCTTGTTTTCAAAGATCATAAACTAACTTGCAACGTTATTTACTAGTTTATTCATCATAGTGTTTAACAGTATTCTTAAGCTTTTTAAATGGACCGTGGTCTAGGAGGAAAGCAGAACAATTTTTATGGTGATGATCTTTGTTCAAGCCATTTTGGGCTAGCTCCTTCAGTCCAATAGATGCAGCCGCCTTTAGATGAGCTAGCAAGATAAGGTCAGGTGCAAGTTACAGACAATTTTTGGCAAAATATATCCCCTAGGTTGCAATCTCTGACTCTCTACGACAAAGCATTCTCTAAGCTTGCTAACGCTTCATCTTTAACAGGTTATGATTACTTTCTGGTGTGGTTCCATCCTGCATTGCTGACACAGATTGATGACTGACCATAAATGCCAGTAGACCTCCTCCAATTGAAGATATTCTCCAATTTACCCACAGGAAAGAGGCACTGTTTTTTATTTACGGTTGTAATGTCATTAGTTGTTGAGATAATCTCGTCCAATGAGTAATGATCATGCAACTTGAGCTTTATTGATTAAGTTTATTCATATCGTGTAATATGTAGTGTCCTTCAGAAGACATGGTAACATAATTATTCATATGCCTATGGTGTTGCACCTTTCAAATGTTTATGCCATGCAATTGTTTAAGCCAAGCAAGTGTTTGTGAATATCAAAACATAAACAAAGAATATGCCCACGAAATTAAACATGACTTAACATATAATTTAATAAAGAACTAAAAGAAGACTCTTACAATGTGGAACCAGAATTGAACACATATTACATATATTAAAATTTGTCCCAATGGAAATTGACCAAAATAGAAAAACATGCAACACATTCAAAAAAAAATCATTAGAAATTGGATATCTTTGTGTTCTCCATATTATTTCAAAGTTCCATATTTTGAGCAGAGTAACGAGAATCGCACAGAAATCACGTGAATCGCCGGTTTGGCGATTCGATTCGGGCTTCCCAATTTTTTTTTATTCGTTGAACCAGATCGGCGATTTCATCGCCATGAATCGCACGAATCGCCGAATCAGCGATTCATCCAAAAAACGCCAAAATCACCTACATGAATCGCAAAAAATTGGCCCGCACGACTTGATAAAAAGCCATCTTGATAAAAAATCGGCCATGGCAAAGGAGGCGGCTAGAGCACTGGCAGACACACACGCGCACGCACAGACACAGGCCCTAGTAATGTTGTTCGTGAGCCATCTTACATGCGGGGGCTATGGCTCAGCAGTCCTCTAGGACCTACCTTAGATGCCTTTGTAGAAGGCAAATAGGATACTCAGAAGCTAAGGCTGAGACTGGCCAAGCTTGAGGATGATGATGAGGATGATTATGAGGCTTGCGCTAGAGACTCATTTTTTCATTTTGTTTACAGATACTGATAGACATATGTTTCATGGATCTTCATCTTACATGCATTTATGATTTCCTGTCTTATGGATCTTCATCTTACATACATTCTATGATTTGACTCATTATGATCCTATGATTTATATTTACTTCAGCTACAATTTACATTTTACGTGTAACGTATGTGATGGATTTAATATTTATCATTTATGTTACTTGTTTATGTATGTTAGCTTCTATTTGATGATGATATAGTGTGTTTTAAGTTATATTCAATAAAGGGTGTGTGAAATAAGTTTTAAATTGTTAAAATCTCTAAATTTCAAGGGTTTTTTAAATTTGCCGATTCGTGGCTGATCAAATTCCGATTCATGGCTGATTCGCGATTCGATTTGGCCTTGCCAATTCCGATCCAATTCCAATTCTCGTTACTTTGATTTTGAGGGGTTGATCTTGATTGACAATATTGGAGCTGATGAGAATGCAAAAGGATGGCACCTTGGCCAGACACATCAGAATGGAAATAATCATTCAAAATATGATTTTTCTACATTTGCAACCACACGCTGCTATAGACAAAAGGAACAGGATAAAGCAAGCAGAGCCGTGATGGTGTCAGTGAGAGGAAATAGAGAGGTTAACAACAGGTAACACTTTGTGTGTTAAATTCTTGCTTGATCGCAAATATTGTTGGGTATACTACGTAAATAATGGTTGAAAATTTACATATATATAACTGCAAATACTGGACTCTTGGGCAAGTTATATAAAAGGTTTTTTCAGAATCTGGAATGGAGAAAAATTAAGATACCATATGGGATTTACTCGTTTGAAAAAAACTTGTGAAATCTAATCCTTCAGAACAAAATCTGAATTTTTCACTTTTGATAAAGCATAAAATTGATTGTTTAGTGGAAATCCAAGGGCTCCGTCATAGCTTGTAGAGAATATTGCATAGATAATTGACCTTCCATAAATCGAATTTTCCAAAGAACCATGGGGAGTTTGTTGTAAATCCCCAACAATTTGATTTTAATTCTAGAAAAAAAATTCAGGATTTATTCTCTGAGGATATTGTGGTAGATTGCGTAATTTTTTATGTCAGAGATAAGTGAACAGAGAGCTGACAGAAGGTTGCTGGTGTTTGCTCCTTTTACATTCTGAATTCATTTTTTTGGTAAAGAGTGCAACATCAAACTGCATGTATATTCTAAACATTAGATTATTGTATTTACCATGTTTTGGAAAATGTTTGACTGGTAGTTTGAAGTTTCTTGGTAAGTTGGTACAACATAAAAGCGAATGAGAGACCCTCTGTATCCCCAATACAGTCAACTGTGAAAAAAGTAGAGATTTCCCTGAATTTAAAATGTTTACATAGAAAGCCACTGGGGTTGTCCCTATGTATGGAGAAAAGACAGGTACCATGGCACCAATTCCAACAGTTTTAAATCTACTGAGCAGAGAAGAAAATATTGCCCTAAAAGAGATTTGAATTGCTATTTTGTTAGTATATAATTTTTGTAGACAACGTGGGAAAATCTTTGACTTCATGCTATAACTACTTATACATTGTTAAAAACCCATGTGTGAATCTAGATTAACTGGTGTAATTGTTTTTGCTTAGCTGATCCTTACTATGTAACTTTTTCTGTCATCAATTTTTGACACTTAAAGACAAGGTTGTTCAACAAATGTTGAAATTGTCTGTATCTCCATTCAAAAACTACATTTTTTTAAACTACACACAAAAAGTGGCTGGTTCTAAAAACCACTTCCGTGCACATATCAAAACGTGGATAATAATTGTAAAGCACAAAGTTGCACTCTTGCAAGAGTAGAGATAATTAATGTGCAACTTATTCAATGATCATTCAAAACGTATAATAAATAAAAAGAACCAACCTTGTGAAGGAACCAACAAGAAACACTCGACGTCCTCCATGGGGCCAGACAAACCGTGTAGGTACCACAACTGAGGGCATGCCTCCGGATGATGGAGCCAGTTCATTTCCTGTCGGGAACATTGTTCTCCTTCCCGATAAACTTGAGCGAGCAAACAAATCAAAGCCCAGCTGCCAGATCTTCCAACACTATCAGGTGTTCCTATATCATTTTCTTGTACCCTTGTCCGCTAAATAAACTGAACCAATACACCAAACCGGTCCAGTTGGAAACAAAACTCTCAGCGATGTGGGCAATCAGACAGGCACTCCAAAGATCCACAAGTTTGGAGGAGTATAAAGATGGAAAGTACGGGATCCTCTACCGTGGTGTGCAGAGGACCCCTCTAGATATCGCCCATGGGCTTAATTTAATGAATGTCTCTGTTCCCACCAGATGCAGATGAACGGACTCAAGCTGCACCTATTTAAAACTGAATTTTATTGCAGAAATCCAGTTTAAAAATTCAGAGTACGCTCTACTAAATCCCTTCCTTTAAAATAAATCACAGGCCACGGTGTCCCGCGAAGAGAGCCTCAAGAATGAATATTAAAAGAAAAAACACAGCTGCAGACAGCTGCAGGTCACGGTATCGAAACCTTTAAATCAAAAACGAAAACAGCGCCGCAACAGACGCACCTCAGCGCATAGACATATATTAAGAGGAGAAAATTGGACAGCAAAGGCACTCAATCTGCACAAATTTACACCGGAAAAAATCCTAACTCAGACTACTTGGCGTTTAACAATACAACTCATCTCCGCGGAATACGACACAAATAGACCACTACAAATTTCACAGCATACAATTTAAGCCAAGGCCTGCCAGACAAAATCTCCAAACCCCTAAAACACACGGGGCAATCACCGCCACAACATTGCTCAACTTATCCCTAAAAAAAATTTAAAAAAAAATTCGAACGCTTAATAAAACGGTTCAAATTCCTTACTCAGGAGCTCAAACGAGGCGAAAAAAAAAGATCCCATGGAATCTCAGCCTGAATCTTCGCTAGAAATCACCGACATCCGTCCAAATCCATCACAAATACTGCGCGAATTCGAGCGCCGGAAAAGAAAACGAACTGATTAGGGTTAAAAATCCGCAAACCCTCTGTTAAATGAGAGAAACCCTCGGCAGCTAAAAGTGCGATCAGGCTCTAACGGGGGTATTTATAGGCCACCGTTTATTACTTGCTCGTTTCTTACACGCTGTTATGTCATGCTCCGTTGGCGAGGCGTCCGAAAGTTAAGCGCCTCTCGTTTGACGGGCTCTCGAAATGATAGGGAGATCAGCGGTTCGCAAGTCTTAGCGAGATAAAGCTCGGGATGTTTGTGACGGCCGGCACCGGCGACGGAGAACGTCCACCTGACGGTAAAGTCAACGTTTGCGCTGCGTTAATGACGGTATAACACCATAATTGGGAAATTAATTGCGTCATATTTACGTGACCGGCGTATCACACGAAGGAAGATGGGAAAGGTGGAAATAAATGGAATATATGTTAATGCCAGTTTCCCAACGAGGAAACAACATATATTTTGGCTGCTTTTCTGCGTTTTTTTATAAAAAAAAATAAATGGAGAAGCGCTGCATTGGTCAAGGAGATTTCAATTATGGTGGTTGTACAATGTGGTGATTTTGTCTATATTTGTTTCTATATGAAGTAAACAATTCTTTTTCAAAAATCAGTGACTACAGAAGAAGGATAAAAACAATAAATTTAGCGAACAGTTACAGTAAAACTAACGAGAAATTAAATAAATACAATTCAAAAATTATAAAGGTTGTTGCAGAAAAACATTAATATGCATATGAACTTATATTTATATTTATATTAATTTTAAAAATAATTTATGATGAAAAAATAAAAATAATTAAATAATAATTAAAAGTTATTAGAATTAATTTGATTATAAATATTTGTCTCATTAAATTTTATAAAATAATGATATTTGTACACCATTAAGAGAGAAAATCATGTTTGTAAATCAATAAAATCAACTTCAAACCTAAATTTACAAACTAACTCAAGAACATACCAATGTAACACTTCTTCAAGAATCCAAATCATAAAAGCAAACAAATAATACTTACATTCAAGAAATGATTGGTTCCATTGTCCTCCCATCCTATAAGATCTTGTATAAAGTTAGCTTGCTCTCAAAACTTTGAAGCACATACAGAGAAGGGCATATAAAAGAATGCAGTGTGGTTGTTTGATGCAAGATTATGAAGATGATAATGGAAATAACAAGATAATAATGGCTATAACAAACCCTCTCAAAGACGTAAAAGCTCTAGCCTATAAGATTTCAAATAAGAGGAGAAAATGTTGTTTTATAGAAGTCCTCGTGAAAGTCAATGGTAGAGATTAAGAGGTGGTAGAATGAATGGCTAAGATTAAGAGTAGGTAAGAATAATGTGAAAGAAAATAAGGATGAAGAAGATTAAGAGGTCGATACAAATGGATGCCTATGAATTGAAAGTTGATCTATGGTTGGTGGGAATTAAAAAACAAGGATCATAAATTAATTAAATAAGAGTATTTAATTAAATGGATTAATTAAATAAATAAATATTTCTTAATGATAGAAAAAGCTAATCAATTAGATAAATAAATAAAGATTTATTTAAATGGTAGAGGAAGAGACTAATGAATTAATTGAATAAATAGTAAAGGTAATATTCAATTAATGGATAAATTTTGATTAAATAAATAAAATATTTATTTAACTATGGGAGAGGACATTTTTAGGTGTCTAAAATATTTTGAATTTACCATATTTTGAATTAAAAACTATCTTTTATTATTATCTTGTTTTGATAAAAATATTGTATCTTGTTTTATTAGTTTTTATTGGGATATTCTATTTTATTTTTTAATTTATTATAATTCTTCTTTTTCTTTTAAACATTAATTTTTATTAATTTAAAATTTATTTTAATTATTTAAGTCTTCTTAACAAATGATAAATAGTAATTAAGAAATATCATAATTGAGTAAATTTATTATTTTTTTGTCTTATTAAATATTTATTTATTGTGATCATATATTGTTATGAAAGAATATTTTGTCAATCGTGGATGATTTTCTGACAAACTAGACAATATGGGGAGTCGAGCAAGATTCTACAGGGGCTAGGGCACGCGCCTTAGCCTCTGTTGTTGTGTGCAGCTAGCGTAGAGACATCACACGGGGTTATAATAGTGAGCAAGGAAGGCATGCGCCGTTTTTACTTTTCATTTTATTTGTAGTGACTTTCAGGCAGTTTTGGGGTTTGAGTTAAGGGATTACCGTATTTTCTTTTGGCAGAGGGTTATTTTGTGTGGTTGCGATGGATCTTGTTGGTTTCCTTTTGTTTTTTGGTGGTGATTTGTGTGTGGGTTAACAGTAGGTTTGATTTGCTCGTGCATGGTGAATATGAGTGGTAATTCTGGAAAGCAAAATACTCCATTTAGGAATGTTGCAGTAGGTGGAATTTCAGCTTCTCAAATCCATAAAAATTTAATATTTGGCTCATTTGGTGCAGGCATGGGGGAGACTTCCTCTCAAATGGAATGTTTTAGACCTTCAAAGGTGAATGGTTGCCTTGCAAGGAGCGAGAATAGGCATTTCCTTGTGATTCAACCTGATTCAGTGGAAGAGGATATTAACTATTTGTGTAGTCATGCTTTAATTTGCAAATTTATGGGAATAAGAGTGTTTATGCCTTTTTTGGAGTCCTGGGCTCGTCGCACATAGAATCTAGAGGGGGAAATGGAGGTTCTTTTGGCAGCTAATGAATATTTCCTCGGTTATTTTCTCGTCCATGTTTGATAGGAATAAGGCTTTTGAATTGGGTCTTGTTTTTATAATCAGGTTGGTCTCTTTATCAAGCCATGGCATATTGGATGCAAGCCTACTAAAGAGATTCCGTCAAGGCTTTCGATTTGGGTAAGACTTCCATGGTTCCCTCTAGAATTTTTGCATTAGGACATCTTCAATCTGGTAGTCATGCAATTGGGAAGGTCAGTTGGAACTTTGTGACAAACTATGGAAAAAAGGTGATTACTTATACTTGTATTTGTGTTGAAATTGATTTTTAAGCAAACCAGTACCATAATTTATGGAAATTCAGTTTGGATCAAACTCTTGGATTTAGCAGTTGGATTATGAAACCTTGTCATTTCATTGTTGGATTTGTCATGAATATGGGCATTTGCAGCGAATGTGCCCTAAGTCTAAACCTGCAAGGACTTCCAAAAGTGGTTTGAATGTTTCACCTCCTCAAAAGGATAAGGGGAAGGCTCATATGGCTACAGTGAAGGAATACTTTGTCCCAGTAAAATCCTAGAACAAAGGAAGAGGTATGAAGTGAACCTTTCAAGACAGGTACTCTGATGAGGTTTTTAATAGTTTTGATGCTTGGGATGACCTGGATCAACTTGATGGGACTATTGCAAATCTTCCTATGGGTCAAGAAATTTTGTCTTCTGGAAATCCAAATGGAGAGCAGGGTAAGAGTTCTCAGGTTTATCTACAAGAGGATATTTTAGGTGTGCAAATGGACACAAATGCTCCTTTGGGGATCACAGTGGATATGGGAGGAAGTGGGGGTGTAAAGATTAAGGATAATTTAAGTCTCATATGTACTAGGCCTGTTGAGGAAAAGGTTTCTCATGAGGAAAACAAGGGTAAGGGGACTCCTTCTGTGCTAGGTATCCAAAAAAGGCAACTAGGAAAAAGGATCAAGAGAAGGTGAAGTTAGTGGGTGAGACTTTGGTGGAGTTTGGTTCACTGAAGACCATTGATTCTCGCTTCTCTCCATCACAATAATGAGTATTCTCTCATGGAATGTAAAGGGGTTGAATAGCATCCCTAGACAAAAGGCTATTTATGAGTTCGTTGTCTCATATTCTCCTAGTGTGGTTTATATCCAAGAAACTAAATTACCAGTTGATGGTATGTTTAATACGGTATCAAAGATTTTTCCTCGAATTCACTATTAATGTATTGGGGCTCAAGGAAATTCTGGAGGTATGGCTCTTTTGTGGGATATGTGTAAGATTGTACCACTCTAGTGGATCTCTAGTGAGTCTTCTATTTCTTTGGTGGCAACGAGCTATAAATTTGGTTAGAACCTTCTCTTTACTAATGTTTATGCTCCAAGTGACTTTTCGGGGAAGTCATTATTGTGGTCACATATAGGTTTGGTTTGTTCTCTTGCTCATCTATTCCCTTGGATTTTGGTAGGATATTTTAATGCTTTTACAAGTTTGGAAGATAAAATGAGGGAATTCCCAAACTGGATCCTCTTGTTGGTATTCTGAGGAACAATATTGAATTTTTGAGGTTGGTGGATGTTAAACCTTCCAATGGTTTGTTTACCTAGAACAATAGGAGATGTGGAGAAGAGGTTATAGCAGAAATATTGGATAGGTTCCTAGTCTCTTGCTTTTGGATGGGGGATAGTTGGAATACTAATTCAGAGATTTTGGATTGGAGAGGCTAAGATCATTGGCTAGTCAAGCTTTCAACTACTAAGTTATAGGTATTAAAGAAGCCCTCTTTTAGATTTTAGCTTATGTGGCTTCAAGATTCATCCCTTCATGATCTCAAGGCAGACTAGTGGAGTGAAGGGAAACCTACTTATTGAACTATAATGTACTTTTTTGTCAAGCAATTGCAATTTGTTAAGTATAAGTTGAAAAGGTGGAACAAATTGAGTTTTGGTAATATCTTCCTAGAAAAAAGGAATGCTTAGTCTCAGGTTGATTCTATTACCTATCAAATTAGGGATCAAGGTCTCTATGAATATTTATACAGAGAGGAAGCTTCTGCAATGAATTATATAGAGGAGTGGGAAGTTCTTAAAGAGATTTATTAGTAGCAAAAGGCTCAGGTGGATTGGTTACAGAAAGTGGACATTGTGTGCATAAATGTTGTCACACTTCTATGAATCATTCCATTCAAGGTTGCTCAAGAATGAGGCCTCAAATATCGATCCATAGCTCTCTAGTCATGGATGTGTAAAAATGTAAAATGAAGGCCCTCAGATTGACCTAGTTGTGTCTATTGAAAATACACCATGAAACGAGAGATTCAAATGCATAAAAATGAAATCTAATCTAAATGATAACAATGCATATTAGTCTATGAAAGGAAATATGAATGCAAATCTAATCTATGGAAATAAACATGACTCTAATCTATATGAGGAGCCATGAATGCAAGAATAAAGAAAACAAGAAGAGAGCTTGAGTGCTCAAATTCTCCTCCAAA
>MU226413.1:1539451-1560893 GCA_018584345.1 Thuja plicata
GTGCTAGGCTAGCTTACCTCCTGAGCTTCACTTAAGGGGGGGTGTTAGAGTAATCAGTTGTTCTTACTCTTTTTCTCTTAAGCTATCTCTTAGGTGCATATAATTAATACTTTATATTAATTATATTACGCAACTTAGCTTTTATGTTTTTAGGGTTTCATTCACCTTTAAGGTCGAATGCTTGCATTTGTTTTTTCATACTCTTCGAATACATTTTTGAGTTCTCACCTTTTGAGCATAGAAGGGTTTCTGCTTTTTCTGTTGTTGGCTTCAATCTTTGCAACAGGTATTTTGCATGCAGGTGTTCTTGGCAAGCTGTGAAGTTGGATTTATCAACTTCTACAGCTATCACTTCTCCATTGATATCTTTGATGCAGAAACAACATCATATTCTTAATGGCATACCATTTTGCCTCATGGACAACACAAATTTATGTAAAAAATAGACCAAATATTCCCTAACTGACCTTCCACGCCTCTTCAAGATACTCATTGCACACCAAGGTGCAATTGCTAGTTTATAGGAATAAGGTATTTTTTTCAAAATTTTACGTAATATTTTTTAGGATTTGATCGTGTCAGATTTGTAATACTTGGGTTTTGGATTGATCACCACAATTCATCAGGATACGAAAGCAAGAGAAAAGAGAAGAGAAAAGGATGTGTATAAAAAGAAAAAATCGATCTTTTATTATTTCACTTTATAAGAATATCTTTCAATATTATCTTTTTTTATTAAGATATTTTATTTTATTTTTTAAGTTTTTAAAAAGTAGCTATGTTTTAAGGTAAAATTTTCATTAAATTTAAATATTATTTTAATTATTTATCTTTTTATTAAATTATAAATAATAATTAAAAGTTATTTGAATTAATTTGATTTATAATTATTTTTCTTATTAAAATTTATAGAATATTTATATTTTCAATAAAAAAAATCTATCTTTTATGTTTTTGAAAAAAGGGTAAGATTTAATTTAAGATAAATCCATAAATACAAAGAAAAAGGCTTCAAGCCCAACAAAGATAGAAGCTATCCAACAAGAGGAGGTCCCAAGAGGAGCAACCTAGAAAACACCATTACATATTCATATCCTCCATAATTAACCTCTCCAAAATCTTAGAATAACTAGGAGGTAACTCCTCCTAATTCCCAACATCCCAACCTTCTAAATTTTTTGAAGCCCATTTTGCCAAGCGATCAGCTACTTTATTCCACTATCTGGGAATATGACAAAAATAAACATAATCCCAAGAGTTACAAAGATTCAATATTTTCCTAACCACTAAAGCTAACTATGAGCTAACATCAATTAATTTCTTTCTAATTTAACATATCAACCATAATATGAGAATCTGACTCACAAATAATCTTCTTCCAACAAAGGGAACTCTCTCTCTCAATTGTATACTTGATAGAAAGAGCCTCCATCAAGTTGTTAGATTGTTGCACTTTATAATTAGAGAAAAATAAAATATCATCACCATCACTGCCTCTATCAATGTCACAAATATCCACATGCCTCGGGTTCCCTTGGGAAGAACCATTTGTGTTAATCTTCAAGAGTCTTGCAGGAGGAGGGATTCATCACCCCTCTCTATGAATATTTTTCTTAGTATGTTGACACTAATACATTTCACCCCAATTTTTGACAAAACTTTTCGATGGGGCATTATATTTCGTTTGCTTGTTCAGATTATCGAAGGAAATTTTGATTTTGTTTTAATCAATGCCCATGTTCATCAGAATTACGATGACCACAAGCATAAATTTTTAAAAAAAGTGAGATTCTATTCAATATGTTATGCGCCAGACAGAGAGAAGTGTTGCAGAGAGCAGTGTTGCATTAGATAGAGGGCAATGATACGTGTTCATGCAAGTTCAAGCCAGATGTTTTGGAGTCTTTTTTTTTTTGCTCAAACGAGTGATTTGTGCCCTAATACAGGTGTGTGACTATGAATCCATGGTCATTTTTAATAATTTCCTCATTTTCTTGATCATTTCATGCTCATTTTTACTTCCCATAGGTCATTGTTGCCATAAACTATGAATATAGATGTGTTTTTTTATGAACTATAACTGTTTATATATTTGAAGTCATTTGTTGATATTCAATCGAGTTGCAGAAGTGATGATAAAGATTATCAGTTAATGTATTGTCATTGATGTCAACTTATTTGAGTGTTATTATGGTGAAAAACATTTGTTATGTATTGAAGATTTGGAACAAACAAGTTTTTGAGGTCGATAATTGATAGAGTTTTGTATACACCAAGTGACAGAGAACATTGAGTAAAACACAGTGTATACCGAGCGTCGGTGTTAACCGAGCAAGGGATTACCAACACAATTATTGATTAAGCAATTAATTCAAACCAAGGCTGACTTGGATGCTTAGCTAACAATTGATGATTTTGAGGTAACAAATAAAGTTTGTTATTTGATCAAACAATTATGAAAATTTAAGGAAGATCAGATGATAGAGATTGAAACGTGTTTTTAACACAACAGCCGAGGAAGGATCAAGCGGGAAAATGAACGATGGAGATTAAGCAGCAAGATATGAAGGATGAAAATTAAATGATACATGATGTCTATATAAGAGACAAGAGATTCATTTCTCAATCATGCAAGTATTGATAGATATTGAAGCATACATGCAAATTTTATGCATGACTGATCAAGCTGGTTAAATACAGAACCGAGTGTAATTTTGCAGACATCGCCGAGCAAACAGAGGATAACCGAGCAGAACAAAGATTAAATGAGATGAAGTGAAGTGAACAAAATTAATCTGAGGTATTATATACTTAGAATAGATCTGAATATCTGCAAATCAAATTTGTATTTGAATTAGATCATTACTGTATCAATTTAACCATTGTTTCAAATAAATCTCTTAACTGAGTGGGATAATGAATCCTTATTAGAACATTCAGAGAATGTTAATTGTTTGCCTTGTTGACCCCGTTGTGAATGCATGGTAAAGAGAGAACTAGTAGTTTTAAATCCTCTAACAAGGTCACATTTAACAGTGTGCATTGTAACCTTTAACATGGTTGGCTCTTCACCGAGCTCACTTCAGAAGAGTGAAAATATTTTGGGTTACCGGTCCCAGGTGGTTTTTCCCTTAACAGGGTTTCCATGTTAAAAATATATGTGTCAATGTGTATGAATGTTGTGGATTGTTATTTTACTTTACACTTTATTTTATTGACCTAGATTGGTAATCACAATATTAATTTACTGATACTCGGTAGACAACTTAACAATAAGTTTTTGAAATCACAATTTATATTCTCACCGAGCTAAATTTTTATGATTGAATTTGGTTTGTTATACATCTGGAGGAATTTGGGACTGTAGGATAATGTTGTGAGGGCACTGAGTCTAATTGATTCACCCCCCCCTCTCAGTTATTTTAACATTTTTATGGTTGTTTGACTTTAAAATGTGGTATGAGTGTACATTTTTATAGTCGCTTTTGTTCATAGTCATGGTCATTTTTTGTTTTTTATTAAAAATCATGATCATTACTCAGAAATCATGGACATTTTTGTAATTTTACATCATTTTTGCCCTGCATCTAGGGTTTCTTTTGTGCCATTTCTTTAAAAATGGGATTTGTATTTGTTTTTGTGCATTTTTTAAGGCATGATTTAGAATTCCAAAAACATTGCGACACACAACTCAAAAATCATAAATTCCCATTGAATTCGATGATTGAGAAATACAACAATAGTTGAGGATTTATATGCATTTACCTTATGAAATAAACATCTTTCATAATCACCACGAATAATGGATGTAGTTGCAAGTATACCATCAAGTTGTTGTAGCATGTGAATAGTTTGTGAGATTTGAAAAGAAATTTTGGGGCATAATTAGTATGTTACATTTATTAGGGCCCTAAACTATTTCGCCTCCTCATCAAGCTCTATCAACTCAATATATGGAAGAATTCTTCTCCCAACAACCTTCTTCAAACAAGAAATATGAAAAATTGGATGTATTTGTGTTAACATAGGCAACTCCAATTTATATGCTATAAATTGGAGAATAATAGACAACGCCCTTAATTGCTTGACAAAATGCCTCAGAGAGATGTCAGCTCAAGGAATGAGTTTGTTCTACAAAAATGTCGATAACATTTTATGAGAAATTTAGTTATTATAATGGTTTGTAAATAATTATAGTTGCAAATGCTCAAGTATACATGCATGCAAGAGGTGGTATCATGGACAAAGAACCCAAGTTGTCTATCAGAAGGCCTAAAAAAGAAGTAATTTGAATAAAAAAAATGAAGAGTGAAATGGTGGTAGGTTGCTCATACAATAGGAGGTTTAGAATAGCGTATGAGCATTCACTTAAATATTCAAAAATGTGGATTAGTAGTGAGACTCAAGAATTGCTTCATAAAGTATATCAAAACTTGGAAAATTTTATGTCAATGCCAATACATCCAGTGATGAAGAAGTTAGTTAAAATAAATGATTCAATATCATTGTAAAACCACCATGATCTACATGCACAAGATGGAAGGCACTAACAAAACTATGGTAGCATGTTCAACATACCATAATCATTTGACAATCTACTTAAATGAAACATCACCATTGAGAATAAAATGAAATTATTGTAGAATGTGTACAAGATGAAATACACAAGGAAGATATTCAAATTAATCAAACACTCTCGAGCTTATCCTAATATTGTAAGATTTGTTGTTTTTCTATGCATATGCATCCATGATCATTTACGATGAGAGCTATACATGCTTGGGTCAAATTAATCACATTATCTATATAGTTGATCAATTGGCGTCTATACCTTCATATCCATGGCAAATTTCTTGAGAATGCCTTAAACCTTTTCATAAAGATGCAATTCAGGATTCTGATGGATTTGCATGCGTGTCCTCTTGGTATTGATGGATTGTGTTCGAACACAGGCTGAGAATTTCTAAAACCATAGAAATGTTACAACTTCTCATGTCAACATTCATGGGAAACAGAGGAAAGTGAACAAGGTCCAAAGATAAATTCAACAAACTTTTACTAACATTCTTGTTGTTGTGCAACATGGAGTGGGCATGCATCAAATCATATTGACAGGAATAGGTCAGTTGGATGTTATAATTGCAAGTATACAACATGAGACATACATGTTAAAATGTAGAAGCTTGTGAACTATTTGATAGAATTCCTCGTCATAGATAATGTAGAATAAACATTCAAAGGGACCAGAGCCTGACCACTATATTATTAGAAATATACTTCCAATGTAATGACACCAAAATAAGAGACTAAAACAGTGGTGACACAGGTTACTCTCAATGTTTTAATATCATAACACTCTCTTAATAGTGTAAAGATGAGAATGGTGGATGAAATTCATCTGAATCATTGCAAAGTTTTGTTCTTGAAGAGACAAGCATGCAAATTTTTTTTGTTGATAGATATGTGAAAACTATGCAATAAAGAGGTCCAAATTTTATCATTTCTTATTGTTTCAAAGGGATGCCAAGAAAATATGGGCAGCATGTGGGATATTTTACAATGGAAAATATTTTCTTGGATATTTGACAAATGTGCAAGGTGCCAATAAAAGATGTACATTGATATAGTTAGGAGTGTATGTCTTTGAAGAAAAGTGATTAGTGGAAGACTATTTATTCTAAGTGTTGTGAACTCATGGAAAGAGAAAGGATGTCTAGTTGATGTAGCTGCATTGTGTGTAATTGAAAGAAAGATATTGGTGAATATATGCTTTATGATAATGATAAAGGAAGATATTTGTTTAATGTTCTCAAATGGCTATATGACATGATGATCACAATCACAAACAAAGTGGATGAAGACAGAGAGAGTACCTCATCATAGTTCATGACTTGATTTTTCATCAAAGTTACGTGCTTCAAAATGTCATTTTCTAAAAGTGACACATGTTACTTAGTGTAACTAAAGTTAGATTTTAGAACTTGATTTTGTAGAATTTAGATAAATTCCTAAATTGTCTTAAAATATGCAATTACTCAAAGTAATTACTTTTGTAGTTACACTAAGTAGTTATGCTAAGTGTTTTCCAAAGTAGTTATGAAAAATGGTTGCAGGTTGGTTATCAATGAGAGCTTATAAATACAAGGCTTTGACATGTAAAAGGGGGAGACTCTTACAGAGGGAAAAATCTAAAGAAATTTTTAGAGATATTTGGAAGAACTTTTTTTTTGCAATGTGTATAGGAGGGATTTTCAGATTATATAATTTCAAAAGATGATAAAGAAGACATATGCTCATATGTTCTAAATATTCCTTTGCGTTATCATTAATAACTTCTTGTATGTTAAGTTGGTAAACTTCTTAGGCATATGCATAAATAATTGATAATCCATGTATTTTATGTAAAACACAAGAGGTACCCTTCCAATCATTTGTTGAAATATCATGCATTCTATTACAAATGTTTTGTAGAAGTTGCGAAATCCAACTTCACAGAAAGCCAAGAACACCTGCATGCAAATAACATGATGCTGAATGGAAACCATAGAGACAGAAGCACAACCTTGGAAAATCTCAGTGGAGTGAGAGAAAAATGTATTTCCAAAGTAAATAAACAATAATTACAAGCATTCAACCTTAAAGGTGAATGAAACCCTAAAAAGGGAAAAAGCTAACCTAAGAGAAAGCTTAAGTGAAAAATAGAGTACGACTAACTTAATAATTAATATCAACATGATATAATTAATAAGTGAAGATAACTATATACTCTGACACCCCCCCTTAAGAAAATCTTAGGAGGTAAGCTAACCTAGCACAGCTATGAAAGCAGGAAAATGGGTCCCGACAACAAGGCCTGATCAGGTACCCAAGCACAACCAAATCTCTGAAAAGCGGAGAAATAGAGAAAACCACATGGGAAAAACCCTACTCCAAGAAGAGATGAAAAGAAACATGCTGAAAAAACATGAAGGAAGGCCTCATCAAGACCCCCCAAGGACAACTTCTGTCACCCCAAGCATAGAACGCAACTGAAGATAGCGCGGAGATGCAAAAGGTTTGGTGAAGATGTCAGCAACCTCCGCGTCAGTGGGAATGTACTCCAAAGTGAGAACACCATCGTGAATCTGTTGACGGATGAAATGCATATGAAGCTCAATGTGTTTAGTGCACTGATGCTCCACCGGGTTGTGGGAAATGTGAATAGCACTCTGATTATCGCACCACAGAATGGTTGGACAATCAGGAGGAAAGCCAAACTCAGTCATCAACCGTCGAAGCCAGAGAATCTCTTAACTAGCATGCACTACTGCTCTGTACTCAGCCTTTGTAGATGAAAGTGCACGAGCATTCTGCTTCTTGCACGACCATGTGATAGGACCAGAGCCAAGACAGAAAACAAAGCCAGAAGTAGACTTCCGATCATCAACATCACCAGCCCAATCTGAGTCAGTGTAGCCAACAATGTGAGGAGCCCCTAATGTGTAATGAATGCCATACATAAGGGTGCCCTAAATGTATCTCAAAATATGCTTGGAAACTTGCCAATGACTCTCATGAGGCTCATGTGAGAACTAAGAGACTAGACCAACTGCAAAGGAGAGATCAGGACGAGTGTGTGTCAAGTATAACAAATTGCCAACCAACTACCGATACAATGTAGAATCCACTGAAGGCAAAGTGCAAGAGGTAGACAAAGTAACACCCGACTGAAAAGGTGTGGGATCAGGCTTGCAATCAAGCATATCAAAGCACTGAAGCATGTCAAGAGCATACTTCTGCTGGTAAAAAAAATCCCAGTAGGTGACTGAACAATCTGCAGACCCAGAAAGAAGTGTAATAGACCAAGGTCTGTCATCTCAAACTGCTCCATCAATGCGCGCTGAACATCCTAAATCATAGAAGATGAGCTACCTGTGATGAGAAGATCATCGACATATAGCACAAGGATCAAAACCTCATCCTCAAGATGCTAAATGTAGACTGTAGGATCAGAATGACAATGTGTGAATCCTGTAGAAAGAAGAAAGGAGTCCATCTTCTCATACCAAGCCTGAGGGGCCTGTTTGAGACCATACAAAGAACACCAAAGTCTGCAGACCAAGGGGGAATCCTGCACAAATCCCTAAGGTTGCTCCATATAAATCTCCTTAGTAAGATCACCGTGCAAGAATGCACTCTTCACATCCATCTGAAAAATGGGCCATCCCTGAGAAACTGAGAGGGATAAGACAAGGTGAATAGAGTTCATCTTGGTGACAAGGGCAAATGTCTCAGTGTAATAAATACCCTCAACCTGTGAAAAACCCTTTGCAATAAGACATGCCTTGTACTTATCAATAGAACCATCAGCAACAAACTTAGTACGAAACAACCACTTGCATCGCACTAACTTTCTTCCCTTAGGAAGAGAACAAAGATCCCAAGTGTGATTCTTCATCAAAGAAGAATACTCCTCCTCCATAGCACTGTCCCACTCAGTATGTCCTGTTGCTGTTGCAAATGTCTGAGGATCACCACAAATAGCATGACTTAGAAGACTGGAACCCGCAATATGAGACCGGGTGCGACGGGAAGTGAAAGGGTCACCAGCCAGAGATCCTGCAACATCAATTGTAACACAAGCCCATCTAGGCATTGGTGGAGGATCCTGTGGTGGAGGTAAATGGGGATCACCAAGATCATCATCCTCATCATCCTAAAACAAAAATGGAAGAGATGAGGGAGTAGTGGTAAGTGAAGTAGACTCTGGAAGCGGGGTATCTACTGCAAGAAGGCGCTCATCAAACTGGACATCCCATCGAAACAGGACCTCTCTAGAATCAGGATCAAACAACCTGTATGCCTTAACATCCTTGCAGTAGCCAACAAAAATAAGGTGTCAGCTCTTCCGCTCCATCGCTCTCCTCTGAGCATCAGGCACAAATGCCCATGCTTCACTACCAAAAACTCAGAATGAAGATACATCAAGCTTGACATGAGACCAAGCCTCCTCAGGAGTCATATGTCGAACGACCTTGTGAGGCAATTGATTCTGAATATAGTTGGCACAATTGACTTCCTCTGCCCAAAAGGATGAATCCATGGACCTGGACTGTATTATACAATTAGCCATCTCCTGAAGTGTTCTGTTCTTTCTCTTTGCCACACCATTCTACTGAGGGGTGTAGGGCACTGAAAACTGATGCTGAAGACCATGTTCAGAGCAAAAATCCCTGAAATCTTGGTTCACATACTCCCCCCCCATTTTTTGTGTGTATCTGGTGAATAGAAAGACCAGATTGCTTCTCCACAAATGTCTTAAAGACTCGAAATGATCAAAGACATCAGACTTGTACTTCAAAAAGTACACCCATGTGTGTCTGGAGAAGTCATCAATGAAAGTAAGCACATATCTGGCACTAGAAAAAGGAGTGGGAAATGAAATGAGGTCACTATGAATCAACTCCAATGGTGCCACAACACGAGTAGCCCGTCCATGGGGAAAAGGATCCCTATGTTATTTTCCAAGAACACAACCCTGACAAACCCCATCAGTGCAAGTAATCTGTGGAAGCCCAAGAACAAGTGCATGTGTGCTCATCTGTTGAAGATATCTATAATTGACATGGCTCAAACGCTCATGCCAAAGTCTACTCACTGAATTTGCATGTGCTATAAGATAGGAACCTGTGCCAACAGAAGACTCAAATCCATCAAATCTGTATAGTCGGGATGCAGTGTCAACACTCCCAGTAGCCACAATCATATCAGAATCATGTAAGTCCTGAATAACCACATCATGTGGTGAGAACTCAACTATCTTACCAGAGCCAGAGTGGCAACTATGATAGATAGACAATAGGTTCGTCCAAGTGTCAGGGACAAAAAGAACATCTTGAAGAGAACCCCCAACTAATGCAACAGAATCAGAACCCAAAATAGAAAGATGAGATGAGTTCCCAACAACAATCTGTGAAGTAGCACAAGGAGCAAGTGAGGTGACCAACTGCTGAGTGTGATTCATGTGGTGAGAGGCACCAGAATCAAGAATCCAGGTGGGACCAAAACTCGTAGCTCGTGCAGTAAGAGCATGACCTTTCCTTGTAGGGGAGGATGTGGACTGAGGAGCTGAAATGTGATGCTCCTACATGGCTTCCTCTAAAGCCTCCAAACGTTTCCAGCACCTAGAAATAGGATGTCCATCCTTTCCACAAAAACTACGAGTCTCAACTGATTTCTTCTTAGTCTTGGTGGTAGACTCAGTAGACTTCGAAGAAGATTTACCCTTGGAAGGGTTAGCTGGAGGTTTTGAATCATTTTTTTGTGCAGGTTTGGAGGAATACTCATTGCTTGCTGAATCTTTCTTTGGTTTGGCTTTTTGTTTTGGTTTCCCTTGTGAAGACTGAGCAACCAATGCTTGGCTAGAAGAGCCAGAAGCATCCATCTGTTGGATCTTTGCCTGGTCCCGTGTCAACCGATCAGAAAATGTCTTGAATGAAGGCATGGTGTGTCTAGTACCCAAAGCATCCACGGTGGAGTAGAAAGTAGAAGAAAAGATCTGATACTATCCTCTCAACTTTGAGAGTATCAGGAAGATACACTCATCATCTGTCTTGTTTCTCCCACATCCCTGCAAAACTGAGCGCAGAGATTTGAACTTCATCAAGAAGTCCTCCATAGTGGGAAAGCTGGTAGGAGTCAAAGTGGTCAGCTCTACATCAAGTTGTAGTGTCTGGAACTCATTCATTGTGCCAAACAAATCTAAAAACTTGCCCCAAATGGCCCTAGGAGTGGTCAAACCATCCAGGTGAAAAAGGAGACTGTAAGAGATGTTCAGTGCAATTAAGCCCATGGCTTCATCCATTTTATTCTTGTGCTGAAGAACCTCAAAAGGATGCTGCAGGACAGGTTGGTTTTCATCTAGGCATGACCGTGACATAAGTAGCCTGGTCATGTGTGCTTTCTAGGTGTGGTAATTATGCAGTGTCAGTCGGGCCATAGAGGGGTCTGACATTAAGAGAAGAAAAAGACAAAAGTAGAAGGGTCATTTTCTGAAATTAAATGACAGAAAGCAAAAACACCCCCCCACAATGTATGATTTTATCCCCCATACAGTAAAGAAACAATTACTGAAAGCACAAAAAATGAGAAGAAAACTTGGACGCCAGATGCAGAGATGGAAGAAACTGAATCCTCTACTTCAATGCCAAAAATAGGAGATCAAACGGTCGAACCAGCAATCAAGACCAGCATCATCATGTCCGGCTTGGAAACACCTTTCTGGTGATATTTCATTTTTTAAAAACGAACACCGTATGCTCAAGTTATGACTGAAAAACCAAGTGCCCCTCTAAAAAACAACTCTCTGGAAAAAACCAGTCACTGGATAAAATTTGACAATCAAATGGCCGTCGCCTGTCTGCGGCAATAAATTTGACGGTCGTCGACCCTGTCGCTGGAAAATTTTTCCGGTCACCGGAAAATTAAAAAGATGCCGAAAAATTTAAATTTTTGGCTGAATTTTTTTTGGGGGGGCTAACGTCAGGGTGACGTCACCACCATCACCCGCAGGCTGTGGTGGCGGGCCGCCGACATCGGTGGTGGCCAGGTGGCTCCCAGCCGCAGTATCACCGGGGGCGGCTGCAGAGGCCACTGGGCGGTGCATTGACGGGGGGCTAGGCTGCGGTGGTGCCGGGGTGGCGCGCTCTGACAGCGCTCTGACTACCCTAAAAAATGAAGAAAAAATATTTTTTTTTATTTTTTTTTCTTGAAATGCGTGTTGTACGGCCTAGGAGGCCAAAAACTTTCTCAGAGGTCACTGTGACCAAAAATGTCAAACTTTATATGTATTTCAACTCTCCCGGGCCTTCTGAGCGTGATGGTGGAGTCTGTTTTGGCTCAAACGGCTCCAAAAAATAGCACCTTCTTCAAAATGACAAAAAAACCCTAGAGAAGCTGTGGTTGTTGTCTTCAAATCGTGGCTTCAAAAAACCTTCAAACTAGGTAGCGACAGGGTGGCTCTGATACCATGTAGAAGTTGAGAAATCTAACTTCACAGAACGCCAAGAACACCTGCATGCAAATAACTTGATGTTGAATGGAAACCACAGAGACAAAAGCACAACCTTGAAAAATCTCAGCGGAGTGAGAGAGAAATGTATTTCCAAAGTAAATAAACAATAATTACAAGCATTCAACCTTAAAAGTGAATGAAACCCTAAAAATGGAAAAAGCTAACCTAAGAGAAAGCTTAAGTGAAACATAGAGTACGACTAACTTAATAATTAATATCAACATGATATAATTAATAAGTGAAGATAACTATATACTCTAACATGTTTGAACATCACTCATTAACTCCTCTCAAAAGAAATATTGCTTAATTCTACAATAAGTTTTCAAGAATCCAAAGTGCCCAACTACTAGAGAAGCACGTAGTGCTACCAAACATCTTAAACTTAAGTATTGAATGAAAACTATGGGTCTTGTTTCTTCCATGAAAACTACTCCTATTCCATATCATAAAATATCAAATTCCATAATGAATGTTTTAGAAATATATATAGAGTAGCTAAACTCAAGTATGCCCACAATAATTCTCATTGCTTAGTTGTGCATCAATTCTATCATGCTTTGTCAAAGCATCACCCTTCATGAATTGAGTTGATGCCTTATATAGCGAATACACTCAATGTGAGGTAGGGTTACCATATTTAGAAATATTTATCATGCCTTCCATTTGTTCATATCTTTCATAATAAATGCAGTTTTGAATTAGACAAGGATTTCCTTTTCATTGTTTATCTTGTCAAAAGATTGAAGAAATGATAGCTTATGATGGTAAATGAGGTTAAGAACTTGATAATGTATGAAAACAATACAAGGAATGCATGCAACCTTCACCTTTATCATTAAAAGTAAGTGGTTACTTTGTCAAAGCACTTATTTAGTCCACCAACTAGGATCACTCACATGGATCCATCCACTCTCAAGACCTAAAAAAATGGTCCAACCACAACTAATCCATTTGTGGTCCAACAAATTAGAGGTATTTTCCATAGATCCTAAACTTCGGGCTGCAATTTCTCAAGAGAGAAAGCTAAAGAGATAGATCCTTGCTTAATTAGTGTATATTTTTGATTCAGGGTTGCATCCATCCAAGTCATTGATTCCACACTAGTGATGACATGTAACTGATTGAATGTTTGATAATGTTAAGTTGAAAATATTGCAAGGCATTAAGTCAGTTAATGGTTTGTATTGTCATTGATGTCAACTTGATACCATCTGTATGGTCATGTATATAATGCCAAATACTTCAGAGAATCAATGGAACAAAGATTATGCTTTTAGCAATGCGTAAAAGTCAAGTATTCACTAAAGTGACAGATAACACCGACAGAGTGCACACCATCGGTAAAGGCAAAGAACCAAAGTCATAGTGATACCCGACGAGCAGAAGACAGTGTTGCCCGACAAAGAAAAATCACAGGATGCCTGACGAGCTGAAAATAGAATTGTCCGACGAGTAAAATCCAATGATGCCTAATGGATGGAGATCCCAAAGTTGATTGGAGTCACACCGACAAAACTGGCAGTTGTCACCGACAACTAACTGCAGAGTTGACCAATAGAAAAAAGAGTTTTGAAAATGACAAAATTGTAGAAGCTGAGAAATCCAACTTCACAGATCACCAAGAACACCTACATGCAAATGACCTATTGCTGAAAGGAAACCAAAGAGGCAAAAGGCAGAGCTTGGAAAATCTCAGCAGAGTGAGAGAAAAATATATTCCAAGATAATGAAAAATAATTGCAAGAGTTCAACCTATAAGGTGAACGAAAATCCTAAAAGGTAAAAGCTAGGTTGCGCAATATAATTAATATAAAATATTAATTATACACACCTAAGAGACAACTTAAGTGAAAATAGAGTACATAGACAACTTAATAATTAAATCAACATGATCTAATTAATAAGTGAAAATAAATAGATACTTTAACACCCCCCTTAAGCAAAGCTCAGGAGGTAAGCTAACCTAGCACAACTATGAAAGTAGGAGAAGAGGGTCCCGATAACAAGGCCTGATCAGGTACCCAATACAAGGAAATTTATGTGAATTGGAGATAAAGGAGAAAACCCAGTGGGAAAAACCCTTCTCCAAAAAGAGATAGAACAAACATGCTAAAAAAACATGAAGGTAGGCCTCAACAAGACCCCCCAAGGACAACTTCCATCTCCCCAAGCATAGAATGCAACTAAAGATAGCGCGGAGATGCAAAAGGTTTGGTGAAGATGTCAGCAACCTACACACCAGTGGGAATGTACTCCAAAGTGAGAACGCCATCCTAAATCTGCTGACGGATGAAATGCATATGAAGCTCAATGTGTTTAGTGCGCTGATGCTCCACCGGGTTGCAAGAAATGTGAATAGCACTCTGATTATCTCACCATAAAACTGTGGGACGATCAGGAGGAAACCCAAACTCAGTCATCAACTATCGAAGCCATAAAATCTCCTGACTAGCATGCACTGTTGCTCTGTACTCAGCCTCTATAGATGAAAGTGCGTGAGCATTCTGCTTCTTACATGACCATGTGATAGGACTAGAGCCAAGACAAAAGACAAAGGCAGAAGTAGACTTTCAATCATCAACATCACTAGCCCAATCTGAGTCAATGAAGCCAATAATGTGAGGAGCCCCTGATGTGTAATGAATGCCATACATAAGAGTGCCCTGAATGTATCTCAAAATACACTTGGTAGCTTGCCAATGACTCTCATGTGAAAACTGAGAGACAAGACCAACTGCAAAGGAGAGATCAGGAGGAGTGTGTGTTAGGTACAACAAATTGCCAACCAACTACCGATACAATGTAGGATCCACTAAAGGTGAAGTGCAAGATGTAGACAAAGAAACATCCGACTGAAAAGGTGTGAGAGCAGGCTTGCAATCAAGCATATCAAAGCACTGAAGCATGTCAAGAGCATACTTCTGCTAGTAAAAAAAGATCCCAGCAGAGGACTGAACAATCTGCAGACCAATAAAGAAGTGTAACAGACCAAGGTCAGTCATCTCAAACTACTCCATCAATGCACACTGAACATCTTGAATCATATAAGATGAGCTACTTGTGATGAGAAGATCATCAACATATAGCACAAGGATTAAAACATCATCCTCAAGATGTTGAATGTAGACTGTAGGATCAGAATGGCAGCGCGTGAAACCAGTAGAAAGAAGAAAGGAGTCCATCTTCTCATACCAAGCACGAGGGGCCTATTTGAGACCATACAAAGAATGCCGAAGTCTAAAAACCAAGGAGGAATCCTGCACAAATCCCTGAGGCTGCTCCATGTAAATCTCCTTAGTAAGATCACCGTACAAGAATGCACTCTTCACATCCATCTGCAAAATGGGCCATCCCTGAGAAGCTGCGAGGGATAAAACAAGGCAGATAGAGTTCATCTTGGAGACAGGGGCAAATGTCTCAGTGTAATCAATACCCTCAAGCTGGGAAAAACCCTTCACAACAAGACGTTCCTTGTACTTATCAATAGAACCATCAGCAAAAAACTTAGTACGATACAACCACTTGTATCGCACTAACTTTCTTCCCTTAGGAAGAGAACAAAGATCCCAAGTATGATTCTCCATCAAAGAAGAATACTCCTCCTCCATAGCACTGTCCCACTCAGTATGTCCTGTCACTGCTGCAAATGTCTGAGGATCACCACAAATAGCATGACTCAGAAGACTAGAACCCGCAATATGAGACCAGGTGTGATGGGAAGTGGAAGGGTCACCAGCTAGAGATCCTGCAGCATCAACTGTAACACGAGCCCATCTAGGCATGTGTGGAGGATCTTGTGGTGGAGGTAAATGGGGATCACCAAGGTCATCATCCTCATCATCCTGAAAATAAATTAGAAGAGATGAGGGAGTAGTGGTAAGTGAAGTAGAGTCTGGAAGTAGGGTATCTACTGTAGGAAGGCACTCATCAAACTGGACATCCCGTCGAAACAGGACCTCTCTAGAATCAGGATCAAACAACTTGTAGGCCTTAACATCCTTGCAGTGGCCAACAAAAATGAGGTGTCGGCTCTTCTGCTCCATTTCTCTCTGAGCGTTGGGCATAAATGCCCAAGCTTCACTACCAAAAAATCAGAATGAAGATACATCAGGCTTGACATGAGACCAAGCCTCCTCAGGAGTCATATGTCAAACTGCCTTGTGGGGCATCCAAATCTGAATATAGTTGGCACAATTGACTGCCTCTACCCAAAAAGATGAATCCATGGACCTGGACTATATCATACAATTAGCCATCTCCCAAAGTGTTATGTTCTTTCTCTCTACTACACCATTCTGCTGAGGGGTGTAGGGAACTAAAAACTAATGCTGAAGACCATGTTCAGAGCAAAAATCCCCAAAATCTTGGTTCACATACTCCCCCCCATTATCTGTGCATATCCGCTGAATAGAAAGACTAGATTGCTTCTCCACACATGTCTTAAAGACTTGAAATGAATCAAAGACATTAGACTTGTACTTCAAAAAGTACACCCATGTGCGCCTGGAGAAGTCATCAATGAAAGTAAGCACATATCTGGAACCAAAAAAAGGAGTAGGAAATGACATGAGGTCACTATGAATCAACTCCAATGGTGCCAAAGTACAAGTAGCTCATCCCTGAGGAAAAGGATCCCTATGTTGTTTGCCAAGAACACAACCTTGACAAACAACATCAGTGCAAGAAATCTGAGGAAGCCTAAGAACCAGTGTCTGAGTGCTCATCTGCTGAAGATATCTATAATTGACATGGCCCAAACGATCATGCCAAAGTCTGCTCACGGAATCTGCATGTGCTATAAGACAGGAACCTGTGCCATCAAAAGACTCAAATCCATCAAATTTGTATAGGCGGGATGCAGAGTCAACACTCCCAGTAGCCACTATCAAATTAGAATCATGTAAGTCGCGAATAACCACATCATGTGGTGAGAACTCAATTGTCTTACCAGAGCCAGAGTGGCAAATCTGATAGATAGACAATAGGTTTGTCGAAATGTCAGGGACAAAAAGAACATCCTGAAGAGAACTCCCAACTAATGCAACAAAACCAGAACCCAAAATAGAAAGATGTGATGAGTTCCCAACAATAATCTGTGAAGTAGAACAAGGATCAAGTGAGGTGACCAACTGCTGAGTGTGAGTCATATGGTGAGAGGCACTGAAATCAAGAATCTAGGTGGGCCCAAAATTTGTTGTTTGTGCAGTAAGAGCATGACCTTTCCCTGTAGGGGAGGATGTGGAATGAGGAGCTGAAATGTGATGCTCCTACATGGCTTCCTCTAAAGCCTCCAAACATTTCCAACACTGGGAAACGGGATGTTCATCCTTGCCACAAAAGCTATAGGTCTCAACTGATTTCTTCTTGGTCTTGGAGGTAGACTCAGTAGACTTCAAAGAAGATTTACCCTTGGAAGGGTTAGCTGGAGGTTTTGAATCAGTTTTTTGTGCAGGTTTGGAGGAATGCTCATTTCCTACTAAATCTTTCTTCGGTTTAGCTTTCTGTTTTGGTTTTCCCTATGAATACTGAGCAACCAATGCTTGGCTTGAAGAGCCAGAAGCATCCATCTGTTGGATCTTTGCATGTTCCCATGTCAACTGATCACAAAATGTCTCAAATAAAGACATGGTCTGTCTGGAACCCAAACCATTCATGGTGGAGTAGAAAGTGGAAGAAAAGATCTGATACTATTTTCTCAACTTTGAGAGTATCAATAAGATACACTCATCATCTATCCTGGTTTTCCTACATCCCTGCAAAACTGAGCGTAGAGATTTGAACTTCATCAAAAAGTCCTTAATGGTGAGAAAGCTGGTAGGTGTCAAAGAAGTCAACTCTACATCAAGCTGTAATGCCCAAAACTCATTCACTGTGCCAAACAAATCTGAAAACTTCCCCCAAATGGCCCTAGGAGTGGTCAACCCATCCAGGTGAAACAGGAGACTGTCGAAGATGTTCAGTGCAATCAAGCCCATGGCTTCATCCATTTTGTTTCTATGTTGAAGGACCTCAAAAGGGTGCTACAAGATAGGTTGGTGTTCATCCAGGCATGGCCATAAGCCACGTGACATAAGTAGCCTGGTTATGTGTGCTTTCCATGTGTGATAATTGTGTGGTGTCAGCCGGGCCACAGAGGGGTCTGACATTGAGAGAAGAAGTAGACGAAAGTAGAAGGGTCATTTTTGAATTAAATTACAGAAATAAAATACACCCCCATAATGTATAATTCTATCCCCCCTGTACAGTAATTAAATAAGTATAGAAAGCACAAAAAATAAGAAGAAAACCTGGACACCGGATGCAGAGAGGGAGGAAACTGAAGCCTCTATTGCAATGCTAAAAAAATATAGCTCAAATGGCTGAATCAGAAAGCGAGACAAGCACCATCGCATCCATCTTGCAAACACCTTTCCAATGATATTTTGTTTTCTAAAAATAGACACCGTATGCACAAGTTACGACCAAAAAACCAACTATGCCTCCGAAAAATAGCTCTCTGGAAAAAACCAGTCACGACAAAAAATTTGACGGGAAAATGACCGTCACAATGGCTAGGAAAAATTTTGACAGCTGTTAGCACGTCATGGGCCTGTCACCGAAATTTTTTTTCCGGTCGCAGGAATATTTCAAAAAAACTGTCAGAAAAAATTTATCGGCAGGTGACATCACCTCTGTGTGCTGGCGGTGGCGACACCAACGGAGGTGGTAGTTGGGAGGCTCGCCAGTGGTTCCCGGGCGGCTCCCGGGTGGCTGCTATGTGCAGGCGGCATCGATGGTCGGCCGGTGGCCGGCGGGGGCCGAGCGTGGGTCAGGCCGGGTCGGGGTGGCGCGGTGGTGGCCGCTCCGGGCTATGCTTCAACAGTGCCTCAAAAACCTAAAAAATAAGGTTTTTATTTTTTATTTTTTATTTTTAAAAATTTCAGAAAGCGTGTCGTACGGCCTAAGGAGCAATAAATTTTTTACAGAAGCTACGGTGGCCAAATATGACCAACTTTATATGATTTTTAACTCTTTTGGGCCTTCTGAGCACGATGGTGGCATCCATTTTTGCTCAAAGTGCTCCAGAAAAAGGCGCCTCCTCAAGATTGAAGAAAAAACCCCAGAGAAGCTATGGTTTTCTTCTTCGAATCATGACTTCAAAAACCTTCAGACTAGGCAGCAGCAGGAAGGCTCTGATACCATGTAGAAGTTGAGAAATCCAACTTCACAGATCACCAAGAACACCTGCATGCAAATGACCTGTTTTTGAAAGGAAACCAAAGAGGCAAAAGGCAGAGCTTGGAAAATCTCAGCGGAGTGAGAGAAAAATATATTCCAAGATAATGAAAAATAATTACAAGAGTTCAACCTATAAGGTGAACGAAAACCCTAAAAGGTAAAAGCTAGGTTGCGCAATATAATTAATATAAAATATTAATTATATGCACCTAAGAGACAACTTAAGTGAAAATAGAGTGCATAGACAACTTAATAATTAAATCAACATGATCTAATTTATAAGTGAAGATAAATAGATACTCTAACAAAAATATCTAGCTGACAAGAGCTAAAGATAGACTTAACTGGTTGTTTTCATTGTTTTATTCGACCAGAGTTAAGTGATTGATTTAAAGAAGATTTGTATAGTTGGCAAAAAAATAACTATGAGATAAATCAGGAGTTAAGCTTTAAATCAGATTGCCTAGATTATTTTTCACACCAAGAATAAAGAATCAAGAATCAAGAAACAGTGAATATCATGTCTATATAAGAGACAAGCTTAATTCATTTCTGCATCATCACAACAAGGGGGAGTGAATAGAAAGAGGATGTTGAAGAGAAACTAATGAAGGATAAGTTCATACAGTCTTGATCAATCAAGCTGAAGGAGAGCTAAAGAATTCTGTAGACACCGACGAACAGTGAAGCACAACATCACAAAGTAGAAAGTGTGGAGCACAAGGAATTGAATTGATACATTGATCAGAGAGGTAATGTACTTAAATAGATCTGGAAATCTGCAATTCAAGTTGCATTAGAAACAGGTCATTATGTTTTAGTTTAACAATTGAAACATCAAGTTTTGTAACAGTGCAGGACTTAACAGTCTTCTATATATTGAGGTACATCCCAAGGAGTGCCAAAAAATTTGATTCATGAAAGTAACATTGAATTTTACTAAAGCCTATTGACAGTCTAAGAAGGAGGCTGATTCAAGGATGGTAGCAAATAGATGCCCGATACTAAATGACAACCTTTATGTATAAAATCCTCTAACAAGGTCACACCTAACAGTGTGTTTATAACCTTTAACAAGGTTGGCTCCTAACAGGGCTCACTTCAGAAGAGTGAAAAATTTGGGGTATCGATCCTAGTGGTTTTTTCCCTTAACAGGGTTTCCACATTCAAATCCATGTGTTATGTGTGTATGGTTTATTACTTTACTGTTTTACATTTCACATAAGCATTTATGGATTTATCGGTATACTCTGCATATTTACTGAGTGTCGGTAAATAAGTTTTACTGCTTATCGGTAATCAAGAAGAATAAGGTCAGAAAAGGAAAACTAACAGACAATTAATTATTATAAGTATTTCATGGCATGCATCTAGTAAGGGACATAATAATCTGAGGTTTATTTGATTGGTGGTTAGTACAAAGAAAAGTTTTTGAAGCCACTGATTCACCTCCCCCCTCTTAGTTATTACTAACAATTGGTATCAGAGCTTGTGTGCTTAGAAGGAAGGTTTCAAGACCTAAGTCAGGATCACAAGATGTGCCCAAGTTGAACAAAGACAACTTTTCTTCATGGCAAAGCAGGATAAGACTCCACTTATCAGGTATTGGTAATGATGTTACTCAATACTTAGATACTGAATATGTGTTGCCTACAAGATCTTTGACAGTAGATTAATTGATAGAGAAGCATGAGCATAACTACATGGTTATATAGCTTTCTTCCTCACTCTCCAATGCTAAATTTGAAGATGTCAAGGATTGCAAAACTACAAAAAAAATATGGGACAAACTGAAGCTTGTACATGGCGGTGATGCAAATGTTCTGAGAGCCAAGGCAAAAAGCCTTAGAGGAAAGTTTGATGATCTCATAATGAAAGAAGGAGAAAACATCACACAATACATCACAAGAATAAAAGTAGTCAATGTTATACAAGGTGTTGGAGGTACACTTGAAGAGGAGACAGTGGTAAGTAAAATCTTAAGAACCTTATTGCATGTATATGTTATTAGAGTTTCTGTCATTCAAGAAATGAGAGCAGTAGCAAACAACACAGTTACTCTTGATAGTTTAATTGGTAGATTGATTTCATTTGAGATGAATAACTTTGATAATAGTGTCTTACCAAACTTAGAGTATGCATTTAAGTCTTCTATGAGAATAAGCAAAT
>MU226413.1:1567689-1582299 GCA_018584345.1 Thuja plicata
CAAGGATGGTAGCAAATAGATGCTCGATACTAAGTGACAACCTCTATGTATAAAATCCTCTAACAAGGTCACACCTAATAGTGTGTTTGTAACCTTTAACAAGGTTGGCTCCTAACAGGGCTCACTTCAGAAGAGTGAATAATTTGGGGTACCGATCCCAATGGTTTTTTCCCTTAGCAAGATTTCCACATTAAAATCCATGTGTTATGTGTGTATGGTTTATTACTTTACTATTTTACATTTCACATAAGCATTTATGGATTTATCGGTATACTCTGCATATTTACTGAGTGTCGGTAAATAAGTTTTACTGCTTATCAGTAATCAAGGAGAATAAGGTCAGAAAAGGAAAACTGACAGACAATTAATTATTATAAGTATTTCATGGCATGCATCTAGTAAGGGACATAATAATCTGAGGTTTATTTGATTGGTGGTTAGTATAAAGAAATTTTTTTGAAGCCATGGATTCACCCCCCCCTCTCAGTTATTACTAACAACTGGTGTAGGGGCACAAGGGCTACAAGGGTCACTATCAAGACCTAAGGGGGAAATTATGAAGGGACCATATAAGCATAGTCACACTTCAAGGGCCTAATTAAAAGCCTTCTACATCAAGTATGAAATACAATGTTCTAGAACATTTAGGGAAAAAAATAATGCAAATATCCATACCTTATAATACAAGGTCATTAGTTTTCATTAGTTTCAATATCCTAACTCAATATTGATAATGGAACAAACTTTAATATGCATTCCATTTTTTAAATTTTTTTATCACAAGCACAACTATTGTTATTTGAGGGATATGTCAAATGGAAGGTGATAGGCAATGCATAAATATTTACCAAAATATTCAAGGAAGGAATTTAGCTTCTAGGTGGTATCATTGTATTATATGTTTGTTGGCCAATCTCATAATGTCAAAACCAAACCAACTATTCTTTACACTAATTTAAAAAATCAGTTAGGATCACCAACATAACAACAAGACATCTTCTAGTAATTAAATTGTAATCTCTATCATGAAAGCCAAGTGAACCATCCACTTTACTACACCCGACTATAATCACTCTCAAATGAATTATTAATTTTTTTTATAAATATAATATTTTTAAATGTTCAATAAACAAGACTATGAGCATAACAAACTTCCTTTGGTTTAGAAGTAATAATCACCCCTTTTTTAAAATATTGGTACAATAATTCCTCCACTTCTGAAAGTCTCTCTTCTATGATGATGTTCATTCCATTAATATGCTAAACTCATTTTTATGGTGACATGTCCAACAAATGACTCAGTCACCATCTATGTTGTCCTCTCACATAATCTCGCTTGCATAACTAAGACACATATTTAGTGGTGCATGTAATGAGAAGCCCCTTGAATTTGAGATATGATTAACACACCTATGCCCGTGCTTATCATTTTCAATCTTCAATATCAGTTAGAAAATGAAATACCAGTTAATGGTGAAAATGACAGAAGAATGTGGAAGCAGTTCAACTACACTGGAAAATCCATTAAGAAGTGAAACATATATAATATCATCCCAAAAGCCTAATTGGAACAAGAATCCTTGATTCAACCACCACCATTCATCCAGCTCCCTCGGCAATATACTTCAAATATTTGGTACTATTTTACATTGAGATTTCCATGGTATCCTTATTGCAATAGAAATATACATGTTGTACATAGACATATTATGTATTGTATATTATTTCTTTCGCAAA
Source organism: Thuja plicata (assembly GCA_018584345.1). Taxonomy (NCBI): domain Eukaryota; kingdom Viridiplantae; phylum Streptophyta; class Pinopsida; order Cupressales; family Cupressaceae; genus Thuja; species Thuja plicata. The sequence continues at coordinate 1,569,427 of MU226413.1, forward strand.
CAAGAAGCCATCACTCCAACACTACCCTTCATCAAGCTCCTTTAACATTATTGTTTTACTTTTTGTATTTTTAAGTGGATATTTTGACGGTATCCTGATTGCAATACGTATAGACCTTATATATTGTCTAAGATATGGTGTAAATTATTTCCATCACAGAGATAGAAAAAACTTTAAATATAGCATAGTTATGCTGATTTTTAGTTGACTCGTGATGATAATCTCATGCATCCTCAACTTCAAACTATATGTAAAAGGTGGATGGAGTGCAAGTAAACACAAAAATTTAGAAATAAATACAAATATCTAAATTCAAGTGCTATAACACAACTATTCATTAATAACATAATAAATTCTATTAAATTTCTTTAGAATTCTACAACATTCTTCCTCCACTCATGGTCTATATTGATCAGATAAAGATCTGATGATTAAATGCTTGCATAATGCCTCTATTTATAGAGGTATTTGAGATACATCTAGAAATCTCATAGGACATTGTAGATTTAGGCCAACTTGTCTATGGCTTAGCATATTTTGGAAACTACTAACTAATATATGATTTTTTTATTTTTTTTCTGAAGGCTTCTATACAGCGGACATACTAGAACATACTAACAATAATTTTAAAATTTTATATTCAGAGGGTAGAAATTACCACAAAGATCTATAATATTCTAACACTACAAAGGAAGTTTTCCTTTTTCTTCTATGTAAAAGACAAATATCTATCAAAATGGGAAAGAAGACTATGATATTACTCTACTTTTTCCGCCATCGGGCATCACTGTGATTCCTTGCTGCTACAAGATGAATGAACTACCCTAACATTATCTTTGTGGCCTACAATATACTGACATGGTATCACATGTTGTTCAGATTTGATGTTATTGATGACCCATCATTGTGTCTGATATGGTTGCATGCAATACTCTATAATATTATCTTTGTATTCTAAAGCAAACACATTATGCTTTGCAATGATTGAATATCCTTGTTCTTTCCATGGAAATGATAGTGAGTTATTTTCTCTAAAAATCACTTTTGAATCTATATGATTTCTCTTTCAACAAATTATGGCATACTAGTACTTATATAGGCCTTATTTTTTATGCTCAAGGTAGTGCTATCTTTCTTTGTAAATGCATTAATGAATGACATTGGACCTTAAAACATTAGAAATGAATTGCTATTGTGAAATAAAAATGCATTAAAACAAAAAAGGACACTCATTAATGCATTTAATACTTTGGTCTTCAAAGATGGTGATTGCTTTATATCTTCTTGAAAGCACCATTTTCTTAAGGTTTCAATCAATCAAATGGGTAGTCTTTCACACATTGTAGTCCCCATGGTATATATGTTATTTCTATCTTCAAAACATTGGATCATCCATGTTTGTGCTTCTATCAACTCTTCCTTGAACATTTCCAACTCCTTACATTAGGTTCATGACATGGTATCCTTATTTTGATGATAGAGTTCACTCTATTTTATAATAAAGATGAATGCTACTTCACTAGCATTTAAACACATTTTTTATGATACACTTACCTGATTATTTTTCATTGATTCTCGCATGATTGATGGCATTGTATTTGTTCAACCACCAATATGCATCTTTAACATGACCAATGAATGTATTTTTCTTTTCATTACACCTTTCACAAATGTTTCTCTTTTTTATGTAATGAATCCTTCATATGATGGCACCCTCCTTTACTATATCTATAGCTGTTCATATGATGCATGAACTTGATCAAAAATAATTATACATTAATTTTTTGACTCCTACAGATTCTTTATTTTCTGTACATATTTTCTTTTTCATAGTATGGCTTGTGTGTTAATGTTGCTTTTGTTATGGTTGTTAACCCTATATGAATGTTTGATTTACTCATCTTTGTTTATTGTTCATGTAGCATGTTTTTTACTTGTATATCATTATGTATTTGTAGTGATCTATTATATCTTGATAAAGAAACAATGTTTATGATACCATTTCTGCTCTCAACATAGCAGTGACACTGCTCTCTAATTGTTTGCAATAACAATCATGTCTCATTATCTAAATAGGGAATGAGTGTATCATGAAATATTGCCTTCAAAATCCATCCAAATACTAAAATTTCTCCTTTCTACCATATATAATGTTTGACATTGATTTTATTATAACAAAAAATGTTTCTTCTTACTGAAGTACCTCTTCTTTCACTACCTGCCACTACACCATCGTGTCTATCACTTTGTGTTACTTGGCTCACTTGGATGTTTGAAAACCCATGGCTTTGTTTCACACTATCGTATTGTTAGAATAACTAAGAGGAGGGTGAATCAGTTAGAATCAGTTAGCTCCCAATTATCCTACAGTCCCAAATTCCTCCAGATGTATATCAAAACAAGTTCAAACATATAGTTCAACTCGGTGAAATGTATTCTCTAATCTCAAACATTAGTCAATAATGTTTACCAAGTATCAGTAAATTAATACTCTGACTACCGATCTGGGTCAATAAAGTAAAGTGTAAAGTAAAATAACAATCCACAATATTCATGCACATTGACACATAAATTTTTAACATGGAAACCCTGCTAAGGGAAAAACCACCTAGGACCGGTAACCCAAAATATTCTCACTCTTCTGAAGTGAGCTTGGTTAAGAGCCAACCCTGTTAAAGGTTACAATGCACACTATTAAATGTGACTTGGTTAGAGGATTTAAAACTAACAGTTCTCTCTTGACCATGAATTCACTATGGGGTCAACAAGAAAACACTCAACATTCATTAGAATGTCATAATAAAGACTTTCACTATCCTACTCGGTTAAAATATTTATCTGTAATAATGGTTAAATTGATACAATAATGATCTGATTCAAATACAACTCTGTTTTGCATATTTTTAGATCTATGCTAAGTACATAATACCTCTGATCAATTTGTCCACTTCAGTTCATCTCATACTTCATACTTGTTCTGCTCGGTAATGCTCTTTCCTCTGTTTGCTCGGTGATGTCTGCAGAAAACGCTTGGTTCTATCTTTAACCAGTTTGATCAGTCATGCATAAACTTCACATGTGCGCATTAGGTGTGAAATGTGTTTCATAATGAATCTCTTGTCTCTTATATAGACATCATAGCTTATTTTATTTCCATCCTTCATATTCTGCCGCTCAATCTCCATCGTTCATTTTCCCGCTCGAACCATCCTCGACAGTTGTGTTAAAAAAACACGTTTCAATCTTTGTCATCTAATCTTCATTGAATTTTCATAACCGTTTGATCAACATAACAAACTTTATCTTTTACCTCGAAATCATCAATTTTCCAGCTCAACATTCTAGTCGGCCTCAGTTTAATTGAATTTCTCAGTCAATACCTTGTTGTGTCGGTGATCCCTTGCTTGGTTATCACTGTGCTCGGTATACACTATGTTTTACTCAGTGTTTACTGTCTCTCGGTGTATACAGAACTCTTCATTTACCAACCACATAAACTGTTTGTTCCAGTTCTTGAATTCATAACAAATGTTTTCCACCATAGTGATACTCAAATAAGTTGACATCAATGACAATACATTAACTGATAATGTTTATCATCACATATGCAACTCAGTTGACTATCAACAAATGACTTCAAAACATACAATCACTTGTAGTTCATCAATCTCTCCCTTTGGCATTAATGGAAAAACAATATGAAATACGCAATATAAAATACCATACAAAAAATACCAACCTTTTGTTCTACAACTGCAACAATTTTGTAGCTCTCCCTAGCTTGAATATATAAACTATTTCAGTATTAAAAAACTCACCATGTACACTCTCCCTACATTTTTGACTTTTCTTCTTTCTGAATCTCTCTATAGATTAGATATATATCTCCCTTTCTCTCTTCTACCTTTAGTGGATAGATATTTCATTTATCAAATCTCTCCCTTTATATTTCATCGATCAACTCTCTCCTTTTGAAAACAATGACAAAAAGAAATATACATCTCTTCAATAGAAAAAAAAAATCTCTGATGTTTGGTTCAGTAGGTACCTTTCAGTGTACTGATATGTCTATGTCATTCCAGTTTAGCTTTGCATCAACATGATTGATATTCTAGAAGATTTCATGTAGGTTGATGTAACCTCCTAATCATCTTAGTTAACAATATACAAGGGACGAACCCCTAGTCCACCTCTCAAGTACTCAAATGTACCCTTCGGTAAGGGTTTGGTGAATATGTATGCAAGTTGTTCTTGTTAGAGTAATAGTCTATCGGGTTACTAAATTAAATCATAATGATCTAATTAGTAACTTCCCTATTCACTCTAGTTTGCTTCAGCTTACCTTAGGGTTTCCCTTTTAGGGTTTCGTGTTTCCTTTTATAAGGATTCACTTCTTTCATTTCAGTAAGGAGATTGTATTTTTGTAATTCATTGTTGAATATAGAAGCCTTTTTTCTGTCAACATGTTTTTGCAGTCTCTGGCCTATTGGCTGCCATAGCTTTCTCTCTTCTGTCTTCATTCTTGTAGTAGTCTTTGCATGCAGGTGTTCTTGGGAAGATTTGCAGTTCAGCAAATCTAACATGGTATCAAAGCCATCTTGCTGCTGGCTGTTCGTTCTCTGTTGATGCACAGAGGGTTTGAAGTCTTCAGAGGTTTTTCTGGCAGTTTTCAGTGCTTCTGGGGGTCTCTATTTTTAGAGCTGTTTGAGCCAAAATAGACGCCACCATTGCGTTGAGAAGGCCTGGGAGAGTCGAAATACATATAAATTTTGACCATTTTGGTTACCGGGGCCTCTGAGAGTTTTTTCGTGACCTTCGAGGGCCGTACGACACGTGGTTCGAGAAAAAAAAATAAAAAAACCTTTGGTTTTAAGGTTTTTTGCGGTTTTAATACCGCGCGCAGTGTTTTTTGATTTGGCGCAGCCGGCGCGCCACCGGCGCACCACCGCAGCTGGCCAGCGCCTGGCCGCCGCCCACCAACACCGCCCCCGCAGTCCCCGGCCACCGCCTCTGCACCTCCTGCCACCGGCGCCTGTCTTCCATCGCTGCGCCTCCCGCCACCGGCACCTGCCTACAACCGCTGGGCCTCCCGCCGCCCTTGGCGGCCCCCGCGCTCCCGGCTTCTCTTTCAAAGGCGCCGCTCTGCCCCGGCTCCTCCGGCGGCCACCGCTCCGCCCGGTGGCGGACCTGTTTTCAACCCCCGCGGGCTTATTTGCCCAGCGGCAGGTCACATGCCGAACCGTGGGCCTGATTTTTAGCCCCCTGAGCGCGCATGCGCCCAGGGGCCAAATTTTTTTTTAGCCCCAAGGGCTTAATTTTTTTCTCTGAGGCCCTTTTTGACCCTACCTGTCTGTTTTCACTCTACAGGGAGCATACGGGTGTCTTTTTCTGACTTCCATATACCGTCGGAAAGCTCTTTCTGAGAAATTTTCGATGGTGGAGGTTAGGGTTTTTGGTTCCATCGTTTTAATAGTGTTTTTTGCTGTTGAAGTCTGATGTCTCTTTTTGCCTTCCGGGAGTCATATCTGGCTCATCCGGACTCCGCTTTTGGCAAACGAGATATCGTCAGAAAGTTGGTTCAGTGTGCTATTCAGTGGCAGAGGTTATTTTTCCAGATTCTGCTCTGGGTTTTCATTCCTCTAAGTTTTACAGTTTATGCACTCTGGTGGTTTTCTTGGTTCTACAGGTCCGGGGATCTCTTCTTCTGAGTTCATAGCTCACTCTTCTCTCTGACTTCTGAGCTTGTATGCTCTTCTGATGCATTCTTTGTTCTGTAAACACACTGAGATAAAGTGCCTTCTTCTGCATTTCTGGATCTTGTACACCTAGTTCAGTTTTTGTACTCGCACTGTGTTATAAAGTGCCATGGGGGGTTATGATGTTTATGCCGCTTTAGGCGCATCCACCTTTGTCAAGTGAGCATACCTTCCATGACATTAGCCCATGTAGTGTGTTTGTGACACCGCCCTTTATCCTGTGTGTGTGCTTCTGTTGCACTGTTGGTGTTCCTGGTTCTTCTTCTGCAGATGTTTTTGGCATTGTATTTCAGTGTTCCTGTCACCTCTCCCAGTTCAGCATTATGGGGGGGTTCACCTGTTGGTTCTATTGCTTCCTGGTTCGATTGATCGGCTCTTCAAACACTTGTCTTCTCTACTTGGTCATGCACTTCAGTGGTGGTTCCAGCAATATCTTCTAACAGAGTTCACAGTTCATGCTTGGGAGATGCTTCTTGCTCTTTTCTTGTTCCTTTCTCTGGGACATCTTTTCCCTTTATGTTTTGGGTACCTGATCAGGCCTAGTTGTCGGGACCCATCTTTCCTGCTTTATGCAGTAGTTTCCTAGGTTTGGCTTCTCCCTAAGCTTATCTTAAGGGGGGGTGTTAGAGTAATAGTCTATCGGGTTACTAAATTAAATCATTATGATCTAATTAGTAACTTCCCTATTCACTCTAGTTTTCTTCAGCTTACCTTAGGGTTTCCCTTTTAGGGTTTCGTGTTTCCTTTTATAAGGATTCACTTCTTTCATTTCAGTAAGGAGATTGTATTTTTGTAATTCATTGTTGAATATAGAAGCCTTTTTTCTGTCAACATGTTTTTGCAGTCTCTGGCCTATTGGCCGCCATAGATTTCTCTCTTCTGTCTTCATTCTTATAGCAGTCTTTGCATGCAGGTGTTCTTGGGAAGATTTGCAGTTCAACAAATCTAACAGTTCTTTTGATTGTACATATTCTAACTTATTACTTGTTTATCTTGTACATGTTCCCTCAATAAGTGATATTTGATAGATATGTGCTTTGTTTTTGCATGCATCACAGGATTCTTTGAAATATTAATAGCACTTGTGTTATCACAATAAATTATCACTGGGTCAGTGATCTCTTCACTCATTCCTTTCAACAATTGTTTGATCCATGTTATGTTCGAACATTTTGTAGCAACAACAACATACTATGCTTCTGCAGTTGACTGAGATATGTATCCTTGCTTCTTGCTTATCCAAGTAGCTAATCTTTCTCCAATAAAGAATGCTCCACTAGTAGTTCTCTTTCTATAATCTATGTTCCTAGCCCAATCAACATCAATATAAACTTTCAATTCAAACTTTCCTTATCTTTTGTACCATAGTCCATAATCCTCAGTATTCTTCAGATATCTAAAAAATCCTTTTATAGCAGTCATATGTGATTCTCTGGGATTAGCAAAAAATCTTGAAACTATTCCAACTACGTGTGCTATGTCAGGTCTTGTGTGTATAACATACATCAATTTACCAATCATAGATCTGTACAAAGTTTGATTTACCTCAGGTGTCTTGTCTTCTTTTGTCAGTTTGCATCCTGTCACTATAGGTGTTCCGATTGGTTTAGCTTCTTCCATTCTGAATGTCTTCAGTACTTCCTTGATGTATTTTGATTGAGTAATATAGATACCTGCAGTCTGTTATAAAATTTGTAATCCAAGAAAATATTTGATCTCTCCAAACATTGACATTTCAAATTCTTTCCTTATTTCATCAACAAATGAAGTGCATAGGTTATCATTACCTCCAAATATAATATCATCAACAAATATTTTAGCAATAAGGGTCTTATCATCATTTCCTCCTTTCAAATACAAATTGTTGTTGTCACTTGTTCTAATAAATCCAATACTTATAAGATAAGAATGTAATCTTTCATACCATGCTCCCAGTGCTTGTTTCAATCCATATAAATATTTGTTTAACTTACATACCATCTTTGTCTGATCAGGATCAACAAATCCTTCAGTTTGTTCAATGTATACCTCTTCTTCCAGTATTCCATTCAAAAATGTAGACTCAACATCCATCTGATATACTTTGAATCTTTTATATACAGCTTATGCAAGTAGTATTCTTACTCCTTCAAGTCTAGCAACATGTACAAAAGTTTCTCCATAGTCAATTCCTTCTTCTTTTGCATACCCTTTGCAAACTAATATTGCTTTATTTCTGATTACATCTCCATTCTCATTCAATTTATTTCTGAATATCCATTTGATGCCAATGACATTTTTATCACTTGGTCTCAGTACTAATGTCCATGTCTTATTTTTTGTATCTTCTCAATTTACTCATTTATAGAATTAATCCATTCTTCATTTTCTAATGCATCTCTAACATTCTTAGGCTCAAATTCACAAATTAAACAAGTGTTGTCTCTCAACTTACTTCTTGTCATCATGCCTGCTTGTTTATCTCCAATAATATGATTTTGTGGATGATCTCTTCTCACATATTTAGCAAGTATAGGTTCAACTCTTTATTCTTCATTGTCTTCTCCTGAAGGTTCACTGTGTTCTGGTTCATGATCTTCAATTTTGGCATTTCCCTAATTCTCAATCTATGCCACTTGTTTCCGAGTGACATTACCCTATTGCACGATAATGTTAGGCATATGCATCGCTATAGTATCAGGTTCTTCCATGTAGAGAAATCTACTATAATCTTCCAGTTCTTTCATGTTGTGCTCATCATTTTTCTCAGCAAATTCATCAACTTTCACATTTGCACTCTCAATGATTTTCTTAGATGTCTTGTTCAAACATTTGTAAGATTTAATCTTAGTAGAATATCCAAGAAATATCCCTTCATCACTTTTTAAATCAAATTTACTTTTTTGATCATCTTTCAGAATATAACACCGACTACCAAATATTCTAAAATATCTCACATTAGGTGTATAACATGTTAGAATAGTCCCAAAGGATAACTGACAGGGGGGGTGAATCAATTATTAGCTAATTTAATTCTTTTTCCTTATTAACTCCAGAATACAATAAAGTAAATGCACATTCATATAACACAACAGACAACACCACAATTTGGTTACGGGGAAACCAAATGGTAAAAACCCCAGTGGGAATTAACACCCACAATGAACTATACTTGTTTATAATAATCCCTGTTAGAAGATCTTGCAACCCTGTTAGGAGTTTTTATTTATAATGTAATAAGTAAAGTGACCTGGTTAAGTGTCTAACCCTGTTAGGAGTCTTTCACAAATAACCCTGTTAAGAGTGGGGACTCACTGTCCAAAAGCTCACTGCTTCAATGGTGAAGGATACAACCTTCTATAAAATAGATATGCACTATATCTAATGATGAATTGTAGAGTAGACATGCTATCTTGATCAGTTCCAATGTATTGTAATCTTTCACTGCTTCTTCACATAGATCCTTGATGAATGAAACACACTGATATTCTGCTCTGTACTTTTTTTGTCTCTTTTCTTATCATTCACCCTTAGCGTTTCACAAATGAACTACTATAAGTATCTCCCTCAAAGTATGAGATCATGGGACCTGTTAGGCAACTCTTCATAACATCTTTGTCAGCTTAACTAATTACGCAAACAACCATGCAATATAAACTGAATAGACACGACGCTTCATAAAGTCGGCTTCACCAAATTAACTCTAACAATGCAATCTTGTTGAAACACATTTGGCACCTTCAGATAACTATCTTCAACTCATAATTAAACTTGAATATACACACACATATCCTGAAGATAGGCATAAATCAAGAACCAATGCAACACACTGGCTCTGTACAGACAAACTCCATAAACTGTAACTGTCACTAACAAAATTACACAACACAACTGAAACTTCGTATCTGAGTCTGCGTGTATGAACAAAACATAAAAAACATGTCTACAACATGAATATAATTGCACAAGGCTTAATAACATCATTCTGATAAGTACATACAGAATACTACAAAATATTATATGTTGTCATCAATGACAAATATACAATCAACTAGCTGGAAAAAGTAAATCTCCGACAACCTCCCCCTTTGACATTGATGGCAACATATGATATTAAAAACATCTTCAGCACATGGTGTCTTCTTTCTTTTTACAATCTTCTTAATATCCTCATCAAAGATTCCTCTACACTACTGCAGCTCCTCTGTCTGTGTTTTTAGGTTACATGGTTATATACTCCCCCAGAGTATATGCTCTTCCTTACTACATACTCCCCCTTTGACATCAATGGCAAAGGGTGCCATAAAAAAAATTAGGCACAGGTACTACTCCAGAAGTAGAGTAGTCAACCATTCATTAATCACTGTGGACTGATGTACTTACTGCTTAATCTAATAAGACTTAGGAGAGGGAATTACTCCCAAATTCTCCCTGAGATACTGAAAAGCATCTTTTGATAAAGGCTTTGTGAAAATATCTGCCAACTGTTCTTTGGTGCACACATAGTCCAATTTTACTTCATTATCTACAAATTTTTCTCTAAGAAAATGGTATTTGATCTCAATGTGTTTTGTCTTTGCGTGCATCATAGGACTCTTGGACACATTGATAGTACTAGTGTTATCACAGTTAATAACAATAGGATAATCAACCTATATGCCAAAATCTTTAGCCATCTGCTTGGTCCAAACCATTGTTGAACAATTCAATGCTGCTGCAACATATTCAGCTTCTGCTGTCGATTGAGAGATACAATTCTGCTTCTTACTTACCCAAGAAAGCAACCTATCTCCAAGAAATATTGCTCCTCCAGAAGTACTCTTCCTGTCATTAATACAACCTGCCCAATCTGCATCTATATACACATGAAGTTGTACATTCTCTGATTTAGGATACCATAAAGCGTAGTCTATAGTTCCCTTTAGATATCTGAATATTCTTTTTATTTCCATTAGGTGATTCTATTTTGGTTCAGCTGCAAATCTACCAACAATGCCAACTACATTAGATATGTCTGGTCTAGACTGAGTGAGATATATAAGTTTTCCAATCATGGATTTGTATAATATCTTGTCAACTGCTGTGGAATCATCCTCTTTAGAAAGATTACTTCCTGTTATCATAGGAGTGCATACTGGCTTATAGTCTTCCATCTTGAAGGTCTTCAATATTTCCTTCACATATTTGGACTGATTTATGAATATTCCTTTATTTGTCTGCTTTACATTTAATCCCAAAAAATACTTTATAGGACTAATCATACTCATTTCAAATTCATTCTGCATTTCCTTTTCAAATTATGCACTAAGCTCGTCATTACCTCCAAAGATAATGTCATCAACAAATATGGCAACAAGTAATAATCCATTAGGTTCTCTCTTATGAATAGGTTACAATCTACTGCTCCTTTCTTGAATCCAATCTTGGTAAAATAACCATCTAGTCTCTCATACCAAGCTCTTGGTGCTTGTTTAAGTCCATAGAGTACTTTCTTCAATCTGCACACCATATCTGGTTTATCTGATAGATTAAATCCTTTAGACTATTCTATGTAGACTTCTTCCTTTAAGTCACCATTTAGAAAGGCTTATTTGAAATCCATTTGATATACTTTAAAGTCTTTGAATGTTGCATAATCCAAGAATAACTTAATAGCTTCTAGTATGCTCATAGGGGCAAATGTGTCAGTGTAATCTATTCCTTCCCTTTGTGCATATCCTTTATACACCAGTCTTGCTTTGTTTCTGATCACTGTACCATCTTCATTCATCTTATTCCTGAATACCCACTTTGTTCCAATCACATTTTTGTCACTAGGTCTAGGAGCCAATTCCCATGTATCATTTTTGATTATTTGGTCTAATTATTCTTCCATTGTTTTATTCCAATCAGAATCCTTGCATGCATCTTCAACACTTAAAGGTTCAATCTGTGAAAGTAAACATACCTCTTCACCTATTGATAGAATTTTTGCTTTAGATCTGGTCAAAACATTGCTGCTCTGATCTCCAATGATATCATCCTTTGAATGTTATCTGGATGTGAATTTTAAAACTTTTGGTGTGACATCCTCATCTATAATATATGATAATTCTTTGCTTGATTCAGGTTCATTACATGATACATCAATGCAATCAAACATTTCTTCAATACCAGTGTCTTTATTACTAGGCCTGGGTTCATCCTCAATCATAGGTTCATATTCATAGTACCTCTCTTGAATCATGAACTTCTCATCAATCTTTACATGAGTACTTTCAATTATCTTCTTTAATCTCAAATTGAAACATCTGTATGCTTTGCTTTTAGTAGAGTAACCAAGGAAAATACCTTCATCGCTTCTAGCACCAAACTTACCAACACCATCATCTCTCTTGATGTAGCACTTGCTGCCAAATATTATGAAATATTTTATTGTAGGTACATTACCGAACCAAAGTTCATAAGGTGTCTTATCCACCCCTGGCCTTAGTTGTGTTTTATTGATAGTATTGACTACTGTATTGACTGCATCTCTCCAATAGGTGTGTGCAACTTTTCCTTCAATCATCATAGTGTGTGCTGTATCAAGTATGATCATCTTCCTTCTTTCTTCTATCCCATTCTGTTGTGGGGTTCTGGGTGCACTCAACTATCTTTTGATTCCATGTTCTTCACAGTAGTCATAAAACTGGTCGGAGGTGAATTCTCCTCCTCTATCTGATCTTAGACACTTTAGTTTTAATCCAGATTCATTCTCAACTTTGGCTTTGAATATTTTGAACTTCTCAAAGGCTTCAGACTTCTCCTTTAAGAATGGAACCCACATCATCCTTGAAAAATCATCAACAAACAAAATGAAATACCTTTCTCCGTAGTATGATCTTGTTTGAGTAGGACCACATAAATATGTATGAACTAGGTCTAACTTGTTTTCAACTGAGTTCTGCTTGCTTTTGAAAGAGCTCCTTACATGCTTTCCCATAACACATTCCCTACACATTGTGTCAACTGGTTTTGCAATACTTGGATGGTCTCTAACTGCCTTGACATTGCTTATCTTTACTATATTGTCAAAATTGATATGACAAAGTCTCTTGTGCCATAACCAACTGTCATCCACTTTTGCAACAAAACAACTTACATCTGAATTGAGCTG
>MU226413.1:1621494-1633227 GCA_018584345.1 Thuja plicata
TGATCAACCCCAAGGAAGGGCTAATACACAAATGAATCAACTATTTGGAAAGGAGAATAACAAGAGAGATACCTTAAATTCTATTAATTATATGTATAGAAATGATATATGACAGTAATTGAAGGAACATGAGAAATGTACTAACCTTGAAATGTGGCAAATCAAAGAATGTTGTTTTCTGAGGTCTGTAGGCTATTTATGGAAAAACTGACAGTTGATCCCGAAATGGAACACAGAGATGAACAAAACCTAGAAATATTTTTCCATTCCAATGTCATCTTATGAAAAAGGTTTACCTTGACCCACAAATGTCAACCCTGACCCAATAATGTCGAACCTGACCTACACAGGTCTGACAGAAAATCTATTCACGCCGTCCGAAAGAAAGCCAAAAAGGGTATCCAGATCTGGTCTCAAATCAACTGTTCTGAACCTGTACCTGCAAGAAAAAGGGGTTTGTTTGTTGTGGGGGAGGGGTTTGCCTTAGTCAAACCCCGATTTAGGAATTAACCTTGAAATCAATAAAGTACAGAATGCTAGCAAGTAGTAGAATTGAATCTAACAATGAAGCTATGATGCTCAATAGATATGTAATTGAAATTCAAATGTTTGCAAATATGTAAGTATGAAAGCAATGGACTTTAGAAACCATAAACCTCCATGATTGTATGCTTTAAATCCACTTTGAAGAGATGATGAAAGAGTCTTGAGGATTCACAAAGGATCTTGAAGGAAGATCACACCACCATGATGGCTAGATCTAGGGTTTGAATAATGAATCTTGAATGTTTGCACCTAATCCCTTCAAAGGCTTGAGAGCTTGAATCCTTGATCTTAAATGGAGAAATTGAATGCTTGAGAGGAAGAATTTAACACCTTGAAAGCTTGGAAATGGATGCTTGGAATTTTTGCTTCTTGACAAAATCTTGATTATAGCTCTTTTCACTTAGAAGACTTAGAGAAAATGAGAGGAAGAGGCTTCCTTTTATATGAAATTAGGGCACAATATTCTAAGGAGGCTGACATAGGATAATTAAATTCCAATTAGACCCATACCCCTAGAAAAGGACCTATATTAAATATATTTTAGGAATCAACGCTTCAGAACCTAAAACAGCCGACCCAAAAGCAGGAAAACTGAATTTTTGATGACCCCCGACAACTGACAAGCTTTCAGTTTTGAAAGGGGGACCCTGGTCAGGGTCAAGGTCGACCTTGATCTAGGTCAAGGTCGAGGTTGACCTTGACCCAGGGGGCCAAAACCCCTGGAAAATATGCCAGGTGGGGTAGGAGGTGCCTGAAGAGGCCCAATCAGGGTCCTGAACTAGCACAGAAGCATAAGATGATGCAGAAATAGGAGGATGATATGATGGAGGTAAAAAAAATCCCCTAAGGAGGGCTAAATTCTCTTAACATGGAAGTGCTTCCATTTTAAAATGATACAATTGATATCATGAATAATTCTAGACAAGCTAAGCAAGAAAGAACACTAGCTATTGATGATAGAAGAAAGATCATTGAAAAGCTACAAGAAAAAGAGCCTGAAATACAAAGACTTACTAAGCATCACCATGAGATTAAAAATTAGATTATTCTTATGAGTCAAGAGGCAAACAGATTAAATGTTGAACTCATTGAAAGAATAGAAGCTATCTGTGAATTGAGAGATGATAATGAAAAGTTGAAACATGAAATAAGAATTCAGTAACATCATAATGAAATTATCAAAATGGTTGAAGAAAGCAATAAAAGAATGGATGATTTTCTTGAAGGACAAAAAAGAGTCAAAAAAAATACTGGTCTAGGTTTTATCGAGAATGGAGAATCATCAAATGAAGCTGATCCAAAGAATGTCTACACAAATTCAAGACCAATAAAACTTACATGCAATCACTCTGGAAAGCAAGGACATACATCAAATGTATGCAGAGGCAAAATGAAAGGTATTCCTAAATCTACATCTTCATTCATAGGATTATGTTATAAATGTAACAAAGAGGGACATAAAACATATGAACATAAGTCTGAGATGAAACAACCAAAGAAGGAAACCTACATGGACAAATACTGTCCTACATGTAAAATGAATGGTCACACAACTCTTGAATGTTGGAAAAAGAAAAGGCAAGCATGGAAGCCTAAAGGTCAAGAAACTCCCTATAAACTAAAGAGAGTCGACAATCAATATGTATGGGAATATAATACTTAGACAAATTGTACAGTATGTGGAAGATGTGGTCACATTGTTGCAAACTGTATGAGACAATGGACTAGAAAGTCTAGAGGCTGGACTAACCCCGGAATGACATGCTTACACTGTTATAAAGTTGGTCATCTCAAGAAAGACTGTAGAGACCAAATGAAAGAGACAAGAACATATCCCAATGGAAAAACTATTGAATATATCCGGAGGGCTAGAGACAAAATGTGGAGAAAAGATTCAAGCAATGATGAAGCTGGACCAAGCAATACAAATGATGACACCCCATCCAATGGATCCAGTGACATCACCACCCCCACCTAAGCAGAACAAGTATGGAAATACATTACCTCAAGCTATTAATTTACATCAGTTCCATAATATATATGTTGATATAATGCCAAATTAGCATAATAGAGATGCATCATGGTATTACTTGTTAAAATATGTGATAACAATGCTTTTGGGCATATATACCGAAACCCGTCGGTATACACTCAAAGCTAAGACTGCCTACATTTACCAAGAAGTATCGCTTAAAAGCAAAGTTTCTAAGTATAAACTAAGCCTCATCGGTAAACAAGCAAATGAACAAGCTGTCAGTGATACCGAAACCTGTCGGTAAAAGCAAAGTGAACAACGATTGTTCTTAAACATTTTAAGTGTCACTGAAGGAAGTAAAATCTTCACTGATGAACTCAGTATTCAAACACCAAGGAGTTGGTAAGCATTTATGGAATTCATTTTAGGGAAACAACTATAAAAAGGGCATCAGAACAACTCATTTGTTCACGACACCCAGTGCAGAGCGACCAAGGCAATTTTTGAGCATAGAGCGAAGGGATCACAGAGTGATCATGACTTGACAACCAACACTCCTAAGCAGATCAATAACCTTTTCTATGATAAATAGTAAGTTCCAAAGAACCGACAACTCTATTTTTATGCATTATGCAAGAAGCCCTAACTTTCTACAAATGGACTCAACTTCACGAACTGTGAAATCCAAGAACGCAAAGAAAGATGAGTTCAAACTCATTAAGAATTTGGTGTGTGAGGAACCTAATTACAAGATCCATCCTAAGGTTTCCTCACAACCCGACGATGCTGATGCATTTTCACGCATCCCAACTAGGGTTTTATTGGTTGAAGATGTTTGATCATTCATACACTACAAGATTGCAGAGATAGGAACATCAGAGGTTGAAGAATATTACAAGAAGCTATGTAACGAAGATGGAACACTTAAGGATGAGCACAAGCACATTGAAGTGAAAGGTCTCACCAATGCCCTAATGTTCCTGAATGTTTTCAAAATTGAATGGATTCAGTTAGTGCTAAGCCGAAAGCATAACAACAAGCTATGGCTTGATGAATTGAAGGTAATAACCTGAGACATCATTCATGCGGTCTCCAGTTACCCCATAACTGATAAAGTAAAGGAACTAAAGCATCCACCAAAGGCTGAGACCAAAAAGATGACTGGAGCCAAATGGGATGGCAGAGTATTGAAAGTCACAACAATAACCGATGATGAGAGCAAGTTTGGTGCATGTGTTCTGGGCTATAAATTATTCTAGGAAAGCAGATTGAACAACATGGCATCAGGTGCAGTGGACACAACGTTCAAAATTGTGAAGAAGGGAACATAATTGAACCTATCTGAACTACTCCTGAATCAGTTGAAGGACAAATTAAAGACTATAAGGACTACAAAGTCAAACACTGTAAGTTTGGCTCACTAATAATGTGTATCTTCTTTTATTTTCAAGAAACATTCCTGTCAGTTGGAGATGTTAAATGGGACAAAACCAAACCGGTCACCACACAAATCAGTGAGCACATAGCTACACTGGGAGATAACTTGGAGACAGTCATGGATGAATACTTCAATGTATTCAAAGACCGAATGCAAAAGAGGGTAAGAATCCTCAAGCAACTCATTGAACAATATAAGGATGAGATATGCTTCATGGTTGACACTGACAATACATATATCAAGCCTGTTGTACCAAGGACAACATGGTTAGAACCATTAGAGTATGAAATCAACATTGATCTTGCAACTAAGGGAATTGATGCCTTGATCAATGAACCATTGGACAAGAAACAACCAAAATTTGGAACATATGAAGAGGCCAAGACAAGAATGAAATCTAGCCTAGTTGTGAAGAAAATTGTCAGGAAGAAAGACAAGATGGTAAAGAATATCAAGAAGATTCTATCAACAACTGAGGAAGACATCGAGAAAGATGAAGAAGTTGGACAGGAGGAAGAAGCCGATGAACAATTATCTGTCGGTAAAGATGAAGGAAAGGATGACTTCGAGGAAACATAGTCATATTCACCACCTCCTCCACCAACTAAAAAGCCAAGGACAACAATTGCTTCTTGGACAAGAAGCCAAACATCAAAAGATTCTACTCCTTCACCTCTAAAGAAAGGAAAGGTCAGGACTTACAAGAGGAAAGCTCCCACACCGAAGAGAGGACAAAACAAGAAAGGAAGGAAATTCATAAGAACTTGAGAGGATATATAGGACACCAAGCAGGATGAAGCTATTGAAGCAAAAAGTGTCAAGGTAAAAGAACCTGACTCTATTTATGACATTTGTGTATATATTACAAATTCTAGATCTATTACAGATCCAAACATTAGAAGATGACCGAAACTAAATTCAAAAGATCAGAATAAAATTGAGGACTCCATGATAGAAAAAATGTACAAATTCAAATATGTACAAGTACAATTTGAAGGCAGTTATGTACCAAGGGAAATCTTGGATAAATTATACTCCTATTGGACATTTGCATTGAATAATGAGAAAAAGATAAGAGAGAGAGAGAGAGAGAGAGAGAGAGAGAGAGAGAGAGAGAGAGAGAGAGAGNAGAAAAGAGAGAGAGAGAGAGAGAGAGAGAGAGAGAGAGAGAGAGAGAGAGAGAGAGAGTACTTGTTTCTCTCATGCCACCTGAATCAAAGAAGGTTGAAATAGATGAAATGACGGAGAAGCACAAAAATGAATTCTCACTAAAGTTGAGAGCATATAAACTCCTTGAAGGAAAGATTATAGAGCTTGAGCAGGATAGCCACAAGAAATGGTGCAAGATAATGAATAGACCTATTGAGGAGGTAAGCCCTGACAAAGACCTTCAACAACAAGATGTTGACAAGACAACTCAAGATGAAACATCCATTGAGTTAGGTAAAGAAGAAGATGATACAACAGGCAACAAAAATGCAGATGTTGCAGATGAAACATGGGAAGACACCACAAATGACAACATTGTGGATACTAATGTCATTGACATTACCGATGACCCAGCAAAGGAAAAAAAATAAGGATGAAGATGTCACTGCTAAAAAGAACAAAATTGATGAGTAGGACACAACAGTTGATACTGCATAGGTGAACATTCCAGGAAAACTGCCAATATTGATACAAGCTATCAATATCATGCAAGAATCAAGCAAGTCACCTAAGAAGGATACTCCAAAGGATGCAGGGGAAGAAGAAAACAAGGATAACACCGATGGTCAGAAAGACATCAATGATACTCAAGATGTAACCGACACTAATAAGGTTACTAGAGGAGATAAGGAAAATGATGTAGATACTCAAGACAAGAATACAGAAACCAAGACTGATGAAGCAAAGGACACCACCGAATGAGACAAACCAAAAGATGATACTCCTGAGAAAATCGACAAGAGTGCTACTGATGATGTTAAGGTGAATATGGAGATGTTTGCAGACACTCGATGAGCTGAAACCAATGCCAAGCAGCAGAAAGAAGCACAACATGTCACTTCATTGAGCACAACAGAGAAGGTAGAGAAATTGGCAATGCTTTTAAATTCTACTGAGTCACAGAAGAAGAAGAAGAAATCAAAGAAGAAAAAGTTAGAGGTCACCCTGGATGAACTCATTGAAATACCGAAGTGTAACCCCTCTACACTTGAATTTGAAGCATTACATGAATATGGAGAGATATGCCAAAGGAAGGCATTGCAATAGAAGCTGAAGAAACAACACAGGGACTCCATGGTACTGGAGACAACATGAGACATACTACATCAAATAGTGCTTGATGTTGATATTGATCAAAGCAAACCAATACTTGATCAATTAGCTACCCTAACCGATGCAATCACAACTCAGAACATTGATGCTGAGAAGGCAATAGAGGAGAGAGCCGAGATGAAGTACCAACAAAAGCTCATTGAGAACATTGGCCAAGAAGTGGAAGTAAATAAGGTAAAGCTATCAGAATTCATCACTAAATTAGATCCAATCATATATGAAGCTGTAGCCTTAATTTAAACATTGAGCACAATAGACAAGTTCACTAAGGAGAATAGTGACAACATTGCAAAGCTGGATACAGATCTAGCAACTAGTGCACAAAGCTTAACCACTGATGGAGACAATGTAGTCAAACTGCATTATGAGAAGATCACAGGGATTAAACGGTTAAGGAAAGAGCTATGGGAGGCAAAAACACACTTCAGGGAAGAAGTAACTGAGCTCCAAGCTCAACTTCTGCCAAACCTTACACTGCTCCGACAACACAATAGTTCAATAAGGCAAATGATTGCAACTCCTGAGATGTCTGTAGTAGACAACATCTACGACATGCACTCAAAGATCACACTTGAGAACATGGATATAGAGAACCTCAGAGAACAATGGGATAAAATGATGGAAGACATGAAGTCTTCACATTCCCATATTTTTGATAATCTCTAAAGGTAAATACCTTTGCCCTTAATATAAAAAAAGGGTGAAAATGATGATATGTACATTCATTCATTTAGATGGGCAAATGGTAAATATGATATGTATACGAGGAGAAAATGATAGTATGAGTACAAAGGAGAAAATGATGAAAATGATATGTATAAGGAAATACATCATATGTATAGATGTACTGGCATATACATAGGGGGAGTCATTAAATGACTAAGGATTATATATGTTGTATATACTTAACATTTTGTTAGTATTTTGCACATATCAATTTTTTATACTAATGTCAAAGGGGGAGATTGATGACATTAAATTTCCATTAGTATGCAAACAACACTTTCGGTAAGCATACACCAAAAGATAGGACTGAGCAAACTAAAGATCAGATATTAAGAGATCACTGAAGATGACAAAGTACAAAGACAGACCGACGACACAAGTTAGTGTGTAAACCAAAATTAAAAAGACAGATTGATAAAGTTGAACCTGATAGAGGAACCCAATATGAAATTTACAGTGCAGACCAATAAGACTATTACAGATCAACTGAAAGAAAAAAACTGAAGGACAGTCAAGCATGACCGATAGACATAATCAAAAGTCAGTTGAAGCCCGCAAAAAGTGGATCTGACTTCCACGTCAGATAAAACAAGTGTATTCTATTTATAGGATATTTAATTATTTTAAATCTATTTCTTTAGGGACAAGATACATGAATGTAAGTTCTTTAATCAGTCTAATTGATTTAAAACACTTAGACTAGGAGATATAGGTATAAGTTGTAAACTTGATCTTAGAGTTAACATTGTTTTTATCAAAACTTGATGAAGTCAATCCATCTATAAATTGATGATGCAATCATTCATTATTATGGATGAATAGATGGTGAAAAGAGAGAGGAGAACATGAATGAATCAGATGAGCACATCTATGGATCAGATTGAGAGTTTCAAGAATAGGGACAACAAAAGGTGAATTTGGTTAGCAAGAACCAAGAACAGAGCATACCAAGAATCAAAGGTATTATTCAATCACAATTAGGTGATAATATTTTTATGTAAACTAAATTGGATCTGTATTAGCAATAGGAGATTGCATTTATCAGGTTAATTTGTAATTTTCTACCATTCTAACAAGTGTAGCAAAGTGTAAAAATCCTTTCAAGGAAGGTGGATTTAACAGTCCAACAACAAATCTCTTAACCGAGTGCACACTCAACAGTGTTGCTAAAGCTCTGAACAGAGTAGACTTTAATAGGTCTCCACTGATACTCTTAACAGGGTAGATCATCAAAAGTGATCAAATTGTAACCCTTAACTAACCCCTTCCAATCTGCAGATAGTAAAGATTTTGTGCGTGCCATCCCCACCGCAATTGTTACTTCCTCACAGGAGTTTTCTGCGATATCACATCTTGTGTTATGTGTCAATTTACTTTCATGAATGTTTCTATGAATGTTCACATGTATGATAATGTTATGAATTGATGTAACTCACATCAAGATAGTTTAAATCATCTTGAATGGATGAACAATTGATTACAAAGGTTAATTGATAAAAGGGATACAAAAGTTTTAGAGGTATTTATTCACCCCTCCCCTCTCAGTACTTACTTCCCATTAATCCCAACACTAAATAGATGCAAAAGAATTGGATTTGAGCTTGATTTAAGGTTTGGTTGACTATTTTTGACTGAGAGTTGACTTGGGTTGATCAAGGTTGACTTTCTTGGATTGAAGTAGAGAAAACATGAATCAATTAATATTGAGGAGGAATCCTGCGAGGTGCGAGGAAAGCGTCAACGGTCAACTGCATTTGAGTAATAGGTTAATTTGCATTTTTGATCGGTAAAACAATGTCAAATTTCAATTTCATTCCTCATAGGAGAAATTTTGAAACTTAATTCAAAACCTATATAAGGACCAAAAGGGTCATTTTTGATTTATTTTCACTCCTCGATTCAAAAATTCAAAACCTTCTCTAAGCAAAAAATGGTGGTCCCTCTGGTGAATCATCGATTTGAGCGCATGTGGAGGCACAACCAATCACAGGATTACCCACCTCCAGTGAGTAGTCAAAAAACCATCTTGCTAATTTCATTTTTACATGTTTTTGATGATTTTTTTTGAGTTTTTAATCATTTTTCCAAACCATGGGTCGGTTCGTCGTACGGGCCGATGAGAGGGCTCGTACAAAAAACTATGAAAAATTACTTTGTCATATCAGCCAATAGGTGTTTTCATCTAGGAAGGACCCAGTACTCGTATGAGAACCTTCATCTCTGCCCCTTCTATTATATTGAGATATTTATTTTGTCATATCAGGCTATTTTTTCATACTAGACTTATTCCTAACTCGTACGAGTCTTTAGGCCAGTGCTCCCTTGATACTGTTTGTCGTATGGGAAACAAAAAGTGTGTTTGAGGTCTTTAACATAAAATTTCATCTCTTTTACCGATAAATTTGGGTTCCTTGGCATGTTTTCCAACTTGTCTGATCATTGTTGTTGATGTATTCAATATTTGTAGCTTGATTTTACTTGATTACTGATGGTCTCTCATTGTTTTTATTTTGCAGGTGTAGTTGCTTGATATCCATTTTTTATCTACATATCCTTTGACCGTGCGGTTAGTGAGGAATTTATCTAATGTGTAGCGAGGTCACCTTAGTGAGTGTGGATTTGGTTTGTTTCTTTGGATGCCGGATATCTATGTGAACCATGGTATTCTCATAGCTTTGGTCGAGCAGTTTCATACGGAGCATAACACATTCCATTTGTTGACCAGGGAAATGACCATCACCCCAAGGATATTTACAAGATATTGTGGATTCCATTGGCTAGAGAGAAAGTGGAGTATGACATAGCTCCACGTCTTTGCATACATGCCCTTATCTGAGTTTTTTACAATCATACTATTCTAGATCGAGCAATCACCTAGGATGACATGGTGATTTTATATGGTGCACAATATCCTCTTGCCTACATCACAAAGGGATTCATTGAGTGCTTCATTATGACAGAAAAGACTCAACAAGGATTCCTCTATGGTTGGGGTCAGGTTCTAGAGAGACTTGTTGCCAGGCCAGAGTAGTTAGGCTGGGGTTAGTGCCTTCTTACTCAGATGTACCATGAGATGCATGAGGTTTCCTTTCGAGGTGCGAGGGGTATAGCTACAGGTGTGTTGGTTTTATAGGTATGGGTGTGGGAGAA
The DNA here is from genome assembly GCA_018584345.1 of Thuja plicata. Lineage (NCBI taxonomy): Eukaryota > Viridiplantae > Streptophyta > Pinopsida > Cupressales > Cupressaceae > Thuja > Thuja plicata. Next base: position 1,631,652 of record MU226413.1, read on the forward strand.
CCTTCCCATCATTAGGCTTGTGACATATGATTCCTGACAAGGGGGTTAGCCTTACATTTATATGTATGCAGGTTTATATATGCAGCCCCATCTGGGGAAGACAAATTACTGGAGGCATCATCTAGATGACCTTAGCGTGGTGATCTAGAGACCACACAAGGGTACCAAGGCTTGGGCTGTTTGGAGGGCTCAAAGGAGAGACTTGTCTGTGTCACGTCCTTTGATTGGGAGGACTTCAACCATTATTGAATGATTTTCTCTTTCTTGAGTACTAAGGTAGTATGGGCTACCTCAAAGCATCTCCCAGGAGTTCACAACCTATGCTCTCTTTATAGATGAGGAGCGATGGGGATGGGCTCCTAGGTTATCTCTCACTCTTTGTATGCAGGAGCTTATACAGTTGCACCTACCATCTTGGGATTACCTAGAGGATGTAGCTGATGGAGGGGTCATGCCATAGTATAGAGATTACTTCACTTGCCACCCTTTCCCTAGATTCACATATCCAATTGAGAGAGAACCACTAATTGATGAGGAGGATGTCCCTTAGAGAGAAGCAGGTGGAGTACAGAGGGCTTTAGTGCCTAGGGGAGCAGGAAGAGACCTAGGTGCTAGCTTTAGCAGGGCACCCAGAGTTGGGAAACAATGACAATGCAGAGAGGGGGGCCTTAGGTTATGTAGGTGTTTTCCATTCCTCCCATAGGTGCAACAGATGAGGAGATGGGTGACACACATCAGGATCTTATTTTTGATGATGCAACCTGATAGGTTTGACAGAGGAGGTGATGCACAAGTCGGGGAGGAGGGTGGTACCAGAGAGAAGACCCCACAAGATGTGATCTGTACCTTGAGGGGACAGATCTGAGGGCTCTAGACATTGCTGGTAGTATCTCAAGCATAGATTGCAGAGAAAGAACTCACTATTGTTGAGTGAGATGAGAGGATCCAGGGGCTGATCCAGGGGTTTACAACTGAGCGCAATTCTCTTTAGTGTGAGGTTGCACAATAGACTAGCAAGGAAACCTATTATGTAGTGGCTTACAACGTGGCAGTGCTTATAGCTCAATAGGTGCCTTCCTATTCATAGTTCTTAGTGAGATCTAAGGGAGAAGGTTGTCCTCCTAGAGAAGATGCACCTCCACCTCTCACCCCTTGAGACACTGAGGGAGGGATTCAGTCCTGATATTCCCTTCCTCAATTTTATCCCATTCTAATTTTTTTGTGAGATACATTGATTGTACACATGATTCATTTTCATCGAAGATGCATATTTTATTTGAGATTACCTGAGTACCTTTTGTAGACATGAGACTTCCGATATATATATATATATATATATATATATATATATATATATATATATATCACAAATAAGTATGAATCGATCAATATATGTATACACACACACACACACACATATATATATATATATATATATATTGATCGATTCGTGCTTATTTGTGATGTCTTTAACTTCATGTTTTCTTGTCTAATTTTATCCAAGGGTTTACAACTAAGCACAATGCTCTTTAGTGTGAGGTTTCCCAGTAGACTAGCAAGGCAACCTATTATGTAG
>MU226413.1:1633691-1671568 GCA_018584345.1 Thuja plicata
TGTTACTTTTTATCATTATGTAGCATGCTCTTATTATGGTATTTTATTCTCTGAAAACTGCGACGATCTTATTCTTGCTTGGTCGATCCTGACTCTTTCTTGCAGATACATAACCTTAAGGAGATAAATGCAGTTGACCGCTTTAGCAAAGGATTTGATATTTAGAAGGATAGCTCTTTTATTTTTCATAATTCTATTATGCAAGCTTAAGAATGAAATGCATCCTACAATGCGAGTCTAGTCACTGATTCCTTTAGCCAATTTTTTCATCATCGAGCGTTTGGGACATCAGAGTCGATACAACCCTTACTAGTGCCACTGTGACCATAAGGATATGAGTATGAATTTCATCGGATAAAATATGGGGAATTGATGTAAGCATCCAAGTATAAGAACAAAGATGACCTGAACATTTTTTCTAGTTGATATTGCAAGGGTACACTGGTATCAAGGCTTTCAGAGCTGTGATAACCATGAGTGTGATCTTGCATAAACATGAAGATTAACAGTCAATGAGATAGTTTTGACCTCACCTTAGCATACAAATAAATGGATTTGAGGTATGTGAGGCTTATCCACCTTACTGTGGAGGCTCTTATCATAGACACCCAGTTTATTTGACATTACATGATCATCAAGACCACACCAACAAGCAATAATCAAAGAAAAAAGTATGAAAATAATTTATAACAAACAACACTCAAGAAAATATTCACCATATCTTCAACAAGTTTTGATTGTTATATGTTTGTTTGTGTAAGGTGCTAAGAAACACCATCCTGTTTGTGGGTGTTATTGTTGAAAAACACCATTGTGTAGTTGAGTGTTTTCAAGCGAAGATTTAGGCACATTGACATATTATCTTATGTGTGTTGAAAAACACAGATGTGTCCAAATAGGTAGTGTTGAGAAACATTGTTTGATTGAGGTATTGAAAAACACTAGTGTGTCAATGGAAAACTGTCTAGTGGCTGGAAGACCAAGATAGCTAATGTTGATTAGAGGGGAAACTAAAAAGTTGTTGACTTGGTGGCCTAAATTTCTAGGAGATTTCCCTTGATGAGTAATAAGCTCGTAAGACTAAGATATCGACTGATTCCAAGATATGATGTCAAGTCAATGTCTAAGAGTGGTGGCACAAGATTATGAAAGCGACTAAAAGTTGTTAAGTACAACAAAGAAAGTTGAGATCTCTGCAAGCGAGATATTCAAGCTACGTATTGATAGATGGAGTGCTAGTTACAAGTGACTCCTATTTTCCAGGTTTTCACCACTCGACAGAATTGCTATTTTTGCTACTAAGATGCCTATTTACCAGGTTTTCACCAAGACATTTATTTTTTTATTTTTCAAAATTTTCATTTTTTTTTTATCCATCTAGGTGCATGTTTGCCATTTTTTAACCATGATGATCATTTTTCAGGACTTTTTCCAAATAATTTTTCTTTTTTTTTTCTACTTTTTGATGTTTTGGGTATTTTTTAGGATCATTTTTTGTTGTAGAGGAACTGCTTAGAATGTCTAGCTGTAGAACTTATTCAGGTGGATTGTGTTGATGGGATTGATAAATGTCTTGCTTTTTGGAGTCAATAGTTGATAGGATCCAGAGCCAAATGTTATAGTAATCACGAAGGGACCCAGCTAGTTGAGTTTAAATCTGCCCTTTTGCCTGTGATGTTGTTGATTCTTTGGATTTTCTCTAAGTACAAGATCGCCAACCTAAAATTTTTGGTATCTTACTTTCTTGTTATAACCTATAGACATCCTTTTTTAATAGACCCTTAGATGGTCAAATGGTTCTTTCCTTCTTTTTTTGAGTAGTTCTAACTCCCAGATTCTAGAAATCCGGTAATCTTCATTAGTTATGAGTCATTGCAAGGAGACTACGAGTGACAATATCTCAACCTCAATAGGTAGTACTACTTATGTGCCATATAGCAAGGTAAATGGAATTGCCCCTGTAGGCATTTTGGCACTGGTTTGATAGGTCCACAAGGCTAGATTTAATTGGAGATACCAATCTTTTCCTGACTTACTCACTGTCGTATACAAGATTTTCAATATGTTTTTGTTGGATGCCTCAGCCTGTCCATTCCCTTGAGGATATTTGATAGAGGAACAATGCTGGGTAATTTTGAACTTCTCACACAATTCATCCATATCCTTGTTTTTGAATTGTCCTCCATTATTTATTATAATAGAGGAAGGTATCCAATACCTGCAAATGGTGTAGTTCAAGATAAACATCGATACTTTTTTACAAGTTGCTTTGATAAGCGGGACTACTTCAACCTACTTTATGAAGTATATAGTGGTTGTAATGATGAATTTATGTCCACCAGATGAGGAGGGATATATTTTACCTATCAAGTCAAAGGACAATTGTTGGAATGGCGAGTGTGTGATGAAAGGTATCAGCTTTCGAGTAGGGGCATAGATTAGGTTACCATGTAGTTGGAATTTCTTGCAGGACTTAGAAAACTAAATAACATCTTTCTCTATGGAAGGCCAGTAGTACCCCACCCTTAGGAGTTTCTTAGCAAATGAAAGAACATTTGAATGAGACCCACAAATACCTTAGTGGACTTCCTTTAGTGTACACTAAGACTCTTCACATTCGAGACACCTAAGGAGAGTACCATCTAGACCTCGTATGTACAAGTCGTTAGCTATGATCAAATAACGCGCAACATTTATAATAAGGTTTCTCTTCTCAAGTCAAAGGACATTTATAATAAGGTTTCTCTTCTCAAGTCAGATGAGGAGGGATATATTTTACCTATCAAGTCAAAGGACGATTGTTGGAATGGCGAGTGTGTGATGAAAGGTATCATCTCTCTAGTAGGGGCATAGATTAGGTTACCATGTAGTTGGAATTTCTTGCAGGACTTAGAAAACTAAATAACATCTTTCTCTATGGAAGGCCAGTAGTAACCCACCCTTAGGAGTTTCTTAGCAAATGAAAGAACATTTGAATGAGACCCACAAATACCTTAGTGGAATTCCTTTAGTGTACACTAAGACTCTTCACATTTGAGACACCTATGGAGAGTACCATCTAGACCTCGTATGTACAAGTCATTAGCTATGATCAAATAACGCGCAACATTTATAATAAGGTTTCTCTTCTCATTTCTAGATAGGTCATTAGGAATTATTTGGTCACGAAGGTAGGAGTATATTTGGCTATATCGGGAGGATTCAGTGCCTACAATGGAGTATTCTATTTAGGATTATGGGGAATCATAGGCTGGAAAAGGGAGTTCTTCCACTAGGAAGTCATAGTGAAAATGATGCTCTTGTAATTGTAGCATTGAGGGAAAAGTAGCCATGGTATCGACCACCTTGTTTGCTTCTCTTGGGATTTTTTGAAAGGTGATAAAGACAAATTACTTCTTTGGATCATCAACCATCCTCTTATAGGGTGTAATATTGTCATCTTTAGTATGATATTGGTTGTTTACTTGGTTGATCATGAGCTGAGAGTCCCTATAAATGTGTATTTCTATGATATTCCATTCAATGTCTAAATTTAATCCATTTGCCAAGTCTTCATATTCAACTATATTTTTTGTGCAAGGGAAGGTCATCTTGTATGCTTTGGGGATTTTGTTTCCTTGGGGCATTATAAAGAGTACACCATCTCTAGACCATTGTTGTGTGAATGAACCATCGAAGAACATTTTCCATGGGTGCTTTGTCAAGTGTAGAATGGCTTCGTCAAGAAACTGTATGATTAGAGTTCTCCTATCTTGAAGAGGAGCATCCACCAGGTTATGAGCAATGATTTTTCCTTTGATAGATTTCATGTTTATGTACTCAATGTTAAATTCACTGAGTATCACCACCCATTTTCATAGTCTACTAGTCAAGGTCACCTTGTTCAACAAGTACTTTAAAGGATCAATCTTAGCGATCAACTTAACCAGCTGTACAAGCATATAATGTCAGAGCTTTTGTGAACTGTTAGGAAAGATTTTTTAATAATTGTACAATTGTGCTCATAAGAAACCATTTTCTGGCTTATGTAGTAAATTTCTCTTTCCTTTCTTGTTTCATCATGTTGTGATAGCAAAGCTCCAAGTGAGGTTTCTGTAGCTGATATATATAGTGGGAGAGGTTTCCATGGTATAGGTGCCATTAAAATAGGTGGATTTTCTAGGTACTCTTTGATACATTGAAAGTGATTTTCACACTCTTCATCCCACTTGAATGATACACCCTTATGTAGTGTCCTTGTGAAGGGTTGAGCTTTATCTGCTAGTTGTGAGATGAACCTCCCAATTGATTGTAGCTTCCCTTTTAATGTCCTGATTTGGATGATATTTTTTGGTGGTTGCATTTCCATAATTGTTGTCACTTTTTCTAGATCGACCTCAATTCCTTTTACCAAGACAATGTACCCAAGAAGTTTTCCTAATGTCACACCAAAGGCACATTTTTTTGGATTTAGACTTAACTTGAATTGTTCCATTCGGTCAAAGATTTCATCTAAATCAACCAAATGTGTAGCCCTTTTTGTTGGTTTTGCTAAAGTGTCATCGACATAATCTTCCATATTCTTATGCATCATGTCATGGAATATGGTCATCATAGCTCTCTAGTACATTGATCTTGCATTTTTTATACCAAAAGGCATAAAATTCCAATAGAACATGCCCCAAGAACACGTGAAAGCTCTCTTTTCCTGATCTTCAGATGCTATTTATATTTTATTGTATCTAGAGAAGCCATCCATGAGAGAATACATCTCATATCCCATTATAAGGTCCATGATCATGTCGATGTTGGGAAGTGGGAATTCATCCTTGGGACAATATTTATTTAAGTCTTAGAAGTCCGTGAAAACCCTGATTGATTTATCAGTCTTGGAAAGTAGTAAAATGTTAGAGATCCAGTCAGTGTACGCTATGGCTCTAATGAAATTTTATTTCAAAAATTTCTCTAACTCAAACTTAACCAATAGTGTCACATGAGGATACATTTTCCTGAGCTTCTTCTTAACTGGTTTAATGTTGGGATAAATAGATAAGTGATCATTATCAATTTGGTATCAAGTCTTGACATGTTTGAGTAGGACCACACAAAGTTGACCTTTTTGCTCATGAAAAACTAAGTGAACTTTGGCTTCTCTTCTTCGAACAAGGATTGTATCAGATATATCAATTGGGGTGATTTTGATGTTCCTAGATTGACTGGTTGTGTAGGTTATATATGAAGACATTATTTTTCCATTATTATACAAAAGGAAAATAGTTTTTGAACCTTCGGTAAACCTATACCGAAACACAGACTTTCAGAGATCACCAAAATTATAGATATTAGAGATCATCGAAAGAATTAAGTTCAAAGAGGAACCCCATAGATAAAGTGGAACCTGATAGGAGGAAACCGATAGAGGAACCTGATGAGAAGATACAGTGCAAACCAAGAGAACAGGCACAGTGCAAACTGAAAGAAGAAAACAATGCAACCCAAAAGATAGTCAAACTGATTTTTAGAGAAACCCTAGCATCAGACACCGAAAGTCAATTACAACCCGCAAAAAGTGGATTTGACTTCCACGTCAGATAAAACATTCATATTCTATTTATAGAGTTTTGTTTTGTTTTTAAAACCATTACTTAAGGGACAAGCAATATTATTGTAATTGTTTTAATCAGTCTTACTGATTTAAAACATGCAGACTAGGAGATCAAGGTAAATTTGTAAACTTGTGATCATAGAGTTAAGTTTGTTTTACGTGAAACTCATTTAGGTCAATCTATCTTATAAATAGATGTTGTAATCATTCTAAATGCATGAGGAGAGTGACTGCTCTTTATAATACCTCTGTAGTTAAGGATTATCCATCCTTCTCACTAGAAACAATACATTGAACTCATTAAATTATTGACCAGTGAGCGTAAAATTGAAATGGTGACTATAAAGTATATGCTCTAATCCATTATAAAAGCCATCATTATAGTAAATGGAAAATACTTGAAATGGGACTAAACTAGGAACTGAAATATCAACAACGTAATCTAAAGATAAAGGAACCTACTTGGGATAGGAAGTTTAACTCTATGCTGAAGGAAAAATAAACTAGCTAACTGCCTTTGCTGGAGGAACAACCGTTAGTGTTGTTACTAATGGCTACAGGAGAAACAAAGACCTACTTATTTAAAATAACTTGCAAGCTACTTAACTACGAATTAGATTCACCTCTCGTGTGGGCCCCCACAGAAGCGTGAATGAACAAGATCTTAGATACTAGAAATTGAAGCTCTCATTACTTATTCATAAAACATGGATTACAAAAGATGCAAAAAATAAGATTGTATTTTCTCTTTTCTGAATTACAACAGACTACTAGAATACTAACTCTATCTCTATCATCATGCTGCTCAAAGTTCAACAGTCATCTTATTTAAAGGGAAACTACAAATTACAACTAAAATCTAGGATTACTCCATTAGATGAGGATTGTAATCAATACAAAATATCTCATAACAGAATATGGCAGTTTTCAATAAATTGTCCCAGAATGTAGCACACGATGGTTCTAGATTCGCGCATGGCATAAAATAGGAAACTGTATTGACCTAGCCTTTCCATGAAGATATTTTAATGATGCTTATCTTGGTTCATGTGCTCTTGACTGGTTCAGCCCGAGGCCTATGGTGAAAGAACCTGACCTTGACTTCTTCAGTGACACTCTGCTAGATTCTAGAACTGCTCCACTGATTCCTACAAAAAGGATTACCACACACATACCATCTTCGACACATATATATATTTTCATCACTAAAATTCAAAGAAAGTATTTCAACTTAATTAATGCTCTTGTAGGACATAAGCTACAGGAAGGACACTACCCTCAAACATAGCATAGAAAAGGGAACCATTCATTTAGTTATATTACTTCTTCATTTTATATAAGATCATAAGTTCCAAGTGTCATACTTTCATAACCTTTTCACCATCTAACTTCCTACTTATGTCCATTTCTTACATAAAATATATAAAAAAACATAAGGTCAAGTATCAATTGCAAGTAAAATTTATCACAAAGATGACAAAAAGTGTTATCAAAAGATGACCATTAGATTGGCTCATCATTCTCCCCTACTGAGCTATTGCTGGCCTCCAGCAATTATGAAGTTCTAAACCCAAGCTCGTACCCTTAAGTCACTGGAAATTTTAACTCCTGATTCATTAAACATATGGTCGAAGTATCCATGAGTATCTCACAGCCTTTCCCACCGCTATTCTTCCTAGGCTGTGCTATAATCCTCTGCTAATTCATTTACTGCCATTAAAGGCTGTAGGAACAGAGGTGGCTGGAATCTTAGTGGAATCCAATAATTTTGGAGTGTTCTGTCCATTGATATATATCATGGAACCCTTCGAGCAACAAGGATTAAGTTCTGAGGGGAATGTGGTTCCCTGATTCTTAGATCATGTGACATTCCCATCCACCTTTGCCTACATGCTGAAATTGCATCATCAATACTTTGGGCTGAATGCTGTTCCCAATCTGAATATGCCTATTCCCTAACTGGGTTAACCTTTTGAGCTCCACTTGGATTTAGGGTAATCAAAATCCAATCAAGATAAGTCCTCTTGGAATCCTGTACCTTAGGTCTAATCATTAATGGAATATCTATTTCCTTGTTTCTATATGGTAGAGCCTGATGTTCTCTGCTTATTTCTTTTTGAACCCAAGACATTACTGCTCTTAATTGAACATCCCCTATATACAAAAGAGAATTCCACTCATGATTATTAGGTACTACAAAATTGTGCAAGTACAACTCACATAGCAAGTTTTTGATGGCCATTGTGGCTGACTGGAAAGCATCATAAAATTCATGTGGAGTTGCTACGGAAGGATTCAACCCCTCTACAACCCCGGTCATCTGAAAATTGACAAATTGTTCTCTTAACAATAAGGTATAAATTGGGGATGGTGATCTACATGCCATTGCCTGAGGAATTAGTTCAGTTATCTTTTGAATCCTTTCCTCCAATACTGCTACCTGATCTATTTTTTGTTTAAGTTGATGAGCCTGCTCATCAATGGTTCTCTATAATCTTTCTTTTTCCAAACCCCACTGAGCCTTTTCCCATAGGAATTACTGATATAAGTGTAACCCTGTAGCAACGGGGGTGGACAAATTTTCTGGTGGCATTGGTCCTTGATGAAGGATGTCAATCCATTCAGTGGCAATTTCAGGTACAGGTTCGGATGCCCTAGGCTGAGAAGATGTGGTATGTGGTTGTTCTTTCTTAACTCAATGTGGAAAAATATTACCCTTACTTATAGCAAGAGTTCCAATTGAATCATTCTCTTGGCAAGTTTCAGCTATATTTTCCAACACATCTAAATTCTCCTTACTGACCTGTCCTATTATGTTCCTAATCCCTTCCTGGTTAAGCACGGGGAATTCATCAGAAGGCAAACCCCCCGAGTCATCCAAATCTTCTTCCATGGAATCCTCAAGGTTATCTTGCATAATAGGTCTATTAACAAATCCTTCCTCATTTTCTGATTCTTTATCACTTCCCACAAGAATATAATCACTGGAAACATCCTTTTCTGCTTTAGGATCCTTCTCAGAAATATTACCTATTCCTTCAATTTCTATTGACTCCTGGTTTATTGGCTCAGGGAGAGGTTGTTAAATGGATTGGGAAGATTCAATTTCTATGGTATGAGTAGGTGGCTCAACATTTTTGTTAGAAGTGGCGGTAAATCGAGGACTTTGCCTCACGGGGGTTTGAATAAAACTTTGAGGGCTTGTGCGTTTCTTTTTCTTAATGGCTGTAGGGGTTTCTCTCATGGGATCTTCTTCAGCTTCAGGTAGGGTTTCATCAGATGCACCATTCTCCTTTTCCCTACTTTTGTGGTTCAGAATTTATTGCCTCTTCTCCTAGGGTTTTGCTTTTGATCTCCTTAGAAGGTGACTGGGTTTCCTCAGTAGGAGAGGTATCAGGGGCAATAGTGGCTTTACCACATTTTCTTCTTTTCTTAGTGGCAACAAGAGTTTCTTTTATACAAGCCTTCCTTTTAGGCTGTCTTAGGTTTGAGGAGGAGGCTTCAGGATCAATTCTTGAGATAACCTTATGAACTCCTGTTTCAGATTTTTCCCTTCTCCCAACACCTTGGCCTCTAGGGACTTCTACCCTAGGTGCTAAATTATCCATTTGTAAAAATTCCTCCCATGTGCCTATGGACTGTTTATTCAATTCTCTTTCTATGATAGTTTTAATTAAACAGTGATGCGAAACAACCTGAACTTTTCCTATTTGAACCATAGCAACTTGTTTCTGAATAATATTGAACAAAAAACTAGGTAGACTCACCGGTCGATTGTCATGGCGTAGGGCACTCAAAATCTTGAAATGTATCCCATGAAGGTACTTATATCAGCCTTCACAAGTGAAATACTGAATGATGAAGGTGGCCGGCTACATGTAATCTTCAGGTAATGAGATTCTTGAGGTACCCTGCTTCTTATTAATGTCCAGAGGAGGGTCACCATGAAGAGTAAACTGTGCCCTAGCCGAATGCACATCAATATTCTTTGACCATTTTTCCCCTTCTTGCGGTAACTTTGTGACTTCTTCCACTATCTCCTTTGAGAATTCAACTCTCAACCCTTTTACTACTGCAAAGCCACCTTGTAAAGTATTCAGAAATTCATGAGCGATTTCTTCATCAAATCCGTTGAGGCTTAGGCAGTAGTCTAACCATCCTCTTTTGAGGAATTTTTCACAACTGGCTACTGATGCTAAAAGAATGATGTGATCAGTCGGCTCGCGCCTTTGGAGATCCCCACCCATAACTGCTACTGTCAAAATGCTGCCCTGTAGGATGTATGTTGAACCTTGTAATGGAGAATTTTTTGTACAGACTCAAAGATTTTTCAGATTGATGGTTCGGAAATTTAGAGGTGAAAGAGTACTGAAGAACACTCATATCAAGAAGTAGAGCTTATTGGTTTTCATAATTTGTTCATGCGTGTTAAGGTATGTGCCACCTAAACATCTCATCATTATTGTTTTAACTCAACCCTTAATAGCTTTTAATTCAATGATAATTGATGACATCATCACAGGTTACGAACTTTTATTAAAAAATTTATCAGCAGTCATGTGGAAAAGGGTTTTGACAAGACAGGAAGTAAACATCATGAAGCACTAAAATGACTGAAATATTAAACAAATAATAAATGAACCTCCCCCCCAACTAAGGTGAAGGCACGGGTCCCTCCGTGCCATGTCTCACAAGAGCATTAAATTAAAGAACACTAAACTCCTAAATAAAGCAAATAAAAATAAAATATGTACGAGAGATCATGCCACGAACCTGGAAAGAGATGCAGGAAGAGCGGCGAATGATGAGATATGCTTGAATGGAGTGATACGGAAAAATGAAAAAGATGGAAGAGAGAAAAATGTGAGGTGAGGTTTTTATTATGGAGAAGGTACTTTTGGGAAGAAAGTATTTATTATGGAGTGAAGCGAACATTATTCTCAAAGCAAAGAGAAAATATGAGTGAGGGGCTCACATTCTTGTGCTACAAGAGGATCGTGGACTTTAGTGCTCGCAAATTGCTAAGGTACTCGGTCTTGCTCTGGGGTTTATGGTACATCTTGAGACGCTGGCCATTAACCAGTAACTTGAATTGAATAGCGTCAACAGTCGATAACTGCACAACACCATTGGAAAATACAATAATAATTTCATAAGGCCCTAACCAGCGGGTTTGGAACTTACCAGGAGTGTGGTGATATCTGGAGTCATACAAGAGAGCCCAGTCACCAACGACAAATGTTTTATCTTTAATAAATTTTTCATGCCAGTGCTTGCGCTATTGTTGGATCAGTTTGATGTTAGCTAGGGCAGACTTCCACCATTCATCCAGACTATTCAAGGTGAGAACTTGTTCCTGCTGAGCTGTAGTGAGATCAAGGTCGAGCTCTAATGCTATCTGCAATGTCTTATGTTCAAACTCAATAGGCATCATGGCCGTCTTTCCATAGACTAACTAGAACGGGGTGAATCCTATAGTAGATTTCCAAGTAGTGCGGTAAGCCCACAGTGCTTCAGGAAGCTTGGCTACCCAATCCTTCTTATGAACAATGACAGTTTTGGTAAGAATGGCCTCCAATTTGCAGTTAGTGACTTTGACCTGACCATTGGCCTGCAGATGGTAGGGAGATGACTTAGCATGACGAATGTGGTATTCTGCCATTAGAGCAGCGATGAGGTTGGAAGTGAATTGTGCCCCTTGATCAGAGATGATTTCCCTTGGAACACCAAAGTGGGTAAAAATGGCCTCATACAAGAATTTAGCAACATTGTTATCCTGGGGATGCTTCATTGGTTTAGCCTCAACCCACTTAGCAGCATAGTCAGTACAGACTAAAATGTAAGACTTACCTTGAGAAGAAGGGTCAATTGGACCCTCAAAATTGATGCACCACTTATCAAAGGGTGTGACCACCACCTGTGGCTGCAGGGGCATCTCATCAATCTTAGTAGGCCTCCCCATTCGCTGGCACCAATCACATTTCTTGGTGTACTGAGCGACATCTTTGTGGAGAGTCAGCCAATAATACCTAGTAGTCAGGATTTTAAAGGCTGTCCTTTTGGCTACAAAGTGGCCACCGCATGGCTCATCATGACATGCTCAGAGGATGTCATAAGTTTCATCCTCACAGATGCATCATCTCATAACTTGGTCTGGGCCAGTGTAAAACATGAAACTAGCAATCCAAGAAAAGTTGAAACTTTTCTCAGCTAGTAGCCGACGTTCCTTGGAAGAAAAATGGGCTGACGTTTGACCAGTTGTGAGATAATTGGAAAGGTTAGTGTACCAGGGATTGTGTGCTTGCAATAGGAACAAATGTTCATCCAAAAAAATGTCATCTATGGTTGCAGGATCATCAGGAACGTGCAAGCGAGAGAGAAAGTCAGCCACAACATTGGCTTTCCTGGGCTTGTCGATGATTGTGATGTCAAATTCCTGCATGAGTAGTAACCAACGAGCCAATCTTCCTGAGATAGCTGGTTTATTCATCAGGTACCAAATCACAGAATGGTCAGTGTGGACAAAAATCTGGTAACCAGTAATATAATGCCTAAACTTGTTCAGAGCATAAATTACTACAAGCAACTCTTTTTCTGTCACAATATAATTGAATTCGGCTCCCTGCAGATTCTTGCTGATAAAATAAATGGCATGTTCAATTGCATCCTCTTGCTGGCCCAATACTACCCTGATAGCATAATCAGAAGCATCTATATGAATATGGAAGGGCAAACCCCAGTTTGGTCCATGCAATACAGGTGCAGTTGTTAGAACTTCCTTCAGCTGCAGGAAAGCCTTATCACACTCAGAATTCCAAGTAAAATCAGAGTCCTTTTTTAACATATTATAGAGGGGAGCTGCAATTTGGCTAAAATTCTTGATAAACCATCTATAATACCCAGCATGGCTGAGAAAAATCTGGACATCTTTCTGCTTCTTTGGTGTGGTAAGAGTACTGATGACTAAAATCTTGGCGGGGTCTACCTGGATTCCATGTGAGGAAATAAAATGTCCCAACACGACACCTTCTTCCATCATCATAAAACACTTCTCACTATTGAGAGAGAGATTATAGTCCTGGCATCTTCAGAGGACCTTTTCCAGATTGTCCATAGCTTCATCAAAGGTGTTTCCATAGGTAGTGAAGTCATCCATGTATATTTTCATACAATCAGAAGATATGTCTGAAAAGATACTGATGACTGCTCGCTGAAAAGTGGCAGGAGAGTTACATAAGCCAAAAGGGAGGACATAATATGCAAAATTTCCCCAAGAATAGGTGAAGGTAGTTTTCTCTTGATCCTTGGGAGCTATTTGAATTTGATTGTAACCACTAAACCCATCCAAGAAGGAAAAATACTTCTTACCTGCTAGGTTATCAAGGACTTGGTCTATGAATGGTAGTGGAAAATGGTCCTTTTTAGTGGATATATTGAACTCCTAGTAATCCACACAAACATGCCATTTACCTCCTTTCTTGGGCACTATGACAAGAGGTGACACCCATTGGATGTCAGAAATTGGGTAGATAAACCTGACATTAAGTAGCTTTTGGAGCTCAGTTTTGACTATATCCCTTAGGATAGGATTGACTCTTCATTGGGGCTGCCTGATAGGTTTATAATCTAGACTTATATAGATCCAATGGGTACAAAGTTTGGGATCTATTCCTTTCATGTCAGTGTAATCCAAGGAAAAAGCCTGCTGGTTTTCCTGTAGCAGCTGAAGGATATCTTTTTGACGTGGTAAATACAGGTTAGAGCTGATATTCAATTCTTTTCTAGGACTAATTTCCATTTTGATGACCTTATCCATCATGGCCAACTCAACAATTAGAGGTGAAGCTAGTTCATGGGGTAATAAGAGATGAAGACAGTTGGAGGACAGTGAATATGGAGATGCATTTGGAGTGGTCAAAATAGTCTCTAAGACAATGTCCGATTGTGGACACAAATGGGAATCTATGCCATAGTTATTAGTGAGGATAGATGAAATTATCTTATCTTCTTCCCTAGAGGCTAAAAATGGCTCTCTTCCTATTACCATGAGTTGCTAGATTGAGTTGGTTTCTAGATCAAGTTCATCTAGTTCTGGCCATATGGAATCCTTGTCCTGCAACATGGGTTGAGCAGGGGAGTAGAGTGTCAAGTTTTTGGTATTTACACCATTAGAGATGGTTATCTTCCTTGACTGGCAAGCTATGAAGGCATCAACAGTGGCCAACCATGGTCGTCCTAAAATCAGAGGGAACCCACCCATATCAGCTTTAGGGGAGATAACCACAAAGTCTACGGGATACTCCCAGGAATGTAGGGTGACTATAACATCTTCAATTACCCCATTAGGTTTAACAGTAGAACTATCATCCAGTTGCAAAATGGTTGGTGTGTCTCGAAGACTAGCAATGTTCAGATTGGACAAGACTTCTTTGGTCATAACATTTATAGACGCACCTAAATCCACTAAGGCATTTGGAACTTGTATACCTTGGATGGTAACTGTAACCATAGGACTTCCTGGATTCGCATACTTGGGTACAGACAACTTGTCTTACATAAGATCAGAGAGCTGGCTGATGACATGAATGGTCTTGGGTTCATTTTTCTTCCTTCAAGGTTGTTTAATGCAAGCCTCCCGGATAGCTGTAGTATAGGCAGGGACTTCCTTGACAGCATCTAGGAAAGGAATCCTTACCGTTATATGCTTTAATTGGTCAAGTAAGTCTGCTACAACATGGTTTACTATGGGTTCAACTTGTTTAGCTAATCTCTGAGGAAATGAAGGCTCTTTGGCTACAGGAGCTGACACATCTTCGTGGTCAACAGGAGGCTCCTCCACTTTGATAATGATAGGGGGTTGCGGTGAAGCAAGAGTAGTTCCTAACCTGAGATGAATGTCATGCAAGGCATAGATCTACTGCTGAGCGGGTGGTTTGTTATTGGGATTAGGATTAGGTTATGTGGGCAGCTATAGTGGCTTAGGAGGATTATTAGCGGCTACAGGTGGAGGCATTAGAGCTTGTTGCAGTGGAGGGGGCATTATGGCTTGCTGATTGGGATGATTAGTCCATTGATTAGGTTGTTGCCACCCTTGCTGGGGATATTTACAACTTTGCTGGGGCTATTGCCAGCCCTACTAGGGTTGTTTCTAGCCTTGCTAGGGCTGTTGCCAACCCTGCTGGGGTTGTTGCCAACCCTGTTGGGGCTGGTGCCAATTATTATATCCTTCAAAATTATGGGGACTTGAATTTAGGAAACTCTGCCATGGATTATTATTGCTAGGAATTTGAAGAGGATCTTGGGGCATACCTAGTTGTGGGGCCCATGGCCTACGCTAAGTGACATACATCACCTCTCCATTTTCATCTATAGCTTTGAACTCCATAGGCATCGACAGGGACTCCACATTTGCAATGGTCTTGCATTTGTAGCTCCTCTTCTTCTCGTTGCAATGCAGGCAGTATTCAACGAGCACATCATCATCACCCTCCTTCTTCTTTCTAGCTTGCATGATATCTAGCTGAGTAGCGACATCATTAATGATGTCCTGCTTGAAGTCTTATAGAAGATTAGAAAGTTCTATCTTGGATACCCCAGAGCCAGCAGACTTGTGTGGTAGGTCTCGGATTCCCCTACCCTTTTTGACAGTGGCCCGGGAGTAGTTCAGGCATATATTTTTGATATCACCCCAATTTTTTTGCGTAACATCACCTCCAGCCATCAGGTCTAGAGCCTCAATGCTCCCTTCATTGACACCTTTAATAAAAAGGTGTTTCTAAGAGTCCTCGTTCAGTTGATGTTGAGTGTTACGCTGTAGGTTGAACATGAACCTAGAGACATAATCTTCTAGGGTATCATCCTCTTTCTAGGCCATCCTGAAGATGTCATCACCTTTCAAATCTCGCCCTTGACAATATTCTTTGTATTTGGAAAGGAACATGTTGCTCATGGTAGTCCAATCTGCTACAGCGTTAGCACCAAGGCCCATAAACCATCTCAGTGCGACTTCCTTCAGAGTGGATGGGAACAACTTGAGCTTATGTGCATCAGTTGTATAGTCGTAGCTCCTACAAAGGATGTCGAAATCAAAAAGGAAAGTCTTAGGGTCTTCGGTGATGAGGCCATAAAACTTGGGCAAAGTGACAGAGCGTATGTTCTTCAAATTTTGATTTCCCTACTGAGGCAGAATTGGGAAGGGAAAGGTTGGTTGAGCCATCCTTGGAGGAGGCCCTGGTTGTGGAAAGAGATCTTCTGGTTCAACAAATAGTTTGTCTAATTGCAAGGATTCGTCAGATGATAGTAAGTGATCAAATGCATCAGGAAATACATTCTCAAATGGTTCTTCAACTTCTATGGCTGCAACTTGGGGTTCCTCAAGCTTAGGGTGGAATAGATTAAATGGATTGGCTTGATGATCTTGAGGAAGGAAATTCCCAAGATGATATCTTCTTCTATGCATAAAAAGAAATGCTAAACTAGGCCTAAAATGACTCTAGGCTAGATTAGATTGACACCATCCCTGACAGTGGCACCAAAAATGACTGCTCTTTATAATACCTTTGTAGTTAAGGATTATGCATCCTTCCCACTAGAAACAATACATTGAACTCATTAAATTATTGACCAGGGAGCGTAAACTTGAAATGGTGACTGCAAAGTATATGCTCTAACCCATTCTAAAAGCCATCATTATAGTAAATGGAAAATACTTGAAATGGGACTAAACTAGGAACTAAAATATCAACAGCATAATCTAAAGATAAAGGAACCTGCTTGGGATAGGAAGTTTAACTCTATGCTAAAGGAACAATAAACTAGCTAACTGCCTTTGCTGCAGGAACAACCGTTAGTGCTGTTACTAATGGCTGTAGGAGCAATAGAGACCTACTTATTTAAAATAATTTGCAACCTACTTAACTACGAATTAGATTCACCTCCCGTGTGGGCCCCACGGAAGCGTGAATGAACAAGATCTTAGATACTAGAAATTGAAGCTCTCATTACTTATTCATAAAACATGGATTACAAAAGATGCAGAAAACAAGATTGTATTTTCTCTTTTTTGAATTACAACAGACTACTAGAATACTAACTCTATCTCTATCATCGTGCTGCTCAAAGTTCAGTAGTCATCTTATTTAAAGGGAAACTATAACTTAAAACTAAAATCTAGGATTACTCCATTAGATGAGGATTGTAATCAATACAAAATATCTCATAATAGAATATGGCATTTTTTCAATAAATTGTCCCAGAATGTAGCACACGATGGTTCTAGATTCGCGCATGACATAAAACAGGAAACTGTATTGACCCAGCCTTTCTGCAAAGATCTTTTAATGATGCTTATCTTGGTTCACATGCTCTTGACTGGTTCAGCCCGAGGCCTATGGTGAAAGAACCCAACCTTGACTTCTTCAGCGACACTCTGCTGGATTCTAGAACTGCTCCACTGATTCCTGCAAAAAGGATTACCGCACACATACCATCTTCGACACATATATATATTTTCATCACTAAAATTCAGAAGAAAGTATTTCAACTTAATTAATTCTCTTGTAGGACATAAGCTATAGGAAGGACACTACCCTCAAACATAGCATAGAAAAAGGAACCATTCATTTAGTTATATTACTTCTTCATTTTATATAAGATCATAAGTTCCAAGTGTCATACTTTCATAACCTTTTCACCATCTAACTTCCTACTTATGTCCATTTCTTACACAAAATATATAAAAAAACATAAGTTCAAGTATCAATTGCAAGTAAATTTATCACAAAGATGACAAAAAGTGTTATCAAAAGATGACCATTAGATTGGCTCATCAGAGAGGATGAAAGTAGCCAATGAGAACATCTATGGATCATACTAAGAGTTTCAAGAACCGGAAAAAAAAAGTTGAAATTGGTTATTAAGAATCAAGAATAGAGGCTACTGAGAAATAGATGTATTATTCAATCACAAAAGGTGATACATATATACATGTAATCTTGAACGGATATGTAAACAACAATAGTAGATTGCATACAATCAGGTCAAAGAGTAATTTTCTTACATTCTAACAAGTGAGGCAAAAGTAAAAATCCTTTCAAGGAAGGTGGATTTAACAGTCCTTTTTAAATCTCTTAACCAAGTGCACACTAAAAAGTGTTGCTAAAGCTCTTAACAGAGTAGACTTTAACAGGTCTCCATAGAAGCTCCTAACATGGTAGATCATTAGAAGTGATCAAATTGTAAGCCTTAACCAACCCCTTCCAATCTGTAGATAGTGAATATTTTGTGGGTGCCATCCCCACCACAATTTTTACCTTCTTACAAAGGTTTTCTATGATATCATAGCTTGTGTTATGAGTCAATTACTTTCATGAATGTTTCTATAAATGTTTACATGTTTGATTGAGTTAAAGAATTGATATGTCTTACATAAAGATAGTATAGAAAAAATGATTGGATGAACAAGTAATTTCATAAAGGTTAAAGGATAAAAGAGATAAAATTTTTTAGAGGTACAGATTCACCCCTCCCCTCTTAGTACATAGTTCCCATTATTTTCAACAATTGGTATCAGAGCTAGAACTCTTATTTGGAAAGATTCAAGACTTAAGAGAAAAGATCATACAATGGAGAAGTACAAGCTTGGAAAAAGTATTGTGAATCAGAAGCTATAAATTCAGATCTTCTATGAGTAGTATAAACAAGCCAAAATCAAGATGAGACAACTGTTAGATGAAATAAATATTATGGCATCTTTCTTTAATGAAACACATTACCAAGAGGAAGAGATACCAAATCTATTTGGGTCTTCAGGATCTACTACAAGCAAAGCATCAGATACATCAGAAGAAAGCATCACAAGCCTAAATGAAATCAATCAACATCTGGCTGGACAAGTAAAATATCTGCAAATCGGTCAAAAGACACAGATGGTAAGAATGATTGATGTCATGAACAATGCTAGACAAGCTGAGCAAGAGAGAACACTAGCTAATAGAAGAAAGATTATAGAAAAGCTACAAGAAAAAGAGCCTGAAATACAAAGACTTATAGAACATCACCATGAGATTACAAATCAGATTATTCTTATGATTCAAGAGGCAAACATAATGAATGTTGAACTCATTGAAAGAATAGAAGCTATCGGTGAGCTAAGGGAAGAAAATGAAAAGATGAAACAAGAACTCAGAATTCAGCAACAACATAATGAGATAATCAAGAGAGCTGAAGAAAGCAATAAAAGAATGGAAGATTATCTTGATGGAAAAAGTAGAGCCAACAACAGATTTGGACTAGGTTATACCAAGAATGAAGAATCACCCAAACAAGCTGATCAAAAGAATGTCTATGCAAATCCGAGACCAAAAAAGCTGACATGCAATCACTGTGGAAAGCAAGGTCACACATCAAATGTATGCAGGAGAAAAATGAAAGGTATTCCTAAATCTACATCTTCATTCATAGGATTATGTTATAAATGTAACAAGAAAGGACATAAAGCATATGAATGTAAGTTTGAGATGAAACAACCAAAGAAGGAAACCTACATGGACAAATATTGTCCTACTTGCAAAATGCATGGGAACACTACTCTTGAATGCTGGAAAAAGAAAAAGAAAGCATGGAAGCCTAAAGGTCAAGAATCTGCCCATCAACCAAAAAGAGTCAGTAACCAATATGTATGGGATTACAACACTTGGGCAAATTGTACAGCATGTAGAAGATTTGGTCACATTGCTGCAAATTGTATGAGAAAATGGTGAAGAAAGCCTAGAGGATGGACAAACCCTGGAATGACATGTTTACACTGTCATAAAGTTGGTCATCTCAAGAAGGACTACAGAGACTGAATGACAGAGACCAACACCTTTGCCAATGGAAACACCATTGAAGACATCAAGAAGATGAGAAATACAATGTGGAGGAAAGATACAAACAATGATGAAGTTGGACTAAGCAATGCAATTAGTGACACCCTATCTAATGGACCTGGTGACATCACCACCCCCACCTAAGTAGAACAAGTAAGTATGGAACTGCATTACACCAAGTTATATTTTGCATTAGTTTCAATCATACATAGTTAAAATGCCAAATTAGCATGATTATGGATGCACTATGGTATTACTTGTTAAATTTTGTGAAAACTATTTCTTTGGTTAATACATACCGAAATGCATTGGTATACATTCAAAGTTGAATTGTCTGCACTTACCGAGAATCATCGGTCAACATGTAAAAGCAAAAGTTGCTAGTGTAAACTGAGATCGATCGGTAATAAAGTGAGTTGACAAGTTGTCTTTGCAATACATTGAAACCCGTTGGTAAAAGTGACAAGTTAGATGACTGCCCTGAAACATTGTGTGGTCACTGAAAAGGAAGTTAGTGTATCAGATGATGACTCTATCTTTACACACCGAGGAGTGGTTGAGCATTAATGACTCAACTTAGAGCAAAAGTCTATAAAAAGGCAACGAAAGGGTTTCATTTCTCACTTGCAATTTGAGCAAAGAAACCAGATAAAAAATAGAGTGAGAAGAGATAGCACCACAGAGTGACTCCAACCTGTTAGAAAGCACTCCCAACAGATCAGTCACAACTACAGAGGTTGAAGTAAGTACTAAGCATAATCAATAACTTTGTTCATCTTTTATGGAAAGCCCTAAATGTATGAAACAATGGCCACGACCTCAAGAACTGCTAAGTTGAAGAGCATCAAGAAGGACAAGGTCAATCTTGTCAAGAATTTTACCTGTGTGGAACCCCATTACAAGATATTCCCTGAGGTTGCATCTCAACCCAACAATGTTGGAGCATTCTCATGAATACTAGCTAGGGTTTTTCTCGTTGAAGACGTGCGAGCATATATTCACTGTAAGATTGTAGAAATTGGTGACCTGGAGGTTGAACAAGCTTTGAAGAAGCTATGTAAAGATGATGGAACCATTAAGAATGAGCACAAGCACATTGAAGTGAAAGGGCTCACAAATGCCCTATTTTTCCTGAAAGTGTTTAAAATTGAATGGATTCAGTTAGTATTAAGCATAATTCACAATCATAAGCTATGGCTGGATGAGCCTAAACCAATAACCCGAGATGTTATTCATGGAGTCACCGGTTACTCAATAACTAAAAATGTAAAGGCATTGAAACATCCGCCCAAGGCTGAAATTGAAAATAATACAGGAGCTAAGTGTGATGGAAGAGGACTTAAGGTATCCACTATCACAGATCATGAGATGAAATTTGGAGCATGTGTCCTAGGAAACAAGTTTATTCAAGCTAGCAGGATGAACAAAATAAACATCCGGTGCAGTAGATACAACATATAAGATTGTGAAGAAAGGAACTCAGCTGGATCTATCAGAAATTCTACTCAAGCAACTAGAAGAGAACCTAAAGACAATCAGGAATGTGAAATCAAACTCATGTAAGTTTGGTTCACTTATCATGTGCATTTTCTTTTACTTCCAAGAATGCTTCCCGTCAATAGGAGATGTAAAATGGGACACAACTAGACCAATCACCATACTATTCAGTGAGTTTATAACATCACCAGGAGACAATTTTGAGACAGATATGGATGAGTACTTTACTGGATTCAAGGAGAGAATACAGAAAAGTGTAAGGATCCCCGAGAAACTAATTGAGAAATTCAAGAATGATACATGCTTCATGGTAGACACAAATTACACATATATCAAACCTGTTGTACCAAGGATAACATGGCTACAACCACTTGACTATGAGGTAAACATAGATCAAGCATCCAATGTTATTGATGCATTGATTAATGAGCCCTTAGACAAAACACAACCCAAGTTTGACACCTATGAAGAAGCCAAGAATATAATCAAAACTGGCTTGGTTGTGAAACATATAGATAGGAAAAAGGACAAAATGGTAAAGAACTTGAAGAAAAGGTTGTTGGTTAAAAAGGAAGAAAATGAACAGATAGAAGAAACTGAGGGACAATCACCCATCGGTGAGGCTGAGCAGGAAAGTGACTCTGAGTCTACAGAGTTAGATACTCCATTACCTACACTAGTCAAGAAGCCTAGAACCACAACTGCTTCAAGGACTAGAAGTCAAAAAACTAAGGACACAAGTCCTTCACCATTGAATAAAGGTCAAGTAAGGACCTACAAGAGGAAAACTGAAACACATAAAAAGGGCCAACAAAGAGAAGAAGGTTGATCAGAACCAAGGAGGACATTGAGGACACAAAACAAGATGAAGTTTTTCAAGAGGAAAAAAACAAGATACCTAAAATAGTTGATGAGGTATGTGCCTCAATTATAAATACAGGCTCAGTAAATACTAGGAAGGTCAAGAAATGGTTAAAATTGGATCCCTTGCATCAAAATAAGATTGAGGAGGCGATAATCAAGATGATGTGCATATACAAATACCTCCCAATCCAACTGGTAGACAATATGCCCAAAGAAATTCAAGATAGGCTATCAGCAAGATGGACTTTTGCCTTGCACTCTGAGAAAGAAATCAGGGAAAGAGCCCTAGTATTAGTCATGCCTCCCAAATAAAAATGGAGGAGATCAAAGAAATGATGAAGGCTCATTCCAAAAGGTTCTCACTAAAAATGAGAGCCTACCAAGTGTTTAAAGGACATCTACTGGATTTAGACCGAAAGAGTCAAGTCGAATGGATGAAAATGCTTAATATTCCTGAAAAGGATACAAGTCCCGAGATACAGAGAGCTCTAACCAAGAATCAAGAGACCAAGGATGATCAGGCTACTAAGAGCACTGAACCAATTATCATCACAGATGTTGAATTGAACAAAGAAGAAATGGACACCATAGGCAACAATGACATGGATGTTGTAGATGAGACATGGACGAACACCACTATGGACAACATTGTGGATAATACAATCACTGACATCACCGATGACCCTGCAGAAGAAATTCAAAAAGATGAAGATGTCACTGTTGCCAAGGACCGGACCAAGGAACATGACACTACATTTGATATTGCACAAGTGAACATACTGGGAAATATGCCAATATTGATGGAAGTCATCAATATACTCCAGGAAAAGGAGAAAACATCAACCAAAGATGATAGCATACCCAAAGAGAAGGGTGATGCAAAATAAAAGGATGCATTAGAAGAACAAAAAGACACAGCTAAAGAATTGAAAGATGCTACTAATGCACAGACAGACAAATCTGCTGATCATAAAAGTGAAG
The DNA here is from genome assembly GCA_018584345.1 of Thuja plicata. Classification (NCBI taxonomy): domain Eukaryota; kingdom Viridiplantae; phylum Streptophyta; class Pinopsida; order Cupressales; family Cupressaceae; genus Thuja; species Thuja plicata. Next base: position 1,656,486 of record MU226413.1, read on the forward strand.
AAGAGCAACAAACAAAAGATGGAGAGAAAAAAGAGAAAAGTGAAGAAGAAAAGAAAGATGATACACCACAGCATACAGAAGAAAAATCTACAGATGAACCCAAGGTTAATGAGGAGACATCTTCACCTAACCGACAGGTTGAAACCGAGCATAATGTAAAATAAAGTTCATCTACCAAGCCCTCACCGAGCACTTTAGAGAAGACAAATGAAATAGCACTAGTAGTTCACAAAGCTACATCAACACAAATGTCAAAGAAGAAGAAGAAAAAGAATAAGAATCCAGTTACTTTGGATGAAATTATTGAGATTCCATTATGTGATCCTAGAACATTGGATCCAACTGAGCTAACAAAGTATGCAAGACTTTGTGAGAGAAAATCTATCGAGGAAAAGTTTAGGAAGGCAAAAAAAGAAATAAAGGTACTGGAAACCACAAAAGACATACTAAAACAAATAGTAACTAACACTAACATTGATCAAGATACTCCTATACTTGATCAATTATGCATTCTAACAGAAGCTATCACATCTTATAATGTAGATGCTGAAAAGGCAATTGAAGAGTGAGCAGAACATAAATTCCAATTCAAGCTAGCAGAGAAAATTAGCCAAGAAGTGACAAAGAACAAGGTGAAGCTTTCTAAACTTGTAAGTACATTGGACCCCATCATTTCATAAGCTATAACCTTAATCCAAAAGTTATGCACTTTAGATCAACTCACTAAGGAGTATAGTGAGAAGATAGCACAAATTGATGCTGATCTACAAGCAAGTGCACAAGGTCTCACTAACAATTAAGATGCAATCAAATTGCACCATGAACAGCTAAAGCAGGCAAGAAAGTTGAGATAGGACATTCAAAATTTAGAATCAAATTTTAGAGATGAGGTAATCGAGCTCCAAGCTCTAATCTTACCCAATCTCACATTACTATAACAACACATGACACTGGCAAGAACACTGATTGCCACCCTAGAAATGTCTATCCTAGACAACATTTATGATATGCATGTCCAAATTGCATTAGAGCACATGGATCTGGAACACCTTAAGGAGAAACGGGAACAGATGATGGAAGAAATATCAAACTCTCATTCCTATATTCTGGACAATCTGTAAGTTACATATTTTTGCCAAAATTTTGACAACTTGTAAGTTATACGTCTTTGTCCTTAATATCAAAAAAGAGGGAAATGATATGTATATATATTATAAGGTGCAAAGGAGAAATAAAGAAGAAAGGAAAGTATAAGTATACATGTACATATATACTATAATGCATACCGTTAGGGGGTCATATAATGACAAGATATATACATCATGTATATACTAAACATGTTAGTATTCATACACATATCAGTTTTTGATACTAATGTCAAAGGGGGAGATTGAAGACATTGATTTTCCATTAGTATACAAAATGAAAATAGTTTTTGAACCTTTGGTAAACCTACACATAAACACAGACTTTTAGAGATCACCGAAAGTACATATATTAGAGATCACCGAAAGAGTTAAGTTCAAAGAGGAACCCGATAGATAAAGTGGAACCCGAAAGGAGGAAAGCGATAGAGGAACCCAACAAGCAGATACAGTGCAAACCAAGAGAATAGGCATAGTGAAAATTGAAAGAAGAAAATAGTGCAACCTGAAAGACAGTCAAACTAATTTCAAAGCAACCCGAGCATCAGACACCAAAAGTCGGTTACAGCCCGCAAAAAGTGGATCTGACTACCACGTTAGATAAAACATTCATATTATATTTATAGATTTTTGTTTTATTTTTAAAACCATTACTTAAGGGACAAGAAACATTATTGTAATTGTTTTAATCAGTCTAACCGATTTAAAACATGCAGACTAGGAGATCAAGGTAAAGTTGTAAGCCTGTGATCATAGAGTTAAGTTTGTTTTACGTGAAACTCAATTAGGTCAATCTATCTTATAAATAGATGTTGTAAACATTCTAAATGCATGAGGAGAGGATGAAAGTAGCCAATGAGAACATCTATGGATCAAACTAAGATTTTCAAGAACCAGAACAACAAAAGTTGAAATTGGTTATTAAGAACCAAGAACAGAGGCTACCAAAAAACAGAGGTATTATTCAATCACAATAGGTGATACATATATACATTTAATCTTCAATGGATCTGTAATCAACAATAGTAGATTGCATACAATTAGGTCAAAGAGTAATTTTCTTACATTCTAACAAGTGAGGCAAAAATAAAAATCCTTTCAAGGTAGGTGGATTTAACAGTCCTTTGTAAATCTCTTAATCGAGTGCACACTAAACAGTGTTTCTAAATCTCTTAACAAAGTAGACTTTAACAAGTCTCCACATATGCTCCTAACAGGGTAGATCATTAGAAGTGATCAAATTGTAAGCCTTAACCAACCCCTTCCAATCTGCAGATAGTGAATATTTTATGGGTGCCATCCCCACCACAATTTTTACCTTATTACAGAGGTTTTCTACGATATCATATCTTGTGTTATGAGTCAATTAATTTCATGAATGTTTCTATGAATGTTTACATGTTTGATTGAGTTAAAGAATTGATATGTCTTCACAAAGATAGTATAGAACAAATGATTGGATGAACAATTGATTACGTAAAGGTTATAGGATAAAAGAGATAAAAAGTTTTAGAGGTACTGATTTACCCCTCCCCTCTCAGTACACACTTCCCGTTATTTCCAACAATATAAACACTGAAGACTGCTCCTGAAAGTGATTAGGTAAGATATCAATTTTCCCATCTTCTGGCGCCTCTGTGAGGTTTTCACCATTGGATATGTCATTTATTTTTATTATTTTAGGTTATGATACTACCACAAATTGGTTTTCATCATCATAACGCTTTTAATTTTTAAGACTGAGAAACTTGATATCCTCCTCTGTCATGTTTACGCTCATTGCACTAGTGGAAGAGGTAACATGATCAATAGAATTTAGGTAATAGTACAAAGTATAGTCATTTAGAGAAGAGACTAGGTTAAAAGGCTCACTTGGATTCCACTAAATAAGCTTAGGGTAGATTAGTGATAGGGATCTAGTAGGTTCTAAAAATATCACTGTGTTATCATGATCAGGGCTTTCAATGTGTAAGAGAAGATCTATAACGTCATTGTTCAAAGGATTGCCTATATTGTGAAGTGTCCTAACCTCACTATCAAATTTGTTGTTAGTATTTTGCGAATCTAACTTGTTTGATCTATCGCTTGTGTTTTGACTTTCCTCCCGAGCATAAATTTGTTCCAAACAAGTTCTTAGAGGAATGATCTCAATTCTTGATGTGGATCTAGCTCCAGTGTGGTTATTTCTGCCATTATCTCCAAAGTTCCAATTTATGTTTTGAGGAAGGACTGTTGCGTGGGTAGCATTGAAACTTTCATCTTGTTCAAATTGAGGTGGATATTTGTCAATGACATCAAATTCAATATCTACTGTGGCATCTGAAATAGAATCCCACTCTTATTCATTAGAAATTGTTTCCCTAATATAAGGTATATTTAGGACATGAGTAGGGGTGAATGGATTCCCCCAGTTAGGATGCCTTCCTCCTAGGTCATTTTGTACCTTGACCAAACTCATATTCATGACAATTTTCTTGATTGTCATCATACCTGCCTAGGTACTGTGCTATGGTCATGAAGACTCCTTCATCTCCACTTGAGTTTCCCTCTTCTTCTAAGTCATCTTCACCTTCTAGTGTTACTAATTTTTCTAGCCCCATGTATGGATGTAGAGTGAGGTGAAGATACCTCTATTGTTTGTACTCTTCTATACATGAAGTGAGGTGAATTGAGTACTGAGAAATAGTCACTAGTTTCCCCCAGTTAGGATATCTTTCGGCAGGTTCACCTTCTTTTTCTAATCCTAAATTGCCTTGTTGTGGGCTTACCACTTATTCTCCAGTCACTTGATTCTCCTCTTGTTATTGTTGGGGCACTGATTTGTTTGGTTTGAAGGGGGCTCTAAATTGAGGTAGGATATACAACTCTCCTTGGTAGTGAGGAATTTATGTTTGTATGTGTAACACTCTTTCAAATGATAACCTTGTAATCTTTGCTTCCTCCTCATTCTCATCATTAGAGTCCTTTGTTTGACTGTTTATAGGGTCATTTATAGAGGAATGATTAAAATTTTTCTCATGGTATCCTAGTCTTGTTTTATCTGTTGCACTCAGAAACTTAGCATCCATGGGTTCTAGCAATCCTTTATCCTTTCCTAGGGGTCCTTTACCGTTGTACCCCATTTTTTGCATGAGCTAATATCCTTTTCCATATTTTTGTGGAGAGATCTCAACATTTTTGACTTCTTGATTATGTTATTCCCTTTGTAGAGCTAGACAAGAACAACCTTCTCTTCATTTTATTCTGAGAGATAAATGTGAGCTTCCACCATACTAGTCCCTAAATGTATTTCCAATTTATGAGTACTAGAAGGTATGAGTGATGATGAGGCCATTCTGTAAGATCTAGGGGAGGTAGGGATTAGCCATGAAGAGTAAATGATGTAACTGATATTCTCCCATTCCCATGTTTTTAATTTTCAATTTCTCCTCAAAGTTCTTTAGGAGTGTCATTCGGGAACTTTTAGATTCTTTCTTATTAGACACTTCCTTTTTATGTGGAACCATGCTATCTTCTTGCTTCAAATTGTTACAAGAGTATGTGCTATCGATCGAAATAGAGATCTCCACTCCATTGTGTGGGAATTTTACATATTGATGATATATCAAGGGGACCATTTGCATGTCATTGATCCAAGGTCTCCCTAATAAAATGTTGTATTCCAAAGGTAAATCTAACACTTGGCAGGTTACGTCTCTCTCAATTGGTCCAACTCTAATGGGTAACACAACTAATCCCTTTGATGACCTTTCTTTTGCATCATATGCCTTTATTGTGATCTTCCTTCTAGGATCTATAACATTTTCTTAGAAACCCAATGTTGTCACAAGTTTAAGAGTACAAATATTCAAACTGAACTATCCATCTATCAAGACACATTTGAATCGATGTTTATGTATTAAGACTTCTATATGCAAGGGTTGGTTATGCAAATGATTTAGTGATTTATCATCTTCTTTTGAAAAGGATAAGTAAAGAGGTGATGCCAGGTGGCCTACCATAGTTTGGAACCAATTGACACCAAGGTCCTTTGGTACAGTTGTTTCTAAAAGATCCATTTCCAGAATATCCTTATGTGATGGTGAGATTTTAAGCAATTCTGGAATGGAAATTTGGGCTGGAGTTCTTTGTAATTAATCAACCAAATTGTATTTCGTAGCTGGGATTGACATGACCATTTTCTTTGTTGTTGAGGGCTTTGTTGTTAATGAAGTAGGTTATTTAGGTGAGGAATCTAATCCCTTAAGAGTAACCTTAGCTTGATTCCTTGTTAAAGCGTTAGCAGATTCATACCCCTTTTTGTCTTGGATGATGATCACATTGACTGATTGATTGGATGGTTCGAGCTTGTGAGTCACATTGTCATTACTAGAATAGATGAAATTTACCTTAGCTCCTTGATTTTTTGAAGATTCCCCTTATTCATAAGAGGGTAGAGGTTTTTTAAAAGCCTTGTGATCGCTGTTCGACTAGAGTCCATCAACTATGATGGTTTCATTATCAATTAGGTCCTATAGGATGTGCTTCATCTTCATGCACTCATCAGTCAAGTGTCCTTTGTTTTTGTGATATTCACAATAGTGATTGTTATTCAACCACTTGAGTTTAATTGTTGGTTCCCAAGGCTTTGAGTTCTAGTATTCTGATGATTTTGTTAGCCACCAGAGTCTTTAGTGTGGTTTCCAGGGGTTCTCCGAGAGGAGTGAAATTTTTCTTGGGTTTAGATATCCATGGTGCTTTGTCTTTCTATGTGTCTTGGTTATTATTGGATGGTTGTGAAACATTCACATTATTCTTAGCAGCTTGGATACTAATAGATATATTGAATATTGGTTCCTTGGGTATGAAATTGGATGAGTCAACCACTCCGTCAGTGACCACATTATTTTTCTTGTTCCACTATTTTATTTTTTATTTACCATTGTTGTTGTTAGGATTGTTTGAGGATTTAGTGTCCTTGTATAAGGTGAGTTCACATTTCTTCACAAGAACTTCTTTGATTCTGATTGCACTTAGCACCAATTCACTAAAGGCAGTATGCTTTTGCATCTGAATTGTATAATTCATCTTGGGTACGAAGTTGTTAATGCAAATGTCAATTTTCTCAATTTCTGGGATTTGTCTAGGATATCTTGCGAACATTTTTCTCCATATTTGGAGGAATTTGACAAAGGTTCACCATTGTGCTATTTGGTGTTGTATATATTTAACATGGTGACCATGTGTAAGATGTTATATGAATAGTTTTGGATGAAATTTTGCACGAGTTCATCAAATGTTTGAATACCAGGAAATAGTTTTGTGAACCATTCCAAGGCTTGGCCATTGAGGTTCCATCAAAATAGTCACCTCAGATATCTCCTTTCATGCATGAAATTTATGTTGAGAGCACAAAATTCCCTCACATGATCTTGAGGATCACCATCCCTGTTATACCTATTATATTTCAAAATCTCAACCTTAGGAGGAAACGATGACATGTGTAAGTTCTGAGAAAATGGAAAGGGACATATAGACTCCAATGAGTATTTTTTAGAGGAATTTTATTTCTCTTTCTTTAATTATCCAATCTCACACCTCATGTCTCATAATTGTTAATTAAGGATAGTGATGGGAGACTCTTCCTCTTGTTATATAAGTCCTTTGATATCAAAGTCGTGAGGAAGTTTAACACCTGCAGATGATAAGTGCATAAAGTATTTATCTTTGTCCATTTGCACGAGGATTTGCATCATCATTTGAAAGTGTTTTTCCTATTGAAATCTCCTAATTTCCTCTTCAGTAGGTTCCTCAATCGAGGAAAAAATTCTAGTATGATGACTTTGTTGTTCTTGGCCAGATCCCCAATTGTAGGCTGACATAGTTTATGTGTTTTGATGTTCAATATGGGTCAATTTTTGTTGAGATCTCATCATTTTAATCATGGGTATTTATTTCTATATAGTGGGTGTGTCTTGATTTGGAATACTTTGAGTTGATCTTGGTTTCTGACAGGACGAGGTTCCCAAGTTAGAATCTTCAATAGCTTTTCCCTTCAAATTGAGATTAACTTTTTGTTTCCGGCTTCTAGTTTGTACCATGAAAGACAATTATAGTTAATACTTTGAGATGACTAGACTGATGGATCAATGTCAAATATTTCCAAATGATCACTTGTCCAAAATATTGGTAAGAGATATGTTGATGAGAGATTGTTGAGCTTGGTACAAGGTATCGTGATTTGAGATCTGAATGTCTATTGAATGACACTTGTGACCAAACTGATTGATTTTGGTTGTGGATGAGATAATGCACGACAAGTAAGACCACTCGATAATGTAGAACAAAAGATGATGACGAGTCAAGCCGCTTTGTCAAGAAATGATGTTTGTTGTGATGAGGTATAATGATCGATTTAAGGCTACACAGATAGGAAATAAAGTGAATATAGGGAAACCAAAGATCAAAGTAACTAGATGGATTCTAATGTGAGCTCATACAACAATTCCCAGATTCCCATACAACAATTCAAAGGTTCACATACAAGTTGTTTTTGTCATAGTATTTTGTCGTATGACAATTATGGTGGGTGAAAATGAAAGAGTAGTGCATGGACAATTTTCCACTTGTTTTGGATGAATTTTGGACCAATTTGTGCAATCTTGAGGTGATAATGTTAATGTTTGAAAGTTTTTTATGCTCTTTTGGTATCAGTTTTGGGTGATTCAAACACATCAAAGACAAAGGACTGAAAATCAAACACTTTCTACCCCTAGAGTCAATTTGTCTTAGTGAGAAAATCCACACTCATTAACTTAGGTACACACCCAATAGCTAATCAGAATACAAACACCACCATCCATGCAATGGGTATAGTGATACTGTATTAGCTGACTCCAAATGCTAATGGGGCACGATATGAGGAGTGTCTTGGGGGAGTTATTATCTCCCTTGCACTTGGATTACTATCTCAATGAATGATTTAGAATCTCAAACATATTCATAACCCATATAATTATCCCAATAAGTACTCAACATCATGTCAGGAACCTCTTCATCCTTTGAAACTAGAAATGCACAGATGCTTTCATCATTTGATATATCATATTCAATCTTATTGTAGCCTAGTGGCACAAAAGCATAAGGGGAATCAGAGACACACATGTCAAAATCTTAACCATCTGATACATACTCTTCGTCAAACTCAATGTGTGTTGGGTGTAAGAACTCAGAGCTATCCCTCCCTGAATATCTCAGAAATTCACAAGACAAGAACCCAAAAATTTGTTCACTATGAAGTGAACCATTTTCATCACTCTCACCACCCTCTTATATGAAATCACAAGCAACATCTTCATTTATCCAATCACTATCTTCTTGCTGACTAAACCTATCCTCTGCCTCATACTAAGAAGGAGCATCACTTTCATGATTACAAGAGACAAAACACACACTAAACACATCTCCATCATACTAGTTTCTATCATTCTCAATATTAGCATCACTAGGCACAACCTCATGTGTAACCTTAGATTTAGGATCTTTAGTATTTTTTATCCACTACCTAGCATATTCAATACCTTCTTCCCTCATGGAGATTGGCCAATCAAATGAATCAGGAAAACAAAGTTCCAAAAACACATTAACCCAAATTGACTCCTGAGGACATAAAGGAATAGGAAAATCCCTTATTGTAGTAGAAAACCTCTTATAAAAAACAAGTTTAGATTCTCCCACCATTCTTTTCACTCTCTTTTGTAGTGACAAAATAACTTGTTCTTGGATCTTGTGTTCTACAATTTTTATATCTCCAAGAACCTCTTCAAGATCTGGAAAAGGTACTCCAGATCTAGACATAGCAGAAAAATCCCTAACCTCTATGTTCCCCATTTCTTCAAATAATACATACTTCCACTTGATTTTATAAAATAAAATTCTAACCTTGAAGCATACAAACTTCTATCTACACCTTGTTCCTTCTCTTAGTGCTTAAATCACTTAATAAGGAAACATTTTTATAACCTTGAAAATAAAATATTTGGATGTATTGTAGTAGCTGCAAAAAAATACTGATTTGAAGTCACCTCCAAATCACCTTTTAAAAAACTTTGGTAGAGTTGCCACCTCTTTGCAGAGGGAAAGTTTGAATCAGCTGAGATATCTTCACCCCACTCGAACCTTCTTCAAAACTAACAAACTCAATACACACCCCCACTAATAGGGTCTCATATATATTCCTCCTTTGAATATGCCCTCAGTCATAGGAGCCCAAACATCTACACCATCATCACTGCAAGTCCACCTTTTTGAATAGTCTTTCTTCAAACATGACTCACTTTATAAGTAAGAGGATTGATTCTTTTTAAAACATGACTCTATAACAACCATATGACTTTGGGATTGATTTTGAATAAACAGAGAACAAATATCTCTTATCCCCAACTGATTCTGTATGTTGTGGATGACTCTTAGATTGATTCAGTAAAGCAAGGAAACAATTCTCTTAAACTTGCTGACAATTATGTTGAAGTTGTTAACTTTTGTTTCCCTAGTAGAGTCACCAATTCTGTTGGTGACTCAGATGGGCTAAATCCATCTGAACATTTGATTTAACTTATTCATACTAGAGTCTCCCTGATAAGATCTACAAGACCTTTCTATTCTATTTCCCTAGCAGAGTCACCATTTATGTTGGTTCTTTTTCTTGTTTATCCTTTTATACCTGCAGCTCATCAATATTCCTCTATATGCCCAAACACTGATTCGACGAGAAAAAAAAAAATGTTCAACAAGGTTCTTAAACCTTCTACACTTTGAGATCCACATCACTCAGGTGGGTCTACCTAATTTGCACACACATGAATCCTTTTGACATATAAACAACTTACAAATATATAAAGGTGGAATAGCTTTTAAACCTATAGGTAATAGATACCTCAGAGTTTACCAAATCTTATGTAGTGTCCCACTTGCTTATAGTATGTTTGAACACCAAACCTACTCTAACTCCTTGTTAACATGAAGAGAAAATATATTCTTTGATGTGTTTTGATTAGTGGATTCTTGAAAATACCCTAGATCCCACATAGACCAGTGCCTTATCCAATGGCTAGTAAAGTCAAACATAACATTACAAAAGGATAATTATGAACAAAGAAACCAAGAGAGTCTAATATGCCCAAATGCCTTACATCCGACATACCCTATCAGTCAATTTCTACCTGTGAATCCACCTATGTGTTCAAATATGCAACTACCTATTCAAAGTATTTAACCCTCCCCTTGGAAGAGACCTTGGAAGAGACCCTGGAATAGAAAATACATTAATCAACATCCATTGAAAGATAACTTGAAATATCCTTAATACCCCAAACTCATACATATCTAAAAACAAATTCCAAACCATAGTTATCCATTAAATAACTCTATTGCAGATTTGCAATAGACAAAACTAAAACACCCTCGATGTCTTAATCTATATGATTTGGAATGCAAAATGGAGACAATTTGATAACAATACAACAACACTAAAATTTCTATTCATAAAACTATTTGTTACAACTTACGCTCTTCTCTAAAACCAGAAAGAGATCAAGAACACCCATATGTAGAGAAAATGGAAGAATATTTACAAAGGAACCACACCTGGAACCTTCCCTCATAACAAAGGATTCATAACCCCTACAAAAAAGAAAAGAAAGGAACTTATAAAAGAAGAAAACCCTAGAAATGACATCCATTTGACACTTGTCCTTCTATGAAATCTGATTTAATGCAATCCTTCCTTTCTCCAACCCACTGACTAATCTTTCTCCAAAAGATAAAAAAATGATTTGATTTGATCTATACAACCACCAAGACTCGGGAACAAACATAACATCAACACAAAAAAGACAAGGAGCCAACTAAGGGTTACAAAATATTTGCAAATCTGATAAGAAACCCAAGGCATCACCTCTCAACATTTATGAAGCCAGAGCCATCAAAATTATATCCCTTCAACACCCTACGATTACATAAATGAGAACCAAAAGATAAAATTCATCCATCTACCTTCCTATAGCATGAAACATAGATCCACCACCACAAAAACCCTTTGCAACCTAAAACATTCAAATATCTGCCTCAACGGTCACCCCTGGTGCAGAAACTCTGTCGACGATCGAGATCAAACCTTAAATTCATTTTAAAATCCGGTTGTCCGATCAACCTTTGAAACACCTGTGAGCCCGTAAGCCCAAGACACATGGCAGCTCCACGTAGCATTTTTTGGTTCCACTTGAATTTTCCTTATCAATTTGGACATGTGTCACTTAGGCTTGGTCCCACAATGAATAAACATCGTGCATCTTTTATTAGCGACATCACACCAACTGTTAGATTAAAACACATTTGCTTGATGCTTTATCTTTCGGCCCCACTTGGGTGAGGTCTTTGATTGACACCTGTTAGCTAGGCATGATCTCATGATGAATAAAAAACATGCATCTTCAATTCACGGGATTGCACCCACGATTTGATAAAAAATGACATGTCTTACCTTTTTCTTCCCTTAGTCCTAGCCAGGTCCCGCCACTAACCATGTGTCACATAGGCGTGATGTCTTGAAGATAAACCTCCTTTCATCTTTCATTCACATGATTGCGCCCACCATTAGATGAAAATAAATATGACCATGAATTTTTCTCGCCTTTAACTTTGAAGATGTTAGCCCCACAATCTTAGGATGGACACTTGTCATTCAGGCACGATTCCTTGATAGCTATCCTTGCTGCATCTTTTGATCAAGGCATTACACCCATTGCTACACATGGTACAATGACTGATGAAGCTACCAAATCCATTGCTACACATGGTACAATGACTGATAAGAAAATCAGACAATGGGATACACTAAACCCAGAGAACCAGAATAAGATACAAGAGGCAGTTATAAAGTCAATGATCAAGAACAAATATGCACCTACAGAATTTGTCAATCAAATACCTAAAGAGCTAGGTAAAATGGTATACCAACAATGGTCATATGCTTTGCAAACCAAAAGAGAAGCAAGGGAGAGGGTACTAGTATCACTAATGCCTCCTGAATCCAAGGTTGAAGAAATCAAAGAAATACTCAGAAGCACTCAAGTAAATTTGTAGCCAAAATCAGGGCATACAAAGTATTAGAGAACAAATTCATAGAGCTGGACAAAATGACTGAAAATAAATGGAGACAACTTCTGGATCTATCGGCAGAGTCAACAAGTAGTGAGAATCAATTAATTCTCACCAACACACCTCATAGAGAGGAGGAGACAGACAAATCAAGTCCTTAGCACATTGCTCTAGACAATACTGAAAGTGATAATGAGCCAATAAATGTAGATATAGTTATGGATGATATCATCCAAGATATCGCTAACTATGACTTTGACAAAGATCCGCAGAAGAAATATGATGTCATATTTATCACACTTAAGGATCAAGGATAGCAACAAGAATTGAAGACATTAGATGGTACAATAAATAATGTTGCTAATGAAAAAGTGTCAGACACTTCAATCATGGACTCCAAAGAACCAGACCCTGTAGACCAAGTGCAAAAAGATGAAGATCTCAATGCTCCAAAAGCTCAAACTGATGAGAAGGACACCACTCTGGATACATCACAAGCAACCAATCAAAGAAATATTCCTATACTAATGAAGGCAATCAATATTCTAGAGGGTAATGATGTATTTGCATTAGAGGACACAAGCACACCTGAGGACAAGGGTGATGCTGGAGAAAAAAATACAATTGTAGAGAAGGCTACAACCGATGATCAGAAGGATACATCTACTGATCAAAATAAGGAGGAAACTAAAAAGGAAAAAGGGGACACACAAACAAAGAAAGGTGAAGAAGAAAAGAAAGATGAGAAGGAGAAACAATCAAAAGAAAAATTTGCAGAGACACCCAAGGTTGAAGGATAGACGTCTTCACAAAACCAACAGGTGCCACCCAAGCAGAAAACACAAGAAGCATCTTCCACAAGGCCATCACCAACCACTTTAGAAAGAAAAAATGAACTAGCTATGGTAGTTCATACATCTGCATCCCCACAAATCTCAAAGAAGAAGAAATAAAAGAATAAGAATCCAATAACTCTGGATGAAGTCATTGAGATTCTAGTTTGTGATCCAAGGACATTGGATCCAATTGCATTGAAAAAGTATGCCAAGCTTTGTGAGAGAAAATCCATTCAAGACAAACTGAAGAGAGAAACAAAAGAGGCCAAGGTACTAGAAGTAGCAAGAGGAATACTTCAACAGATTGTACCTGATATAGATATTCATAAAAAATCTCCAATGCTTGATCAATTGGCAATACTCATAGATGCAATAACATCTCAGAATATTGATGCTGAGAAGGTTATGGAAGAAAGACTTGAACAAAAGTATGAGTTCAAGCTAGCTGAGAAGATAAGCCAGGAAGTGGCATTGAAAAAGGTTAAGCTATCTAAATTGGTAAGTACAATTGATCCAATCATCTCATAAGCTATTATCTTAATACATAAATTGTGCACTTTAGATCAACTCACTCAGGAGTATACTGACAAGATAACACAAATTGATGTTGATCTTGAGTCCAGTGCACAAAGTCTCACCAATACTAAAGAAGCACTCAAATTGCACGATGATAAAATCAAACAGGCTAGGAAACAGAGATAGGACATACAATTTGTAGAGATGAAGTACAAAGATGAGGTAAATGAGCTCCAAGCTAAGCTCTTACTGACACTTACACTCCTGTAACAACATGTGAGACAGGCAAATACACTAATTTCTACCCTGGAAATGTCTTTCCTAGACAACATTAATGATATGCACAAAAGGCTAGAGCTACAACACATGACACTAGAACAATTGAAAGAAAAATGGGAGAAAATGCAAGAAGATATCAAGAAAACCCATTCCAATATACTTGACACATTGTAAGTTGCACATTTTTGTCACAATTTTTGGTATCTTATAAGTTGTACATTTTTGTCATAAGTATCAAAGAAAGGGGGAAATTGATATGTTCACTCACCTCAGTAGAAAGGGGAAAATACAAGGAGGAAATAATATGTATAGTATACATGTACACATACTTATATTATACGGTTGCATATAGTTAGGGGGAGTCATATGATGACAAGGATACAAAAATGTTGTACATACTAAACACTTTAGTATTATGCACATATTAGTTTTTTTTTAACTAATGTCAAAGGGGGAGATTGAAGGCATTATATTTTTCCATTAGTATACTTAAGGAAAAACATGATCTGAACCATTAGTTTACTCCACACCGATAGATAGGGCACATCACCACCCGACAATAAGGTTACCCGATGTTAGTCCAAGTCTTGTACTTGTCCTTTTTATGTGGTCCTTTGAGTCGCCATTATGTTTCCTGATTATCTTAAGTTCCCTAAAATATTTTGAGTCCAGTCAATCACTAAGGTGTCAGTCTCGTAGTCCAGCCATGTTTTAAAAGGTGAAAGTTTATTTATTAACAAATTGTTTGAACAAGCTTGAACACCCTTGAACAGCCTTGAACAGGTTTGAACTTGGTTCAAACTGGTTCAAGGTAGTTCGAGGTAGTTCAAAGTGGTTCGAGGGTGTTCAAAGTGGTTCGAGGTTGTTCAAAGTTGTTCGAGGGTGTTCAAAGTGGTTCAAAGTGGTTCGAGGTTGTTCAAACTTGTTCAATCGGGTTCAATGCAGTTCACAGGTTCAAGATGGTTCAAAAAGGGTACAAGGCATATTTTTTAGTGTGTTGGAATATACTAAAAAGATGTCTCATATTTTATTACAGAGATTGGGAATGGCACAAACACCACATGATGTAAACTTTAAAATGAAGGGAAATGATTCCTTACCTTTCATGTTGGCAATGCCCATTCATATCAACAATTAAATGTTAAAAGTACTGCAGGGATGCAATTATTGC